>PVKB01001371.1:0-430408 GCA_004027205.1 Ctenodactylus gundi | reverse complement strand
GGCGAGGGAAGCCTCAGGTGCGTAGCTTCGGCTGGCATAGTGCCCTAGCCTCGAGCTGGCTCTCACTGAGACAGCAGTGGTGCTGAGGGCCCTTGGTGTAGAATCCACACTCTGGAATATCACAGGGCCACAATGCTCTCAGGACGAGAAACCTAGTGGAATTACTTGGTCCTAGTGTATGGTTTGCTCAGTTGGCTCTCGAAGGCTCTAAGTGATGCAGCCCTGGGATCCTACCCAAGCGTCTTGCCACACAGAATGAGGAAGCAAGAGACACGCGGAACTAGCACCCAGTAGAGTACCAGAATGAGACACACAGTAGGTGCTTGTGTATTGAATGACTGATCTGAGAAGCGGCTGTTGGGTCTGAGTTACTACAGTTGAAGCTACTAGACACACAGACGCACCAACCAACAGGCACGCAAAGGAACATGCGCACTCTCAGACTCTGAAGACGAGGCCATGTCTCAGCTCACACACAGCCTTTAGAACATGCCCCAGGACAAAATGACATGGCATGGACAATTTAGTTCCAGTTTGGAGAAAGAACTGGGAAGGGCATGGCAGGCAGACAGGTAATATGGAATGAGGACTGAGCGTCTTAGCTAACGCCTGGTGGAGGGGTTAAACATCTTTGGAAAGTGGCTCCTTTTACTCCCTCTCCGTCCCTCTGCTGGAGCTGCCTGCTTTCTAGGGTGGTGAATGCAGTAACTTCAAGCTCCCATCGGACTCTAGGGGGCTACAGCGCACCCCTGCTAGGGGGGGTCCTTCATGCCCTCTCTCACTGCCAATATTCCTAACAACTGCAAAGCAAGGATGCGAGAGAAGGAAACTTCACTCAGGGTCATCTTGAATTTCTTCTGGTCTTCTATTTTTAAAACCATCTCCTTCCCTCTCTCTCCTCTCCTGGCCCTTCCAATCCCCTTTCTCTGTTCCTCATTTTCTTTTCCCACAGCACCTCTATCATGTATACATTTGTTACGCTCCTTGTGCGTCCCCCTCACCAGAATGCAAACTCTGGAAGGGCAAAAATTTGTATTAAGCGATATATGACTGTTAACCCCTTAATGCATGCCAGAGTGTGGGTGCCCAGATACTTGTTGAATAAGAGAAAATATGAGAACACCCCCAATACTCATCAGCATCTCTGTTCTTCCTCATGGTGCAGGGCTTCCTTACTTTACAGTGGCAAAACCGGGCAGTTAGGTGCCCAGACAATTAGGCCCCCTGCTGAGTTCTGTGGAAGGTGGCCTTGCCTGCTTCTGCATTCATGCTGCTTGGGCTGCCCCAGAATAGCACATCAAAGGCCATTGTTTTTATTTCCTGATCCCAGCCAAGAGAAAGAGGATGCAAATGGAACATGGAGACTGTAAATAGCAATTAATTAGATAGGAACTGCGTGTGCACAAATCTTGGGCTATGTCACCAAACACTGCCAGGACGAGCAGTCCCTTCGGGACCCCTATTACATTCACAAAGCCCAGTGATAATTTCTAGGCAGTTATTGAAACTTCTTGTCTTGTATTATTCAAGTCAATGAAACTGGAATCAAGGCCTCAGAGCCTCTCCCTCGTGCTTGGCTGGGGACACAAAGAACAAGTTAGAACTCCAGATGACAGAGATGCTGAAAAAACGAAAAGGAAAGGCAACGTGGCTCATGTGAAGCAAGGACCCAATGCAGGTTCAGATCCACATATTTCAAATACAGAATATTTCGAAGTCACCTCTCTAGCTGTGCCTGTCCCACAGACACATCAGAAGACTGCATGCTGGAGTTACAGGTTTGAAATTTCAGTGGGTCAACCACTTTCTGCCCTGTGCTATGACTTATTTGAGTGACTCCCAAAGCTTGCTCGGCTGTTTGTCATGCTCAGGCCAGGAAAAAGCCTAGGCAAGCTGCTCCTGCTTCCAGGACTATAAGTACAAATGAATAGATAGTTAATTCACCACCTGCCATGTGGCAGGTACCATGCCATGTGCTTCACACGCATCAGCTCCTTCTGGTGCCTGGCAGATGGGCCGTGCTCATCCTTGTTACGACAGACCAGAGTCCTGAGACGGGCACGTAGGCAGGCGGTGAGCAGTGAAGCCTATGGGAAAACAGTGTGACTCTTGATTCTGATACTTAGGAACTTGGTGGCCTGAGCCGATCTACTAAGCTTTTCCAGGCATCATTTGGCTCATATGAAAAATAAATACGTTAACATCTTTTCTTGTTATCAGTATTGTAGAACTACAGCAATAGTCCAAGTCTTTAACATACTTAGCAGAGTGAGGGGTCAAAAGTTGAGTTTCGGTGAATGACAGCAATAATTACTCTGCAGTTACTACTATCCAAATGAAGGGATCTCCGTGATCCCCATCCATCCCCACAGGGAGCTACAACCCTACACGTTATAGAAAAAGAAGTTAGCCTAGTATGGTGGCACACACCTTTAATCCCAGCATTTAGGAAGGCTAAGCAGGAGGACCACAAATCTGAGCCCAGATTGGGTGATTTAGTGAGACTTTGTATCAAAAAAATTTCTTTTAAAGAGCTGGAGATATAGCTCATTGTTAAGATCATGGGTTCAATTCCCAGTACTGTGAAAGGAGAGAGGGAGAGAGGGAGAGAGGGAGAGAGGGAGAGAGAGAGGGAGAGAGAGAGAGAGAGAGACCGTCTGACAAGGTCATCTAAAGGCAGGAGAGAGAAAGGTCCCAGAGCTCAAATCTGGGATGAGAGGCATGCTAAATAGGACTGTAACGCGGAATGGAAGAGCCTGTCTGGGTGACTGTGTAGATTGTGTTCGCACCACATGGAAGGACCCTCAAACCTCCCCACAGCTGAAGGACTTGTTCAGGAAACTGAGTCAGGAACTCCAGAGTACCTCAGAAAGTCAGTCACTCTGTGCATGTCGATGAAGGCAGGTTTCATGTCCTTGGTTGTTCCAAGCTACAGGTGGGGAAGTGAAGGACCACAGCCTGGCTTGCAGAGGGGAGGGCATCTCTGAAGACTCAGGATGGGCAGAGGCCAGAGTCAGGCTGGCCAGGCGCTGAGGGATGTAGGGCTCTTTTCTTATGGGAGCCAATGGGTTTTATTTGAAGTCAGATGGAGACCTAGGTGGACGACTAGAATTCCAATTTTCACCCACATGCCTCCATTGCCTTCTTCTGCAGTTTTTGCAAGCCCCTCTTGCTCCTATTTTCCTATACATGGGGAGGTACCCCTCTCACCTCTACCCCACACAACTGCCACAACCACAAAGGCATAAATCTCAGAAAGACACTCTAAGCACCTTGCATAGAGATCTGCCACAGGTGAGGGACAACTCAGAATCAGCACGTCTCTGCAGGGGACCCAGCAGCTGCCTGGCGCTGCACTGCAGCCTGAGGAGGAAACCATGTCCAACAGGACCCGGGAAGCCAGACTGGAGAGAAATCGGAGACGTGCAGACTCTTGTCTAACGCACCGTGGTGTTTTTAGGAATCTAAAGTGCTTAGGTCCAAACTTAGAGCATGGAAGCTTCTAGCACAGAGGTGGCATAGAGTAGAGACTCAGTAGTGATGTGTTGACTGGAGGAAAGTTAGCTAGTCTGGGTTTTATCCCAGCATCACCTCATCTGACTCAATCACAACCCTCATTTCTCCAATCTACACTTGCATCTGAGCCCCTAGTGTCTAGATCCAAACCCCCATCTCAGCCACGGGTCACGGCCACTGTCTTCCAAGGGCTTTCTCATCCTCACTCTAGTATTTTTACCCTCCTGTCCAGTCCTTACACATCCAGTCCAGCACAACCACTGCCCACACCTTATACACCTCGTGTTGCCTCATCAGAGACAAGCCTCCCATGACCCCTCCTTCACCTCAGAATGCCCCTCCCCTTCCTCACCTGCCCTATACCCAGAGGCTACTGCCCACCCCCAGCACTGCAGACCCAGGCCCTCTGGGACCCAGCACCCCCCAGTCACTCTCTCCCTTCCCCCTTCTATTTTCTGCAATTTTCTCTCTGCCGTCCTTCAGCCAGTCTATGTCCATGACAAGCTTCTTTGACAATGGCATAGGCCAGTCATTCCTCAAAAACTTTTCTGCATAACATCGGCCCACTCCGCTCACTTCCCCACAGTGTGGTGTCCACCCGCACTGTGTGTACAGTCTCCTGAAGCTGAGGCCTGTCCTCGCTCCTGCTTGGATCCTGTTTTGTTTCTGCCGCCAGAGAGTCAACATCTTGAGGCCAGGGCTGCAGCAGGTCCTTAAGCACAGCTGCAAAGCCGGCCAAACCCCACTTTCCAGTCTGCCTAAAGTCAAGACTTGCAACTTTAGGTAGGGTGCAGCCGGTTTGTTTGGTGGCCTGTTGGAATGTGGAGCTCAGAATTCCCAGCTTCAGTGTGCTATGAGGGTCTCACCAGATATAAAAGGCTTAGTTGAGTGCCTAGTACTAGTATTACGTGCTATGTTTGTGAGGCAGTTAGAACTGTAATAGCTGGAATGAAGAAGATAACAGGATAATGGGTTGGTGACAGCTGTGCGGCCGGGCACCACTCCCCAGCAGGTCCCCAGCACCCTGAACATAATGAATGCTTACTTAAGGAACGGATGATCCTGTGGGCTTCATTTGCAATGGAGAAAACCCCAAGGTCCCAGCGTCCTTAGACTGCCTTAGATACTCTCCTAGGTTTGCCTCTCTTTGACGTCCTGCTCTAAAGGACCACCAGTCCTTCTCACACCAAGGGTGGCAGCAGCCAGTTCTATTCAGCTCCTGTCTGCAAGCTGTTCTGAGCTGTCTGTGGGATATGCCAGGAAACTAGCCACTGCTCAGCCTCTAGGCACCATTTAGCAATTTTTTTTCACAAATAAATATCCCAGGGAGCCTCAGAGGAGGGTGTGCTACTTCGACTTCTGCTCTCTCTGATGAGCTCTGCTCAGGTCCTTTCCCTGCAGCTTCATGAAGCTGCTGGAGCATCGGCCCTTTGTGGGGCCAAGCCTACCACCAGGGACAGGTGCATGCGCTTGTGTGCAGCAAGAAGCGGCCTGTTGACCCAATGCTAAGAGCCCTCATGCAGGATCACTCAAGGGCAGAGAACAGAACTCCTTAAGCAAGGACAAGGTGCCTCCTTCCTTCACGAGCCACACTGGTCTGAGTGGTTCCACTTGGTTTCTGGCTGAATGACTGGGGTTGCTCTGAGACATGAATGAGCCTTCAAAGCTCTGAAACAAGCAGGGATCTACATTTTGCCTACTTAGATCTACAGCAAGATTTCTAAGTAGCGCAGGCCCCTGGGCTATCCAGCATACTTGTATGTGTGGCCAAAATGAAGACAGAAGAAAGCTTGGACTGCACGCCATACTGCTGAAGACCCAGTTCCAACATCGCTGCGAGTCAAACTTTTCTCCTGTCTCATCTTCCAGGATGGATCCAAAGCCTCCCCTGTGCCAGCATCGCACTCCACAGTAGCCCCGCCCACCGGCTCACAGCTCTCATTGCGCATTACAACGTGAGATGCCATCCTGTTCATCCATCTTTCCCTCCTGCCTGCTGGCTTCTCAAGTACAAGGGCTCCGTCTATCTCTCCTCCCCAAACTCACGAAGTAGGTAAGTGGAGTCCCAGCCTGGAGTTGATATTTCCTGGCTGCAAATCTATACTCACCAACAATGCACATACGAGTAGGTAGAGTTGTGTGTCATACTGAGAATGCCCATTACTGTCTAGCAAAACATGACTGGAGTTTCTCAGAAGAGAGGACCGCGTTCACTGCTGTCCCAGAGACCGCCAGGCGTGGCTTTGTGCTGCTTCTTCCTATCCTGTCCTTGCACATCTACTCCAGCGCAACCACTGCCCACATCTTATTTTTTTTTTCAAAACAGCAGCCACTCTGGGAAAGAACCACTTGGAAGAACCACCAATGAGCACCCGGGAGCTCGTGAGGCCTGAGATAAGGCATCTGAATGGCTCAGAGTCGAAAAAGCTTTCCCTAAAAACATGGTGGGGAAGGGCTTCTCCTGGGCTTGAAATTCTGGAATGGAGAAGGGCACCCCTGTCCTGGGATGACATCACCAGATAGAACTGGAATGCACAGATGCAGAAAGCCGGGGGGCTCATAGGAGACGGCTCAGCTATGATAGCACAAAGGGTCTTTTGACTACCCTCCACCCACCCCCACACTCAGATGAGGGGCCTAGAGTCAGGCAGTGACCTCTGACTCCAGCGAGAGCAAGCCTAAAGAGGAGGGAGACCCCAGAGCTGCAGTGCCTCGAAGGACAAAAATAACCTTATATGCCTATATAAGATGTTCATTCTGCCAGCAGCGCGTAAAATTAATTGTAGAATAATGAATTTTAGGATAAGATATTGGAAAACCATCCTCTCTGTCACTGGCCACAGTTATTACAATTATTTACAGGGCATCAGCAAGGCCTGTGTGTTTCTCAGCAATTACACTACTGATCTCATGGCTTTGGAAACACTGAACAAAACCTAGAGCCACTGCTCCTGGTCCTCTGGGAATTGTCTTCCCCTATGTTTCAGATGTGGAAACTGAGACCAGTGAGAAAGTCACCAAAACCACGACAGTCAGGGATTAGAATATGAGCAGCAATCATCAATATGCTAATAGAACACGCTAACGTAGTTACCCATTTGGCCAGCCCCTATCCTCTTGTCTAAGAAATCACATAGTGTAGTGCTTAAAATGTGTTCCATGGGCTCCAGATCTAACTTTGCTAGGCACTAGCTATATGACCTTTGGGAAACAAATTAACTTCCATAACCCGTGGTTTCTTCATTTATAGAATACCAACAATACAAGTACCTACCTTATTTGCCTGACATGAAGATTTAATAAATTAGTATATGATACAAAATGAAACATACCACTTGACACATAACTGGAACTAACCCAAAGTTAGCAGGTATTACCACAGGATACTCTCTGGCCCCCACCAAACTTGCAGTAGCTTGTGTTTCACAGCCACATTACTGGTAAGAGAGGGAGGGAAGGCTCACTCTTCTGTACGTCTTAACAGTGAGGTCAGTAGTAGAATGACTGACGCTTTGCTCTTGATGGTGCTGGGAAGTTGGAGGCTCTGTAGCTGGCCCCTGTGTATGGGTAGGTACGATCCTTGGACTCCCTCCCACCTCTCTGCCTACTATACTTCACCTCAGGGCAATGTTCTCCAATGTTCTCATTCTGGTTTTCTTCAGCCCAGAGTCAATATTAAGTCAACAATAGCTACACAAGATTTTGCTTATGAAATACACTCACAGTGCTACTGCATGTATTTTGGGGACTTGCTCATGGGTAAACCTATTGCATGATAGGAGGCGGAGACTGTGTGGAACCAATTCTCCCCCATAAATCTTTGTGCTAGGGGAAGCTGTATGCCTCTGGAGCACAATCTCTTACATTGTATGGCAGAGAAGAGAAGACGCGAAGACCAGAGTGGCGGTAAAGCTCTGCAGTCTCATCTCGGTCTACAGTAATGGAGTGAGAACAGAGAGGTACAACAATGGCAGAAGCAGTGGAACTTGCCCTCAGTGAAAATTCTGGATTTCTACACTTGGATGGCCATGGGAATGGTGGAACCAGGGAGCACCTTGGGAAGAAAAATCTATGGGGCTGGGGATGAGGCTCAGATGTTCTAAATGTCAAGGTGGTAGTGGCTCAGACAATTAAGACTTTGGTTGCTTTTGGACGTTCCAGAATGATGCTTCGGTTGAAGTCCTTGCTAAGGACAATTTGGTCACTACTCTCCTAAAAGAGGACTATGAAATCATGATTCAAAAAAACATCTCCCAGAGCCACAAGTGCCAGGAGGGCCTTCTTATCTTTCTTTTTGCTGTCACACTGGGTACACATCACAGGTTACAGAAGATAGGTTGAGAAAGTGCAGGGAAAAGGGGAGGACGCAAAGTCACATTTCCCCACTTCCCTGCATGTTGCCCTCAGACAACCACTAAGGTCCTACTTACCCAATAAATAAGAATGTCCTCCAGTTTTCCATGCCATCGGCTTGAATAACCCCATGCCTCACACTACTAAAATCACAAATAGGCTGTTCCTCAGAGGAGCAAGCTGTCCCTTTGAGGCCCAGCCATGTCACCCTCCACCTCCCTGGCACCACCATCCTTGAACTCTAGAATGTAAGGACTTCTTCCTGGGGTTAAACATCTAAGATACAAAGATTCTCTTGAAAGCGGGGGACCTACTGTATGTGGAGGAGAACAGTGTGGTAGCATAAGTAGCACAGCCTGGAAGGAGATTTGGCAGGTTGTGTGACCTGGCTTGGACCTCTGGGTCTCTGTAGGCACCTCAGCAAAATGATCAAGTTAGATGCCCTCTAGGGTCCATGTAATAAAACAGACAAAATATATACACGCATGTACTTAATAAAGCTTTCAAAGAACTAAAGTGAAGTTGCGAAGTGTCATTTTGCACCATGATTCTTAGTTTTTCAGAAGTTTGGTTCAGCCTTCTCCAAAGTTGGTTCCCAAAATATCTACTATTACAATCGTACACTGGCCTAGGTTTAAAATAAAATGATCCCCCTTCTGAAGATGGAGCAGGTAGTTTGACTCTTCCCCCAGAGACTTTTACCTGAGATCAGAGCCTTTGGTGAGCCTCACACCACTAGGGGCCGCTGGTTCCCTTTTGCTTCTTAGGGCCTTCCAACGGGGCCCCCATCCACAGGGAGAAAGAAAGAAGGTAGTAAGGGGGAGGACGACAAGGGAAGGGGAGCAGGGGCTTGAGAATCTCAGGAAAGGCTGCTATTATACAGGTTATTACTCTCGGGTTCCAGAAGAGTTCCCGCTAAGCCACAAGACTGGTCCAGAGTCAGACGGCCATACCTCTTGGTCTGCAAACTAGAGTCCATTAACTGGCCTCCAGCTGTTTTACATCCCACCCCTTATGGCAAGCCAGGGAAAGACATGATGGGAACACCTTCGGGTTTCTCCTTGATCTGGTTGGCTCTGATCAGGCCAGCTTGTGTTGCAGAGACACAAAGAAGCCCACAACAAAACTCCTATCATTTAACCACCTTTTAGATTTCTAAGCAGGTAATTATTTCTTTAGCCTCCATGGGCTGTGAGAAGTTTTTATTCAGATATTATACAAACAAAGGTGTCAGATATTTCAGAATTACCCTCCACCCACCTAAAAGTGTCATTTATCCAAAGGTATACTGCTTTGACACCTAAGGTGGGTGCGTAGGAAGGCCTGGGAGTATGGGGGACATCTGAGCCTGAAAGAGTTTCTCATACTGGCTCACTGGGTTTGCCTCATGGGAGACTTGTGTTTTCCAGGTCTGAACATTAATTGAAGACCTACTGTGTAAAATCTTGCTCAGAGATGCGAAAGATTCAAATGGAAATTAACTGGTTCCCACCCTCACGGCATCCTAGTCTAAAACAACTAAGGTTCATAAAACAATTTACAAAAGTTTCTAATTTATGCCCTGTTTAATTCGCACCAAATACAGTGAGTAAACAATAATCATTGGTTGGATTAGCCAGTGAGCCACATAATTCCGGTGAGATAAGAGGAGTAGTTATTTCTATTCATATTCTACATATAAATAAACCAAGAGTTACAGAGACCAAATGACACATCCAAAGCCAGATATAGCCAGCCAGGAGTGCATTAAGATTTTTTGACCAGCTCTTCTGCCAACATACGTTGGCTCAAACCAAGCTCCTCTGAAAGGATGTGCATAGAGAGATAATAGCTGCGCATAGCCATGAAAGAAAGGACTATCTAACTTGGAGAAGATGCTTCATAGGAGGATAGTAAATTGAACGACAGGGTCTAGGATGAAGATGGAGTAAAGCCATGTGTGCGTTCAATGGAAGTGGTTGGTTGTGACCAGGGCATGTGACTTACAGGGACATGGTAACAGGGAAGCCTGGGATGGTAGATTGGATGTTGGTACAAGAGACTCTTGAATGTAACCTGTAATCTGTAGGCAAAGGGGAAGTATGTATTTCAATGCCGGGATCTGATACAACCTAACCTTTATAAAATAGATGTAATATGTAATCCTTACTCCAATCCCAATTTCAAGAACTTGCCCTCAGACTCTTGAGGATGAGTATATCATACCTTTAACAAAGATGGTCCCCTACTTACCATCTCAAATAACTAACATAGAAGTCATTCCACCATCATGAGACTACCTACTTTGTGCTGGAAGGTCATTACAGATGCTGCTTAATTTACAATGAAGATATATCCTGATGGAACAAATTATGAATTGAGAATATCTCACATAGAAAATGCCTTTAGTACACCTAACCATCACAGCTTATCAAGAGAACTCCCTGTGGAGTATGGGTTATTTCTTCTTGGGAGTGAATAGCCAATGGAACCATGGCTTAGCAACCAGGGTCACAAGAAGGGATCAGAACTTTTCAGTTCTGTAGCCTGAAAGCAGATCAAAATTCAAAATCTGATGTATTGTGCAAGTCACTTTCACGTCATCTTAAAGTTGAAAAATCCTAAAACTATTATGAATCGTGGACTATCTATGTATTGAATTGTCCATATTCTCCTAGTTTTCTTGGCTCAGAGAAATGTCACATAGCTTTGCAGCAAACTCTCCAACTGGAGTTTTGGAAAACTTTTTAACACTCTTAATGTAAACAGAATCAATCAATTTAGACTCCTAGAATGGTGGACTTAGCAACAGTAGTTTATTTTAGCATTCCCTGACTGAGTTGCTAAGGGATAGAAATCCTACAATCTCAGAAGCTTCTAGGCCAAGATTTTAATACACAGATTGAACATTGATCTGTAAAGTATCTGCCCAACTAACAATAGCCTATGCTTCAAACTTTGAAAATGATTTTCATGCATATTCGTCTTGTCCTTGTAGTAATATGAGAGCCAGGTTGGTAAAGTTTCCTTAGGCCACCGCCCTCCCATGAAGAGAAGACAAAAAACAGGTATTACATGACTATCCAAATAACCTCACGTGACCATTGCAGCTCTGTTAAATCTGCACTGCTCCTGAGCTTACTGATTAGGTAATGCTGCCTTGGCACCCACGTCCTCCTAACAGCTCGACAAATAAGACAGTGGGAAGTCTGACGAGGGAGATCCACCCCTTAGTTACCCAACTCCTCAGATGCACCAGTGAAAAGTAAGATACGAGACAAATACCTGTGGCTTAGATGTGGTTATATGTTGCGTTATATTGGATACAATTATGTTGGGGTAGGCTAAGTTTAGTTTGACTAGATGAGATTATCTTGGATTGAACTGGGTTTGCACTGGATGGGAATTGGGTTGAGTTGGAGTAGACTGGATTGGACTTGGCAGGAGGGGATTGGAGTGGACTGGACTAGATTGGATTGGAATGTATTAGACTGAGTGTGGTTGGACTTATTGGTCTGTGACTCGGCACAGCTAGAGTCAAAGCTTGCCCTGATTGCTTCCTTTCTGTGGCATTTGGTGTCCATTTGCTTACTCCTGCTGAGCCACAATGGTTGTAGAGTGACCAAGTCATGTGTGGCAAAAACAAAGAAGGCCACCAAAAGCAAAGGACAGAACTACACTGCCTGAACACGCTTCCAACCTGTTCCCTCTCTCATCTGGCTCTGGTTACACAGGCCAGGCAGTTTCAGAAAGGGACAGGGAAGAGAGCCAAGAGTGGGGAGTGGAGAGTGGTGATGAGGCAGGCAGAGCAGGGGTGGGGAGGTGGTGGTGGTATGGGGGGGGGGGGGGAGCAGCCGAGTGTGCAGGCCAGAGCGCATTCTCTCAGAGCATGAGAATCTGACTCCTGGGAAAGGGAAAGCCTGCGATCTGTTTTCCCTGAAGACCTGAGGTAACCCTTCAATGAAACTCAAGCTGAGTGGCTGTAACACAAGGTCACGGGTAGAGGCAAGGCAGTGTCAGAAACTCATCTGCCCACAAGTAGATCTGTAGGTGGAGAGCAGGCAGTCAGGGGGACAACAGCCCCCTGAATGACCCTGGAAGGGCACAGCCTTTCCTAGTCAGACAGGTATTCTCCCACCTCTGAGAACCAGAGGTCACACTGGGTTTTATCCTTTCTGACAGCTCTATCTGACCACGAAAGGGGAAACTAAGGCGGAAAGAACAATACTGCCCCAAAAGCTAAAGCTTCAAGGGCATCGTGTGAGTCTGTGCTCAATTGCTCTGGATCCTGGAGTTGTCCTGAGCGAGGGTCAGAGGCTTTGTCTCTCTGCCCCTCACTCCCCTCCCTTCCCTGGGGCTGGGAGCCAAAGGGACCTTTGTCCTGTCTCTCCCATTCCTACAGAAGAAGCTTCTACCTCTCACTGGCTTCTTTCTGGTGTTCTTTACGAGAGAACAGAAATGAAGACGGAAGAGGAAGTCTTTTCAAAACCTCTGGTTATCATCACGTGCTTATGTGTCTTTAAAAAAAAAAATCCCCCGCCCCCTCAACACCATCTGTCCCTGAAGGCCAAAATCTAACACATCTGTACATATAGCAACAGGTGACCACAGCTGCTGCCAAGGCTGCCCAGAGCTGGGGAGACTTGCTCAGTGGGGTGTGTGTAAACGTGTGTGTATGCGTGCATGTGTATAGCGGGTATGTGCGTATGTGTTTTCTGAATCTGCTCTTTAACCAGTATGGACTCTACACTGAATCCTGCAACTCCGCATACAGCCAGTAGGTGGCAGAGCTGTGACAGGCCGGTGACTCCCCACACCACCCTCAGGACGTGTCCAGCTGTGAAAAGGAGGGAAGGCACGTCCACATTCCCCCAGCGCTCCCCACCGCCCCTTCGCGCGCAAAGATCCTGGGCTGGACGGTTGGGAGGAGAGCCATCCAAACCCCTTGTGAAGGTCACCGTCCTCGGAGCCCCCTGATTTTAGGAGGGAGGGAAAGCTGCTCAATGTTTACAAAGCACCTGCAGCTGCGTTTTGATTTTCAAACTCAGAAACTAAATCTAGCCGTGAAATTTGGGAAGACTCGGCTTCAGAGGGCCTGTTCGTTCTAGTTCTCACTCAGCAGAGGCGAGCTCAGACTCTGGAACTTCCATTTCAGATATGGTGACTGGAAGGCAGTACCCAGGGAACCCCAAACTGAGAACCAGAGAACAGTGTGTCCATGTGCTATGATAAGGGCTTCCTGCTGGGCCTAATTTATAATTTCTATGCCTGTGTTCCCCCCTTCAACTATCACACCACGCCCTTCCTCTGTCGTAAAGCTTCTGCTCCAAATTCTGTATACGTGACTTTCTAGGGTTCTGAGATTGCTAGACCTCCTGCTCCCACAGTGTTCCTCATAATGACCAAGCTGCCATCCCATTCTTTTTTGAGAGAGAGAGAGAGAGAGAGAGAGAGAGAGAGAGAGTGAGAGTCTTGTTCAGTAGCCCAGGCTGCTCCTGAACTCACTATGTAGCTCAGTTCAGCCTTGGACTCACAGTAGTCCTCCTGCCTCAGCCTCCTGAATACTGAAATTATAGGTATGTACCACCACAACCAGCTTATGCGGTATTGGGGTATCAAACTCAGGGCCTTGCACTTGCAAGACAAGCGCCTTAACTGCTGTGCCATTCCTCCAGCTGTGCCGTCCTGTTCTTGCATCCATGCCCCTCCTACACTTTGGCCTGCCGCTTCTTCTAGCCACCTGAGATAGTCTGCCTTGCTAGAAGGTTCCATAGTCAAGTAACCTGAAACTCTGCCCACAACACATTTTGAAGACAGGGCAGCTTCCGTGAAAGTCAGCCCACCACAGACTCACCCAAAGCACTCATGGGGTGCTTGTAAGGCCACAACACAACCGAGCCACAAGCTGACGTGGCCACAAGCACAAATGCATTCTCTATGTCTTAGTACTTAAGATTACAAGGTGTGTCCATCAGACCACACTTCCATGAAAACCCCAGGGGAGAACCCCTCTTTGCCTGTCCAGTGATTGGCAGCTGCTGACAATCCTGGGTGGTCCCTGGCTTATGGAAACACCACTCCCATCTCTGCACCCTCATGTGCTATCATCCCCGAGCGTCTGCCTAAGTGTCCCATTCCCTTCTCGTATAAAGATAGCCTCATCCAGTCTGACTTGATCCTAACTTGATTTCATCCGCAGAGAGCCCACTTCCAAGTCAGGTCTCACCCTTGAGTACCAGAGGTTAGGACAGCAGCACCTGGGAGCTTGCTAGTGATGTCAGCGCTCTAGAACTACTGAGTCAGAATCTCAGGGGGCAGAGCCAGCAGTCTGTATTGAGCAAGTCCTCCAGGTGATCTTGATGCTTTCTAAAGTTTGAAAGCAACTGTGCCAGGAGCAGGGGCCACAGAGGTGTTTCTGGCAAATGCCAGCAATGCTATGTCTCCTTTGTTGCCCTAATCTCCTGTCCTGTGCCTGGCTTACTGCACGGCCCTGCCCACTGACCCTCTCCCGTGCCCTTCCCTGAGCTGCTGGGGATGTCAGATACGCACTTCCTTCATTTGCCAGTGCGTCCCTCTCCCTCTCCCTTCCCACTGGCTGCCCCTCCCTCATGCCTGGGGTGTCCTCACCTCCCTCCAATTCTTTGTCTCGACAAAGAGGAGAGCTTGGAAGGGGTTGGTTAAGTTAACTCTGATCACACATAAAACAAACTGTTATTTTTCTGTCTACTAAGCTGCTGAAGGCAAGGATGTCAAAGCGAGGGTGTGCACAAACGTAAGATCTACAGTTATCCTAGCGTGTCTGAGTGCTAGGCAGGCTTTTTATTTTTTAAAATCATGGTCCAATTCCCAGGGAGACACCAATGACAACCTCATAGATGCTCACTGTGCCAGGTGTGACAGTGTCTGCACACATTTCCTGACCCAGGGAATGAGCAACTCCCATGAACAGCAGACGGTGGCTCACCCCTGGCAGCTGCTCTCCACGTTACTGATCTCTGAAGGTCTTGTCTGAGTGGAGCTAAGATGCTGGTGCATGCGTGTTTGCTGTGTCGGTGAACATAAGCAGACAGAGCTGCAGGTGGGCAGAGAGACAGGCAGGAGGCAGCCCTGGGGGACAGGTGTTAGAGTCTGGTAAACATTCAAGTCAAGATTTTAAAGATATTTTTATGGCGCGGGGTGGGGAGAAGCACAAAAAAACTCTGGAGAAAACTAACATATGCGTTCTGGGAGGAGGCAGAGAGGGCTATGTGCATGTGGCCAAGCTCCCGGGACAGTCCCAAGGCCCTGAAGATTACTCAGCTTGAGCATGGAAAGCAAGGGAAGCCCTGTGGAAAGGAGGAGCAGAGGACACCCAGAATTCCATCCCTGGGAGAAGGGGACAACGAGAGACCGGGCTAGCCAGTTCAGATTGTTCCTATTTTATCCCAATCACTAAACGAGACACAATCATGGTAGAATAATTGCGAGAAAGAATGGAATTGAAATGAATATGGTGACAAACAGGGTTCGGAGAAGCAATCTGAGAAAGGAATCCGGATGTCTTTGCAGACAGGTGCTTTGGTCTGACGTGCAATTTGCACTGAGTCTGGAAACCAGACAGACAAAGACTTGAGTTTAACATCCCTCAAAGAGCTGCCTGGTTTGTCTCCATTCTCCTGGATGTTGCAACAGGGCACAGCAAGGAGGCAGCGGGGCTGAGAGTGGCTCCAGCCAAGGCTTGCTCCCAGGGGGTGGCTTTCACGCCTTTCCAGCTCTCAGGGCCACTCTCCCGCCAAACAGTCCCTGCCCTGAGAGATGCCACATCTCTCTGCCGCTATCGCTCCTCTCAGTGGAAACATATGTACTCTCTTCCTGAGCACCTCATGTGGATAATAGGAGGTGTGATTACAAAACACATTGAATTTTAAATTTAAAAAAAATGAATTACAATAAGAGATACTAACTCCTCCCTTAAAATATTCCTCCTCACTTCAAGTCCATGTATCCGATCATCCTTAGCACTTTCTGAAGAAGTTCTTGAAGTCCTCTCTCCCAAGTGCCATTCGTTGTACCGGTGTGCCTACCTCTATGTCCTTAACTGATTTAGAGTATTTACTTTCCAGAGCCATTTTGACCTCAAGAAAGAGGCAGACGTGGCATGGTGCCAGATCCAGTGAGTAAGGTGGACCAGGACACACGGTAATGTTTTCCATAAGCCCGTCTTCCCATTGGACGGCACTCAGCAGAGGTCTTCACTGACTTTGGGTCCCATCTCACAAAGATACTCATGGAAGAGGACTTCCAGAACTGCTTCAGGAAGTGCCAAGAATGATGGGAGAAGGGTGTTTGAAGTGAAGGAGAGTATTTTTGAGGGGCATTAATGGCAATGTATCTTTTACATTTCTTAGATTCAAGTATTCACCATCTATTTTGATCATAGTTGTACCTTTTTAAACTATTTTAAACTATGAATATTGTGGCTTATTTGATGTAGGAGGTTAGGAGATGCTTGGTTTTCCCTGCAACAACCACAGGTGCTCAGAGAGAAAGTGAGCTCACCAACCTCTGTAGATAACACCGTCCTTGGCTAAAGAGGAACCCTTCTTGCTCTGGGATCCACTCCGGACATTGTGAACCACAGAGGCCTTAGGATCAGAACATGGGGAGGTATCCACTGATATTGGTGCATTCTCCCCTGGCACCAGCAAAATGCACCAGTGACATAGTGAAAATTCACGGAGGGAAGAGATGTAGGAAAGGAGGGACTCAACTCAGATGGCCACTGAGCTGTGCTCCCATGAGTTCACCTTGCTTAGCTCCCTCTCCCTCCCTACCGTCGCCCCACCACAAATCACGTGCACATGCATGTGTTTCATGGAACCCAGGGGATGAATGCCCTGGTGAGAACACAAAGCTCAGGGCAGAGAAGTCTTCAGGGCTTTGGAATCGTGGGCAAAACAGGCTCCTTGGCATACTTTCTTGATACTGCATTTACCCAAAACCCCTTCTCCAACTGCTGGGGCGCGGAGTGAAAGCATTTCCCCACTCTGACAGTGTGCCGCCTTCCCCAAATAGCCTCACAGCTCTCCTTTGTACAGTGCCCAGGTCCTCTCCTCTCTGACCATCTAGCCCCTCGATTAAGGATTTGCCGAAATTTTTTTCTGTGCTGGAGGGGAAAAGAATTGGTGGTGAGAATAGCTGCTATTTACTTACTTTTTCACACAACGTAAAAATGAGCGTGTGTGTTACTGAGTAGTAATAATGATTATGGTACCATGTGGTCCATTACCTCTTAGATTACAAGTACTTGCATTCTATACTTTAACTCTTACAATAATCCAAGGACTCAGGCATTACCAACTCAAGGCCTAGAAGAAAGCAAATAAGAACAAAGCCTTATCAATAACAAACCTCTAAACCAGAGGCCTGATGTGGGTCCACCTGGAACCTCTCAGGATCACGCAAGGCAGATACTACCTCCAAAGCAAGTCAGCCTGGTCCCCCTTCTCCTTTTCCGAGGTTCTACTGTGAAGAGAGTTGCCTGGCAGGACCTTCCTGGTCTGTGTTTGAGTGTGCCCCTGCTAGGCCACTGGAGAAGATACCATCCTTAGGCTGAAATCATTTTTCCAGATTCTGCAAAGATCTGAACTCAAGATTGATACCACTATAATATCACCCATAGCTTTGTCATGGTCAGAAGATACACAAGTTGCATTTTTTGTAGCTATTATTTTTTCCTTATATCTAGGTGGCTATGGGAAGTATACTCTGTGGAAGAAGAGCTTTGTATGGCGCAGGTTCCTGGAGGTACCTGTGTCTTCAGTGATTCTACAGGAGGCACAAGGTAATTCAGATGTTAGTAATCCCTAGGACTGGGGCACAGCTGGACTGCGCTGAGCCAAACAGCCAGAGACAGGCAAACAATGGTAAGGTCTTGCCAAGAAGGAAGGGAAGGGAATGGGAGAAAGAAGAGAAAAAAGCAGAAAGAGGTAAAGAAAGAATGGGAGAGAGAAAAAAAGTAAAAATGAAAAGGCTTGGCAGGTTTGACACTCATGAAAATGTCCTAGCTGATTTGCATTTCTTGGTAAAAATCACTTCTGTTTTTATTTATTCTGGCAGGGTGTGTGTGTGTGTCATGTAATCACTGTTTTAGCTCATTTCCCCCCACTGATAGATTGTGATAAGTCAAGTTGGTTGTTAATAACGTCACAATTTACCTAACAAATTTTGAGCTTGTAGTACAGCTTCATTAATATGTTTAATTTATCGTTACAATTCCTTCAGGTTAATGGTTTGTATGTTGGAGTTAAATCTGAGCATAGTTATTAAAAAGTGCTTGTTTCTCGTTAAAATGTAAAACCAAGAGATCCAAGATTTACTTAGGATAAAACTGGCCAGAATAAATCTCCCTCTTCTTTGCACTGGGAAAGGAACAAGATTTGGCTATTAAAAATGCTGCAAATTGGAGAGCCTCTTCAGACAAGTTTAAAGTAATTTTGCAGATTAAACAGCCTTTCCCCCGGGCAAACAGGAGACAGGCCTGAAGCCAGAGTTTATTCTAGAAGGATTCTCCAAATGCTGCAAGTACAGATGAGAATTATGGGTGAGAAGAGAATTTTGCCAAAATAGAAGCATCAAAGATTCCTGGATGTTGAGTGACAGGGAGCAGAATCTTCTTTATGGACCTCCCTTATATACTCAGAAAAAAAGTAAAATTAATCCTCCCCTTACCTATCCTCTAGTAGAGCACAAAACATAGGCACCAGCCACCTAATTCTTCACCTGAAACTTTGATGAGTGTCCTATGACCGGCAAATCATTCAAACGTGCTCATAGTCAGGTCTCCTGTCAAACTGGCCTCTTTTTCTGGTAACTTTCAATACTACCCAGGAAAAGAAAATAGAGGTCACTCTGTGGCTTCAAATTAGCCACCAAGTGCTCCGAGGGGCCTCTAGTGGGACTACAATTTCCACTGGATTTGAAGTGTGAACATGCAGGCTCCGGAGTTTTAAAGAAGCTTCCAGATGCCTGTTCATCAGTGGGTGTGCTGTTAACTAAAAGGCAACAGGGGCATTCTTAGCATTTTCATCATCAGGACCCCTGTGGATACATTTCTGGATCCTGAGAAAATCTCAGAAAGACAAATGTGAATGGACTGAATTGTGTCTCCCAAGTAGATACAAAGCCTTAACCAGCTGTACCTCTGAATATGACTTTATTTGAATAAACAGAATCTTTGTAAGTATCATCAAGATAAGTGGAGGATATTAGGTGACTGAAACTGTTATAAGAGGAGGAAAGCAAACCTCAGTGAGCGCTTTCCTAGGAAGCACAAGGCCCTGCGTTTGATTCTATAGCACCACATAAGCTGGGCGTGGTGGGCCAAGGCATAAGGATTGCCATGAGTTCAAGGCCTTCTTGGGCTACATAATGAATTCAGGACCAACCTAGACTACAGAGTGAGACCCTAAGACCCTATCTCAAAACAAAACAAAAATTAAAACATAACAGAGAGAGAGAGAGAGAGAGAGAGAGAGAGAGAGAGAAAGAGAGAGAGGGAGAGGGAGAGGGAGAGAGGGGGGGAGGGAGGGAGGGAGGGAGGGAGAGAGGGAGGGAGAGGGAGAGATATCGATCATATGAGAATGGGGACAGAGATTGGAGTCATGCAAGGACAAGTCAAGTAATGCTGGCCTATACCTTACTTTAACATTTCTAGCCTACAGAAATGTAAGACAGAAAATAAATTTCTAACGTTTCAAGCTAAGCAGTTTATGGCTTTTCATCACAGCAAGCCTGGGTAACAAGTACAACTGAGTCCCAAGGTCATTCTTGGATGCTAAAGATGCCTATGGGAAAAAAGAGGGTGGATGATGTCTTGAGGAGGCCCCAGGGCTGGGCAACAGCAGACGCTACAGAAGGTGACTTTGAGGACCAACGGCCCTACTTATGTCCCCTACCTATTTCTCTTCTTTTTAAACAGATCTTGAATTGAATCACCTTGTGGGACGGTTAATTTTGTGCGTCAACTTGACTGGGTCACAGGGTGGCCCGATATTTGTTGAAAGTTATTCTGAGTGTGTCTGTGAGGGTGCGTCTTTGTGGGGTTTGCTTTTGAATCAATGGACTAACAAAGTAGGTGTGGGTGCGTCTAGTCACCAAAGACCCGATGATAGCAAAAAGGTAAAGAAAGGGAGAATTACTTTCTCTGCATGACTGTTTTCAGGTCGGGATACTGGACTTCTCTTCCATGCAGACTTGGACTCACACGAAACTATACTGCTGAGGTCTTTGGTTCCCAGCTCTCCAGGGCTAGTTCTGGGGCTAGTCACCCTCCATAATAGTGTGAGCCAATTATTCTAATAAAAACACATGTGTACATGTGTATACATATTAGTAGTACATTTGCATATGTGCACATATACTATTATACAAATATGTGCATATGTATCTATGTAGTTATCTGCACACACATATATACACACACTAAGCATATTTTTTTAGCTTCAGTACAAAACACAAACTAATATACCTTGGTTTGAGTTCTCCCATGACTATACAGTATGTCCCTGACTCTTCATGTCTCTCTCCCCGTTTTCTGAGGTACTTCAGGCCCATTAGGCCAGCCTCCCTACAGATCTTCCAATACCAACGTTTGCCCACTTCATCCTGAATATGAATAAGGGACATGAAACCAGTTCCCGATGCCTGAGAAATCCCAACAAGTCCTATCTACCACGTTCCTCACCTGACTCCGGAGGTTGAGGAGGCCTCAGCTCTTATTCATGAACTCTGAGAACACAGGGATACCTGCCCACGCTGGAGAACCCAGTTGAGCTCTCCCATCCATCTGGAAGGAAGCCAGCTTTGTAAAAACTTCTGGTCCAGCAGGAAAAACTTCTGGTGCCCAGGGAAGGGGTGGTGTGGCACATGGACAGAGAAGGCCCCCTGAATTGTCTTCTAATTCTGGCCTGGCAACACATTTTCCTTTAGGCGCTGACCCTGCTGTTGAGGATGAGCCTTACTTCCACATTCTACATTAAGTGAAGGGGTCAGGGGGGTCGGGCAGGCACTGGCTTTTCTTCCTCCTGACAGATCCATAATTAGAAGGAGACAGAGAATTCAAAGAGGAGCGCTTGGCTCCAGGCACAGCCTTGTCAGCCCGTCAAGCAGAAGCCTGTTCTCCACAAGCTATTTTGAGCCACCTTCTCAGCTGCATTTCTGATCTAGTTGGCCCATGTCACCCTCCCCCCACCCACAGTCATCCTCCCCTCTATGTCTCCATCATAACTTCTCTGAGACTGAAGGTCTGGGGAGGGCTGGACAAAGGGAGCCTTTCATGGGAGGTGCCTGAGGCCAGCAGGACGGAGTGCTGCATGACCCACCTCCTACCTCAGGTCCAGGGGCTAGATGTGAGGACTAGCTGGCACAGAAAGAGATTATCACCAGAAACCATGAGGAACAAAATACTCCTAGAGTCAGAAAAATGTAGAGTAAAGCTTCCTAGATAGGAAGGCCCAAAGCTGAAATGAAGCACCGAGGGAGTGTAGTTATTCTCTGCCCAGCAACGGTCCTGCAGGATTCTCAGCAACTGGAAGACACTGGGCAACATCCAACATGATCTAGGCATCTTCTAGGAGCCCTCAGCACCACACACACTGGAGGAGCATTCCGGAGAAGCACAGCTGTCTCCTTGACCTTGGGGGAAGGCAGAAGCCAGGCTCTCTAACCCACACTGAGTAAGAACGAACTGTCTTGGGCTGCATATAAAATATCTAATATAGTGAGCATAGTTGAGTTACAAAAATTTGCCAAAAAAAAAAAAAATCTCAGAATGTTTTAAGAAAGTTTCCAAATTTGTCTTGGATTGCATTCAAAGCTATCCAGGGTCACATACAGCCCATGGGCCACTTGTTGGACAAGCCACGGACCATACAAATAGCCCTATAAGGAGATTCCTTTCTTTCTGCGCCTGGTGTTGCTGGGTGTAAGATTGGCAATCCCGAGGTTAAGCTGCGAACAAGGGGATCGGCTCGTGGGATGGCCTGCCAAGGTCGAACCAGTGGTGACAAAAGTGAATGCTGGTTTTCTGCTGGAGAGCATGTCATCACCTCTCAGCTGCAGTGGACACCCAGTGGACTGTCACATGGGATGAAAACGGCACCTTCCCCCTAGAGCCCAGAGGGACGGCACCTGCCGTGGGAGGCCAGCCTGGTGGTTACTTCCTTGTTGCCTCTGCATCCTCATGAGAAGAGGCTCCTATTCTCCAGGGGCCGCAGGAGGGCACAACCCACTGAGAAGTAATTTTTCTGTGGTCAGAGTTCTCCTATAGGCTTAGACTTCTGATGCAAGAACAGGCTGTATAGACACTCATGTCCTCCCCTGGGACACCGACTGTCCGTTTTTATCAAATGGTTGCCTTGGTTCAGAAGAGCATCCACTCTAACTACCTAACCGACCACCTTGAACTGCCAGTGCAAGCTCATGCAGGTGGTAATAATCATTAATCATTACCAACGTCACTAATTTGATGGGTCTAGTAGTACTGGGCCCTACTGTGCATTCGAAAGTACCATTTCACGTCCTGCTCAGAGCAACTCTCAGAGGAAGAGGCCTCTGCCAACAAACAGGGGCATATTTTTTCAAGATTCAACTTCAAAGAGTACTGCACTGACTGTCCTCAGATGCACATGGTCTTTATTTGAGGGAAGCTTGGTTTGGTTTCTTTAGGGTGGTGGTTCTCAAATTGTGGTGTCTGGTTCACCAGTATCAGTATTACTTACATTTACTATGTACCTCTGAGGACCCCTATCTTGCCCTCTCAACATGACACTCGGGGACAGAGCCTGGCACCAGCCCTCGAAGTGGGCCAAGGTCCACTCTAGTTGGGAGTTTCTGCTTGAGGACTCCTTTACATCATCCCATACAGGAAAAACACCATACTGCCTTCCACACTCCCTTGACCTAGCACTAATGACCCCTTATAAGGCTGCCCCTCCCTTTCTGAGTCCCTTTTGATCTTTGGAAATGCCACGGCTATCATTTCCTCAACACAGGTCTGACTCGGTCTCCTACATGTTTTTATGTCTTCTTGAGTGTGGAGCAAGCTTCTGCTGCCCGTGTCTCCCAAGACTGTGCCCAAGGCTGCTTAGCCCCTTGCCTTCCTGCTGCTAACCCCTGCTCCAGGGAACCAGGGACTGTCATATGCTGCATGCACAGAAACCGAAAAAAATTGATTAAGCACAAGCCTTAATTGTGGTGACTTTGCCCAAGAGCGGGAGCCAACTCCACCAACTCCAGCTGCTTTCCTCATTTGCAAGACAGGCCCCTGGCGCCACTGGACTGTCTCCAATTACCACAATTCTAAGAATTCAGAAGCCCTTTGCGTAGCCACTTCCAGGGATGAAGGACAAAGAGACAAAATGGTTGACTCTTGGCATCTGGGTGCCCTAGAAAATAGCTCGCTCTGACGGGCCAGTGGCACCCCATCCAGGAACTGTGGTCCCCAAGTTGTCATCCTGCTGCCTGTGAATATTTATCTGGCGACCTTGAGCTAGCCTCTCAGAGTCCTGTGACGATGGCTATCTGTTTACAAATTACAGAACCTTCCATTATTCAAGCAACAGGTGTTTTAGAGCTTAAAGAGCCAGGTGCAGTGTTTGGTATTGGGTACAAAAAATGCCATGAGAATAAACTTGAGAGGTAGTTTTTATTGTGTGTTGAGGGCTATTGCGGAAATCTACAGTGCTGTGGGTATGACATGAGGTAAGAGGAGGGTCCACAGAGCAGGCATCCCCGGATTTAAGGAATAGGTGGGTGTTCTGAGTTGGAGAGAAAGAGAACGATCTCATAAAAGGAGTAGCATGTACAAAGCTATCAACACCTGGAAGACTGGAAACGTTTGGCTGTTCAGTGAGACTGGAACGAAAGGCTCGTAGGAAGTGGTGAAAAAGAGGTCATACAGGGAGGACGAGCCCTTGGAACTGGGCTCCTGTAGGGTACCTCTGGGAGACCAGTAGGGGTCCTGAGGATTTCCTTATTACACATTCTAACATGTGAAAGCATCCGAAGCACAAAGACAGAAGTTTCTGCTGTGATCCCTCCCTGCCTCGAGGACACGAAGCACAGGTAGAGGCTTGGCTAGGTGAGGGCGGAGCTCAGAGCTGGCCAGGTGGCATGATCTGGGTCGTAAGCTGATGGGGCTCACAGGAAGGAGCAGTTAGAGATCACAGGCAGCACCAGCCAGGCTCTCACCTGGAAAGTCAGACCTGATGCACTTGGTCCTGACTCAGCACTATAGCACCCCAAGACACCGGCCACAGGGGGTATAGGTAATGCTTAACAGCGTATTAGAAGGGTATTTAAATAAAGGGAAGGTCCGCAAAGAGACATCAAAGGGCTCCTTTTACCACAACTCACTGATCACCTGTGACTCCTGTGTCTCAGAATCTGCCAGTCACCTCTCCAGGTTCCAGGCTTCACTCATGCCAGGACATAGCGGGTGGGGATTGGAGGTGGGGTGGGACGGCGGGGAGGGGTGAGGCAAGCAGGCAGTGGGAGCAGCTTGTTGGTCATGTTAATGAGAAGCTTTGTTCTGGATCACCTGGCTGTATAACAACAGCAGGAATTAATACAACTTCAAATTAGGAGCACAGAAGAGCAACCAGGCGGCAGAGATCCGTTTCCCAGCTACAGGAAAGATGGACACAGGAGCTTCTTCCAGATCCTGCCCCAGAACCATGACAACTGGGTCAGGCAAAGGGACTATCCCACTGCCACACAAGGCCCCCTCTGCAAGGACAGGGCTCTTGCCTCTGTCCAGTGCCACTGGGCCTCAAGCCTGCTGCTTCTTACCCTGTCTCTGCTCAGAGCTGCAGGCCCCAGCAACAGGCAACATGGGCTGCTCTGCTTGCTGCTAAGGGCCCCAGGCATCCCAGTCTGACCCCAGCATCTGCCACTCCTCAGCGGAGGTGAGAGCATTTCTCTCAACTGCCTTCCCCCAGGTCCTGTGGCTACGGAGAGTTGTCACGAGCAATTTTCCATTAGGGCCAAGTGAACTGCTTACTCAGCCATTAAATCTAATAATAACCTCAAGCTTATAGTATTTCTCTCATAATAATCATGAGTAGCTATTGCTCTCGGGCTTCCCTTCCATGCCTCCCCCTCAGGGGTCCCAAAGACCCAGTGCCCCTATTTCACCTGCTCCAAATTCCTTGCTTGGAAGAAGTAACAGGCAGAAGCAGGGGTGCTGTACTGAATTCAAGGAGTGCTCCAGGAATGGGGACTTCTTGTCCTGTTCTCCTTGATGACAGGAGGAGCAGCGACGGCTAGTGACACTCAGGACAGGGAGGAAAGAGCACTTAGAAGGTTGAGATCTGGTTCTAGACTTTGCACAGCCTCAGGATTCCGGTGACCTTGGCTAGGCCCTGAACTTCCATGGGAAGGCTGTATGCTACAGGATGTGGGTCTGAGTTTAGCTGATTTTGAGACACTCCTCAAGCACTCACGTTTATGAGCAGTAAGTTCACTGTGAATTTAGTGAATGTTCCTCTAGTATCTCTGGCTTTTCTCTCTGGCTTCAGGCACCTTTGAAGGAAATGGAAGGAACTCATCATGTCTGCCTCTAGGGTATCTAGAACATAAAAACTTGGCACAGAATGACTGAGATGTTCAGGCCATGGGATGCGGGTTCCTGCCATTCCAGCTGAAGCATCCTGTGGTGCACGGTGGGGGTCCTCCCCTCTCTCCTCTTATTTCCTGGGCCTTATCTACTCTGCATTTGGGACACTTTCCCCTTCCCACTCTCCTCTTAGGGCTTTATGGGAGTTAGAACATGGCCACCTCAGTCTTGCTGAATGTGTTAGTGTCCTCCAGGCCTGGCTGAGATGGAGAACATTTCTGCAAACTGGAAGCCATCTTGTCAGTAGGGGCTGGTCGTTATCAATGAACACTTAGCTAAACTTTGCATCCAAGAAGCTGGAATGCCTAAATTCCTCACCAAGAGAATGCAATCAAGGATGATCCCATGAAGAGTGGTGGGATATCTGCAACCTGCCAGCAGAAAGAGTTCCTGAGACCTGGATGGGCTGGTCACTCGATATTGTCCCCTGCCACCTTTTCTCACTGGTGGTTCACTGGTGTGGGAGCTGCCAGGGAAGTCTGAGATGAAGGGGCTCACTGAAGCAGGACAGCCTCCTTCTAGTGTCATTACCTGAGATTTACAGGAGAATTCGTGGCCTCTTAGGACACACATGCTTACAGACAACTAAAGCAAAAGTTCCACTTTGTAGCAGCCATTCTGGTATTTCCCTTTCCTGTCTCAAGTAAAATGCTGGTTACGAGCCACTAAATTGCTTCCATGACACATTAATGGGTCTCACGCCACAATTTAAAAGTCATTAGATGAGACAATCTCGAAACGACAGTCTGGGTTTGGATGCTGTTGTGGGAGACCACAAAGAGCAGCTCATTGGCTCCTCCTTGTCCACTTGAGGCCCCAGGACAGCCTTCTCTGGGTGTGGCTATGGGGGATTTGTGGGAAGAGGTCTCCAGAATCAAGCATTGTCCAGAATTCCTGGCCAGATGCCAATGTGGGCACCTGTGCACTGTGACGATGGGCTCTCCCCAGCTCTCTGCCACCGCACCTGCTCTCAGACCCAAATTGTGGGTTCCCTGGATTCCCAGCAAGGAGGAAGAGGATGGGAATGAGGAAATGGAGAGGTATCACCAAGCACCAAGCAATGGAGGAGTAGGTCAGGCCAGGCAGATTACCAGGCTAGGCCACTTAGGGACGGCACTGGGACTCTGTCCTCCCTTCTCCCTGGCTTCTACGGCTAATAACCATGGGCAGAACAGGTGTTGAGAGCAGAAGCAGACTGCCAAGTTGTGTCTGTTCCTCAGCTGCTGCATGGACATGATCACTGTGTGGTATGTTCAAGGACACGTTCAGGTTGGGGGCTCTCCTTCATGAGGGTGGGGCTGCCAGAAATGAGCCAAGGCATGGGTGGGGGGACCCAAGAGGAGAGCTCTGAGGAAACTCAGTATTGTACCTCAGCTCCTGGGATTCTATGGAGAGAAAACAAGGTTCAAGGCTTTGTTATGCACTTTAAATGTGTTTAATAATTATGATGATTTTTCTATTATCTATAACTTAGGTTTTTTACACAATGAATCACCTCTTTAATAGAATTTTTGTTTGTAGCTCAATGTAAAATGGTGATGTAGCAGGAAGGGAAAAACAGTCATATTTTTGCAAAGAGAACAGATTATATTCAAGAAGAAGTAAATAAACCCTTTGCTAAGAATTGTCTCCTGGTGCTTTATGATATATATGTTTTGCTTTGTCTAGCAAAAGGCATCTCGGATCCTGTGGCCTTGTGGCAAACAATGAAATCTAAATTCAAAGCCCATACATGATATTAGGCGAGAACCAGGGAGGGACCACGTAGGTAAAAAGCTAAGAGGATGGAGAGACACTACGGTCCTCTTCTCTTCGTGTGTATAGACAGATTCAAGGAGCCACGTCCTTCTTGACATTTCTCCATGCCCGCCCTCAGACACCTGACGGCCCACAGCCTGGGACATCAGTACAGGACAGGACTACAGCAGGTGGCTCTCCACAGGGTCTGATTCTCAGATCATAACATCACACAACCTTTTCTTAAAAATGCAGTACTGCGAGAGGTTTTGTTGTTCTATTTACCAGATCTTTCCAGTCACCAGACTGTCAAGACATCCCCACTGACAGGCTAGTGTTTGGGCTGATTATTCTCAGCACTGTGCAAATGCTCACTGCTTCCAGCTAATTAAAAACATTATATTTAGTATAGCTTTATTGCAAAGTCCTAGGTGATTACTTTTAATTTTTCGACAATTCACCATCCTTATATATAATATATGGCCCAAATCTCTGGCTCAGTGAGTCACAATGCCTGATTCTCTTTTTTCCATTTTATTTATATGTATATAAGTAACACATGTTTACATTCATCTTGAGTATTTTTGCATATACATCGCTTCAAGTTACAATCCCTTCCCCACCCCCTCCTTCCTTCCCCCAACTCCCACTATCACCCCATTTGTGTGTGTGTGTGTGTGTGTGTGTGTGTGTGTGTGTGTGTGTGTAATCTCCCTTTCTTCTTCCTACCCTTTCTTATCTCTAAGCATTAACTTTCACAGAGGAAGTCTGTATGGCAACCTTCACAGTGCCCATAGGTCCATCAGAAGTTAGGATTCTGGAAATGATGACCAAGAGGAATATTTTCAGTCTGGAGGGAAGATACTAAACAAACAGTGGCCCCTTTTCTGTAACAAAGGGGGTGGCAAGCAATTGCTAAGACCTAATTATTCTAGGAGGCCACGACTCATAGGCACTTGTGTTTTCTCGCAGAAGTTGTTCATTTCCAAGCACCACCCGCCTCTTCGCGCTGGCCCCCAGAAGAGTTAATCCCCCTTCAGTGAGTCAGCCTTGTTGGATGATTTTCAAGTAGTTTCATTCTGAGGATTCCTAGACCAAAATAGAAACTTTCTTTTCTCTCTTTCTTTTAGATTTAAAGGTCAATGTCATCCTATATTAAATTGATGAGTCCTGACAGCATCCATGGAGTAGAGTTTTAACTCAGAAAACAAAGACATCATTTGCTTGTCTCTCATTCAAAGCCATCAGTGAAGATGAATTTTTTGCTTTATGCTCCCAGGTTTCTTTAGAAAGCAAAGGGAAAAAACAAACACAGAAAACAAGTTGCCAAAGAGGAGAGACTGAGTCTGTGGAGGAAAGCGCCGACCCAAGCACCTGTTCTCTAGCTTCTGCCCTATCTGGTTAGTCATTTCCCCATTCTAGGAGAATGGTGAGGGCCGGCTGGTGGCACGCTTTAGCCAGCACATGCTGTTTGGCAAGACCGGTGGAGAAGCGGGGCCGCTATCTGCTGAGAAGGAAGGCAGACTAGCAGAGATATAAACAGCCTCCCAGCCTAGGAAAGAAGCTGCCAGACCTTGGAGGAATGATAGTAGGGCTGACATATTCTTTGTCATCTGCTTGCCCTACCATTGATGGCAAGATTCAAGGACCCAGCTGAGAAGAATAACAAGGAAAACCATGTTCTTGTGGAAATAGCTTCTGCTCTCTAAGCATTCTAGTCCACACCAACTCTGTTTCTGGATTTAAGATTTAATTAGCATCATTAGTAGTATAAATAAGAATGTTAATAGCTTTGCTTCATTCAGAGCAACTGATGGTGTACTTCCCAATGAGCTAATGGGTTTCAGTCCTGGCCAGACACAAGGTGCTGAGCATCTGATCCAAGCAACACATTCTAATCCTTTCGATGTTCTTAGTTGTACGTCCACCTTGGGGCCGTGGCTCTATCACCAGAGTATCTCCATCTCTCTCCTCTTGGTATGTATTATGGTTTATATCCGAAATTTCATCCAAAAACTCATGTTTAAGGCTTGGTCTCCAGTGCAACATTGCTAAGAGGCATGATCATGGCAGGTAATTAGTTCTTGAGGGTTAATTTATTGATGGGCTCATAACTTCCCAAGATAGTGAGAAGCTGGGGGAGCTTCAGGAGCTGGGGCCTACTTGGAGAAAGAGCATCACTGAGGACATGACCTTGAAGGGAGCATTTCCTTCTCCCTCCTCTCCCTAATTTCTCTCTTTCCCCTGTCCCACTTCCTGGCAGCCAAGAGGCAAGCATCCTTCTCCCCCTCACATGTGTGCCACTGTGATGTTATGCCTTACTGTAGGCTCAGAAGGGACTGGACTAAAACCTTTGAAACTGTGAGGCAAAATAAATCTTTCCACATTTTTAGATGTTTTTCACAGATACTTTGTCACAGTGATGGAAATCTTACACAATACTCAGCCTGATCTCACAACCCAGCTGCTCTGGTTTTCTCTCTGATGAAGCATCTAGAAGTATTCTGGAACAGAAGAAATTTCCTAACCAAGAATAGAGACCAGACAGCACATCTACTAAGCATACGGGCTGGCCTCACAGGAATCCCAGAAGTTATGTTAGTTAGCTTCTTAATGCTATAATAAAATATTGAGATAGTTAGCCTACAAAGAGACAAGGTTTATTTTGGCTCCTAGTTTTGAAGGTTTCAGTCTATGGTGAGCTGAGACTGTAGAGGCAGCACATCATTGTAGGAATGTTGAATGGAAAACACCTGTTCACGTCATGGTCAGGCATGACAGAGGAAGAAAAGAGGCCAGGGTCCAAATATCTGCTTCAGAGGCCCAATTCCACGGACCTAACTTCCTCCCACCAGGCCCCACCTCTTAAGGGATTCACCACCTCCCAGTAGTGACAAGCCAGAGATCCAGCCTTTAATGCATGGGTCTTCTGGGATCCAAGCAGTGGGAGTAGCCATGACTCTCCCCAACTCTGCCAATGAATAAGTTAAAGTCAGAGATAATGGAGCCAAGAACTGGCCAACCTGAGATGTGAAGACAGACATCAGATTGCAAAGATCTATACGTCAAAACATGTTGCTTCTCAGTTGAACACCTGGTTGTTTTCTCATTATTCTACCAGTGTTATCCTCATTTCCCTGACCAAAATACACACTCTGGGAGGGTAGCAGCCAAAGCTCTGCTGACTAATTAACTAATTCCTACAGTCGCAAATGTTAAAAGCCAATTAAAGCAGCTGCTTTGCTTCTGCATGGACTTTGTCACCCACCACAGCCAGCTTCCTGCTCTTGCTCACTCCCATTACACCCAGGAAACATGGAAGTGGGAGCCAACAAAAGCTGCCTCTCTCAATCCACTCTGCTGTTGTAATAACAAACCATAAAATTAACTAAATTTCACCACGGTGTAATGTGCCGCATAGAAACAGTGGCAATGTGTCTGCAGGGCAAGAGAACATTCCATTGAAATCAGTTTCTCTTTATTGCATTGCCAACATTTAACAGTTTCTCCCCCATAAAGGCAGGGGGAATAGCGTAGAAGAAATAGAATGGGTGTCTGTACATGTGCTGCTGATACCTGGGCATATCCGCAGCTGTGCATTATGTACAAGCAAATGACAAAGGTCGTGACCACATCTGTGTTTAAACATGTCTGTACATGTCTCTGGCTAGGAAGAAACATACAACCATGCTTGTGAGCACTCGGATGCCTTTGCAGAAACGGTACACATAGACCCGTGCTGTTCACTTTCATATTTGGTCAACACCGGTACACAGTTAGATGGAAAGCGATGGGTACTGTTCTCTTTTGAAATAGATGCTAACAGGAGCCACATGCTGGGGTTTTCCAATTAAGTGTTGTATCAGGTTAAGCCCATTTCTGAAGAACGATGTCTAAACCTAGACTATTTTACTCCTGAACTATGGCTAGAAAAGAAAGCCCAGTAGCTTCCGTGGTTTCTGTAGACTTGGCCTCTGCAAAATGGTTGAGCCCAGTGGGCAGGAAGAAGGGAGCTGGTAGGAATATGACTCTCCTGATGACCCATGTGTCCCAGGCTGGGTGAAAATGTGCTTTGTTCACTAGCAGGGCTTCTCCTGTGTGTTGAGAATGGCTGGGGAAGACAGAAAGTCACTACCAGCAGTGGAGTGCATCTGTCACTCACAGGATCTGTGCTGGCTCAGCCCAGGGGGCAAGGAAGTGCACCTGACTGTCTGCCCTAAGTCATTCTTGGAGCAATTTGAGTCCACTTCCTCTTCTGATGATGGAAAAACAGATGTTTACCACACTCTTTACTGTAGAAATCTGTCACTTGCCTCTTAAATTGGGCAACGTCCTCTCTGAAGTTTACCGCCACTTCTATCCTCCATGAATTCCCAGCTTCAATGACAGAATGTTCTTAAAACTCCCAATTTCCAAAAGTATTGCAAGACAGAAGAGAGCACTGGAGTAGGGGCCAGCAGCCAGGCTCTATGCCAGCTCTGTCACCAGCACAGGAACTGTGAACACACACACAAACACACACACACACACACACACACACACGAGATTCCTCTCAGCCTCTAAATTAGACTGAAGCTTTTGAGGGTCACTGAGGTCCCTACAAATTCTATGACTCGAAGATGGTTTGAAATCCACTGATGAAAGGCAAATGTCAATCTTGCTTTTATGGAAAGCAGTGTTCACGAAAAAGGACAGTTCTGATGTTGCCAGAGCCAGCCAACTCTGACGACAGGATGAAAGGTATTGTTGGGAAGAATGAGCTGCTTCATGCTTTCAGGACAAATTGTCTTAAAAATGCTGCCAGTGCAGTAATTACTCAGATATTTACACAGTGATTAACATCCTTACCCTCACATGCAGACAATCTACAGACAGGCAGATCTCATCCTCATCTAGCGTAGAATGTCTCACCAAAGAGTCACCCTACTCAATATTCAGTAAATAAATACGCAGAGACACCACTGTAAACATCAGGGTCTGTAAACATTTTCCTGAGGAGAGGCCCAGCAAAGAGGTTCCCATGCCTCCTGTAAGTGGCATTTTTGCCTTGTTATACACCAGACAGAGATCCACTGAAGAAAGATTAACATCTGAAATTATGGTATGTTAGAGATGAGTGAAACATGAAATATCTACCCACCCTGATCTTGGAAGTGAAAATTCTGGTTCCAGAGATGTGGCTTGGCCTCTTTGTCCAGTCCCTCATCTAGCGTGTCCTGCCACATCACAGCAGCAAAGACCATATGAGAGCTTATCTCAGGAACTACATCTTTCAAGTTAAATTTATTGTCACTTCTCATCCATGTACTCAACAGATCAAGTTGTCTTACTTTATCACATGCAAAAGACTTACTTTAATAAAACCCTTGAATTACAGATTTCTTCCATTCTTCCTTTTTACAAATATTTATTTTCTATATACTATGAGCAAAGCACTAATTATAGAAAAGAGAAAAAGAATATTCCCTTTTATGAAGAATACAATTAGAAATGTATTTTTTAATTGTAGAAAGTGTGTTCCCTTTTATGAAAAGTAGCAATTACAAATGTATTTTCTCACACAGAAATAGATAAATCTTAATATAACCTCTCTCCTTCACCTCCTGATGCAATAAGTGAAATGGTTACAACTGAGTATTTTCATCTTTTTAGGTTAGGATGGAATACTCCAGGGCCCCAGACTGGTTTAGCTGCTGAATTACCTGTCTTCCCTTTATTAAGGACATACTGTAATTCAACTATAGGAGACCAGCACTGCACTGGAAGCTTTGTGGTAGGTAGAAAAAAAGTGTCTTCTATTGTTTCTATCTAAAAGGACCTAGCATAGATCCTGAGCCTAAAAATACTGCAGGTTTTTAAAATTTTCATCAAAGGCATTGTAATATACACACATATTATACAGAGAGATGATATGGATCTAGTCTGGAAATCCTCAGCTTTCCTGCCTATCCCTAGCAGGAAGATGATTACACAGTGGAATTGTGGACCCTACAAATTACAACGATTTTTCTTCGTCTCTTGGTCTCATTCATCACCTTTGCTTTGGATCCAGTCCATGATAAGCCAACACACAGCTGAAATTGAGAACTCAGCGGATTTCACACAATCCTCAGTGGCCTGAACGGAAAGTGTTGAGGGTCCAAGGGAATCCCACCAAGTAGCCGTCCTGCTTCTCACCAATATACTACGTATTCAAGTTTATAACTGGGTAAAAGTGAACATTATGAGTTGTTCATCAGTCAGATTTCCTATTGCCGGAACAAAATCCACAATACACACACACAACTTAATTGGCTCACGGTTTCAGCATATGGTTGGCTATCTCCAAGGTAGCCACACTATGGCAGAAGGCTGTGACAGGCCAAGCTGCTTCGTTCATGTAGTCAGAAACAGAGTGCAGAGTAAGAGCTACCATGAGAGACACACCCTCCAAAGCCTTGTTCCCATGATCCACCTACTTCAACTGGGCCCCATGTCCTAACAGCGCATTCATCTATGAATAGCAATTATTACTGAGGAGTATGGTGTCCCACGAGCTGATCATCCACCCGGGAGTCTCTTAATCTAGTCATGTTGACAATTAAGATGAATGTGCACAAGCTGGCCAACAAGATGCAAAGAAAAGACGCTGAAGAACATACACGGGAAGAGCGCAGCAGGATGCTGTTAGGCAGCCAGTGCTGGTCCAAGCAGAAGGGCGGGGCTTCTGAATCGCTTGGAGGTCCACGACCTCAGTCTTTCTGAGCATCAGCTGGCAGAACCTGCTGGTTCTTCTCGTGTCTCTCCCCATCCCAGTTCTGGCATACAAAATCACAGACTCAGTGTCACCCCAGGATGAATTTGCTCCGTGGAAAGAAAGCGAAAAGTGAGGCACCAAGAAGAATGGGAAGCAACACAAAAGATGTGAAAGGGAGATGGAAAAGAACACGAAAAAAAATGGGAAACTGAAAACAATAGCTTCATCTCTTACAATTGGTTTTCCGCCTTGAACTCTTCTCAGAACCTATGGCACTTGTACCCAGACAGAAGCACCAGGCTGAAGGAGGTGCATAACAATAAAGGCACGACTCCAGGCATGTCACACACCGATGCTAGGACTCTGCAGAGCTATGCAGATGCAACCTCCGCATCAGAACTGAACGATACGTAAGACAGCTAGGTGTGTGGTTACTACACTGAACGGGTTACTGGAAAGGCAAGGATAAAGTGGCAGCATGAAGTTCTCTCCAATCCTTGGGTCTTGCAGCCTGTAACACATCAAGTTTCATCTTATTTCAGCCTCCGCCTGTACAATACACTGTAATTTTATGTACTGCTAAGAATGAAAAAAAAAAATGCTGGCAATTAACCACGACAATACATTGATTGTAAGACACATTCATCTCCAGACATGTTTAAAATACGAAGGAGAGTGGAGGTTTGAGGATCGTCCAAATACAGTCAGATCTAAATCTCTCACAGCGGCATCCAGTCCCTTGGCAGAATGGCCCTGGTCACTGTCTCCTGCTCCATTTCACGGACGAGTGCTTCAGCTACTTCACTGGCATGTTCATGCCTTCTCCAACCCAGGCCTGGGCTGAGACTGTAACCATACAGGGTGGGCTGTCCCCTGGCCCCAGCTGCTCCTCTCCACCTGGGCTCTTCTCCACGTTTTGTTTCATGCTCATTCTGGCCCTTACCCTGTCCCTTCATAGCTCTGGCTATTTGTGCGGCTAGTTCTTTCTTTAGACTGTGAGTTCTTGGAGGAAGACCAAAAAATAACAGTCAACATTTGTTCAGTATTTACTATGCAACAGATAATAGAAGTATATACAGATGTTACTTGATTTATGATGGCGTAAATCACAAACTGTGTCCAAAGTGTATGTAATACACCTAAGCTACTATGTATCACAGCTTAGCCTAGCCTACTTTTAACATCCCAGAACACTTACGCTGGCCAACTGTTGGGTAAAATCACCGAACACAAAGCTCGTTCGATTACCAAAGTGTTGAGTATCTCATCTGCTCAATCAAAGATTCAAAATTTGTAAGTGCAATATCTACTGAACACATATTGCTTTCACACCATTGCAAAGTTAATAAATAAATAAATCGTCACAAGTTCAAGCCCAACCTAGTGAGATTCTGTCTCAAAAATAAAAATAAAAATAAATGGACTGGGGATGTATCTCAGTGTAAAGTCCTCGGGTTCAATCCTAAGGACCACAAAAATATTAAGCCAACTATCATAAATTACAGACCAATGGTAGGATGTGAACTTCATATGTGAGAAGGTGCTATCATGATCAAATGAGGAAGAAAATACATAAATTCATAAAAACCACTGACAATGCTACCAAGTCACAACAGCACTCAAACATACTTCTGGGTGACATCATTACTATATTTTTCATTCCTATGGATCTCAGTGGCCCAAGCACTGGTACCAGGGCAGGCTTAGAGTGACATAAAGGAATCAGTTTCCTTCGGCAGGAAAGTGGCCTTGTGATCATCTAGTCCTGGTTCCCATTCTTACACCATTCTTCATCCCTATAACATCAGAAAAAAATGTTCCTGCAAGTGAGGAATTCATGATCATAAATAAAACAAAGCCTTCAAGATACTACTGAAAAGTAAAGGAAAAAGGGAACCAGATAAAAAATAACAACACTGGATAAAGGTCTGAATAACAATGCTGAAAATAACAAGAGAATTCATGAGCCATAGTAATACACTTGGTCAAATAAAGGGCCTGTGAATGTAATGGATTTCAGACAGATTCATCTTGGCTATAAAACAAGAAGCTTCTGTGATTGTTGTTACTATAAATTAAGGCGGGCTTAAAAATATGCCATAGACAGGTGTGCTTTTTAACAAACTTAAAAGCACAGCCCAAGCCAGAGTTCTGTCTCTGGTTCTCCAGCTCAGAGGTGTAAGTTCATGGGTCCAGATGAGCAGGTCAGAGTGCCTGCTGGTCACCTACAGGGCCAGAGAGCAGGTGGTCTCTGAAAGGTGCCGTAGGCCTAGGAAGGGAGCTGGCCAAAGTACTTTTTCCCCTCAAATGTTTATGAGACAACTGAGGGGTACAGTATTCTAGCAGTATCTCTTTCAAGGAGTAAGCTCACAGTTACGTTTTATTTTGAGACAGAATCCCATTCAGTTGCTAAGTGTAGCAATGAAAATCAATTTAAAAGAATTACATATGTGTATATAAAAATGTCTACATATGTATTAGATATACGTGTAAATTAAACAAAATGCACATGTGTGGACAGTATGTATATTTTATGTGTGTAAATGAGTGCACAGACACACATATATATGTACATATGTCCCTTTTTTTTCTTTCTTGCAATACTGGAAGTTGAACCCAGGAATATCACACTGAGCTACATCCCCAGCCCTTGGTTTATTTTTTATTTATCACTATGTTGCTAAATGCCCAGGCTAGGCTTGAATTTGTGAACCTTCCATCTCAACCTCCTAGAGAATTATAACGACAGGTGTGTGGCACCATATGCCATACAGCTATGCATTTATTTTTAAGGTTAGATTAGCATACTATAAAAAAAGAAACTACATTGAAATGATAGCCAAGAGTAGATGAGGTGAAATCTTCCAATAGAAAGTTTAAAGAAAATTTTTAATTGTAACAAAATACAAAATGAGACATAAAATTTAGCACCTCAACCACTTATTAAGTGTGCAGTTCAATAGTATCATGTACCTTCCCATTGTGGGAACTTGTTCATCTTGCAAACCTGAAACTCTACAGCTACCAGACAACTCTCAGTCCCTTCCTGTCCTCCACCTCAGAAGCTACTATTCTCTGAAAAGTCCTTTTTAAGGTGTCCCAGTGTATAATCAGTATTGTATTGCTCTTTCAGAAAGCCTTCTGAAGTTTTTGTGCTTTTTTTTTGAGTCCAAAAACCTTCATCCCAAGCCTGTTTTTGTTTTATTTTTTAAAATTTTAAAACATAGTTTCCTTAAGTCCCTAAATTGCCCAGGCTGGACTTGAACTTGTGGCCCCCCTGCTTCAGCTTCTCAGAGTGTTGGGATTACAGGCCTGCAAAATTTTGTCATTCAAAAAGGCAACTGCCATCCTTCTTGAGGACTCAGGCTTAGCAAGTCATCAGTAAGAGGAACAAGTAGAAAACAGACTCCAAAAAGAGTAACACACGGCTTAAATAAAAACACAATGAGCAGGTCAAGGGCATAAGCAGATGCTGTCTCTGACAGCACTTCATCTGGATGCACCACTGCCACCCTGTGCTCATCGCCACCTGTAACACCCACTGCCAAGTTGATTGACTGTCATCTCAATATAATCTATGCAATGGATGCCTATAGGCAACAGAACAGTGAAAGCCTTCTTAAAAGCACCTGCCCTTTTCATGTGAGCATCAGTTACCTCCAATTAGCACATTCCAACAGCATCGACAGTGCAGGAGGTATGTCACGGATGGCTGCAGCTGTGTCCAGACAGGGACTGCAGGTCCTTGGGGAGGAGCTGCCTGTCCCTGGGTGCAGCCACAGTGTGCCCCACTGATTTTACCACTGTCTATATATGTAACGATGTGAACAATGACTGGTGAAGTATGGACATTCCCTGTTCATAAGACAAAATAATTTAAAGAACTTTGAGCTACCCGTGAGGAAGGAGAGACCAGTGCAATTCCTTAGCATCTCACCCAGGACAGCATCCCATGAATCATCTGGACTTGCCTTACCGATTATCTACATCCAGAAATAGTCGACAATGTCCCCGCCAAGGGAGAGCAGGACCTCCTTTTTTCTCTCAGTCATTAGTTGTGTGCTTCCTCCTCTGTCTTTGGTTGTGTCTGTAGCTATCGAAAGAGTTTGATGCAAACTCTCAACACCCACAAACCAAGGCACTTTCCATTTCTGCCTCTGTCCTCAAAGTGTTGCCAGGCCAATTCTCCGTACTACGCTTTGTGTGCCAAAGAAGTGGGTTGCAAATACGCTGCTTTTCAGTAGAGGGAGGGGACAGTAGTACCTCTAAAGCATGCAAGCATTGTGGGGTCAAAAGCCTTGGCAATGCATACCTCCTTCCCTAACAGAAGAAATGAGGATCCCTCGGGACTGGCTGGATTAGGGCGCCCTCTGTAGCACCTGATCTCAGATTCTCACTTGAAACTTGTAGATACTATGTATTTCCCTCAACACGACAGAGGCCTGCAATTTGCAGATGTTCTTGAAATCAATGACTGTATGGAGGGATGAATGTGTATCTATATCTGGCTAGGCCTTTAAAATAGTTCCTTCGGAGAACAAGTATAAAAGTAGGAAATCCCACTGATGAGTAGAGTGCCTTATAATCAAGAAATTACCAGTACCCAAGCCCAGCCCATGAGCACACTCGGGGTGAGTACTTTGGCTAACTCCAAAGCACTCATAACTATAGGGCACTGGGTGGCTAACTTCGGTGCTAAACCCATGCTCCAAAGATCATCACTGATCTTCATAAATGAACAAATCCAAACAACTGTCTGGGCAATGTTGAACTGTAATAACTGGTGCATCTGTGGTGCCCATAATGCATGAATTAAATATACACACTTTGATTATGCTTATATCTGAAGGGCAAGAAAGCTCAAATTTACCCAGTACACTGAACTCTCCTGTAGAAAGACGGGATAGATCTCACTCACGATTTTACCAACTGCCTCACTTGCTACATTATTATTTGCTGCAATTCTGTGAGAGAATCAATGGGATCTCTCAAACTAGAAGGGCAAGAAATGCTGTAATTCATTGTTCTTCCACACATGACTACAGGTGAGTTGGGGAACTCTGGGAATGCCATCGAGTTGTACCCCCCAAGTCTTCTGGCTGTACCAGCCAACTCCAGCGGGAACTTCCTCTGATGAAACCATGGCTACTGTATGCTGCTGGCAGCGCCCCAGAGCTCCAAGTGTCTCGCCCCAAGAGGAACTCTTCGGGTAGTGCCAGGATAACCTCAGCCGCACGGAAGAGCCCAGCTGGACCATAAATTGTACAGACAAAATAAAGACACACATTTTCTCCTGGCTCAAAGGACTTCAGCATGGTGCATTTACCCTCCTCTCTGCCAGGCCAGCAGGGCTGCTCACGTGGCTTCTCCTTTCCTTCTCCTTTTTTTCTCCTCTCCCGTGCTAACCCTTTCTCCTCTTTCCCATCTGTTGCTGAGCGCTAAGGCTCCTGTAATCCCTGGTTACAAGGCTGCATATCATTCCAGAGCTGGTACAGCAGGCTGTTTGTTGGGATGACCTTGCCATGACCCTCACTCTGAATCTGTCTCAGCTCAGGGTTCACCTTGTTCTCACAGACAGCTGTGGGCTAATGAGAAGCAGTCAAGTCAAAGTCAACAGATCCTGGTCCAGACATGGGCACTTGCTATCTGTGTGACTCTGGACTGGTTGTTTAATGTCTCTCAGCCCCATAAACTCATGGCAACCTTATCGGGTGATTGCACAGATTAAAGGAGATATCACAGATTTAATTTAACTTAGCATGCTATGCAAGTTACAAAGGATCTTCACATCCCTGCTTTACTTTGAAGGAAACAGATAGGTATGTTACTGTTTTGGGGGGAAGGGAGAAATGAAAATGAGATTAAAAATTCTAAGTAATTTGCTAAACCAGGAACGAAGGATACAGAAATAAAACCTACGTTCACTGCTTCCCTAGTCTCAGCTAATTTCACCCGTCTGCCTAGAAAGCAAATCTAGCAGGTAGGATTCTTGTGGTATTTCGTTATTTCATACTACCACAGGGGCCACAAAACAATCAGGAAGCATTGATGGTTTCTTCCTTGGGCCACTTAAGTTTCAAGTTGTTTAATTTCTTAGACTCTATGCAAAGATATGTCATTCTTTATTTCAATGTTATGCCTCAGTTTCTCCTCTCTGTTCACTCCAGCAGGGGCAGATGGCTCTCTCCCACCGAAAATGGTTAACATTATAGAAGATACTGTCCAGAGTCCTCCCTCTCTCTCTCTCTCTCTCTCTCTCTCTCTCTCTCACACACACACACACACACACACACACACACACACACACACACACACACGGAGTTGCCTAGAAATGTAGACTCTGAGCTGGTAGAGAAAGTGCCTTCACTGAGGCTCAAGGAGGTATCGATGTGCTGCGTGTTCAGAGCTTGAAGAAAAAGATGATGTGTTTTGATGGTGACATCACCAGGCAGTGAGATAGGATCAGCAGTGAGGATAACATTAAAGGAAGGGTCAGAGAAAGAAAGAAAACTGCATCCTTTTGCTGAGCTCGGCAAACATGATAAAATATAAATAATATGGATGTTACCCTGAGTCCTTTTTTTTTTTCTTTTTTTCTCTGGTTACTACTTGAGATAATTAGCTCATACAACAAACCAAAGAGAAAACCGCCTGGATTTTTTTTGGCCAGATCATTTCACCCTCCCTGGTGGAACAACTTGGATTAAATCACATCAAAGCACTCTTCAATGGCTCCCCGCCCCTCAAAAGGAGATGCAGTGCAAAGTTAGACCTTTCTTCCTTGTCTAGCCCAGAGAGGTTCCTGGGAAGAGCTCAAGGGCTGATGTGAGGCTGGAAGCTGGGATGCATCTCCATGACAACCACCCAGGCCAAGGCCAGTTTTATCACCTGAAAACTAAACAAGATGCAAAAGGAGAAAGGATGTGTTGAGGAAGTTTGGATTCTTGTAAGAATAAGCTTGTCTGAATGCAAGTGGTGTGTGGTGTGTCTTATGTCTAAGGCAGAATGGAACAGGAGAATAAAGGAATTAGTGCAGGGCCTAAGAAAGTGGCCGAATTAAGGAAGAGAAATTTCAGGAACAAAAGTTTTTCTGCCCCACAGGCCATACAAAATGGCTTCCAAGTAGAAAGTGCTAGGTCCAGTGTTAAATCTATTACCCATGGAAATGGGCTAAGTGCTCCTGGAAGAGTTTTCGATCTACACTGGCGGTCTAGGGAGATAGGACAGTTGCCCAAGGTCACAGAGATACAAGCAGGACCCAGAACCAATGCCATCCTTTCTAGCTCAATCTGCGGCCATTTTTTTTTTTTTTTCATTTTTTTCCATTTCATTTTAAACTGGTTTCCCTTTCCCCAATTTCCTCTTTAGTCTTTTTAGGCAGCACCTACTGTCCTATTTCTTACATGTTCATTTTGACTTGAGCCTTGGGCATATGAAAGTTGACCTTATGATTTGGGAACCTTCCAGGGAACGGATCTTCTGGGATAAAGGATGAATGGGAAGAAGGGACAACTGCCATTTCCTCCCAGTTTCTGTTCAGGCCAGTTCTGAAGATGTGCTCAGTGGTGTGGAATGTGTTACTTACGTACCTGCCAATGCTCCACTGGGAAGAAGACAGGGAAGGATCCAGACTACCTGAGTAGAAATATGGCTCTACAACTTGCTCACTGCACAGCCTCGCCTACATCCACCCCCTCTTTGCCTCAGTTTCCTCATATTCAATGCAGTGATGGTAGCACTATCTACTTACTAAGAGAGAACACACTGACCTAAGACGCTGCTAGCTTTTCTGCTGTCCCCTTGAAAAAAAGTCCCATCAAAGTACATAGGTCATATCTTCAGTACTACACGAGCAAGCAGATACAGGAATATGAGTCTATTCTTGTTCTGGCTCAGTGTTTCTCAACTTTTCCACATCATGATACATACAGCAAAATCACAATAGTTGTACAAAGCTAACATAAACTGGAGAGGTTGTTTGCAGCTGCAGGCAAATGGCTCCAGGAGCTCTGGCTTCCCGGGGGGCCCTTTGGGTATCCTCCAAGCCAGGGCTGTGGAGATCTGTATCTCTATGTACCGTAACCAAGAGACAGCAAAGCAAGGGCAGCTCAAAGCACGAGGCCAGCGGGATTCTACACAGTGACTAGTTTAGGGTAATCAGTACCAAACTGTGGAGACAGATTGGGTAAAATAACCTGAGTAAGTCAGGCCAACAAAGAGGCGTTTCTGAGAGTGTAGGCCCTCTGTGCTGAGAAATCCTCCTTGAATCTCCTGGTCACTGTGGTGTGCAAGAGAGCTGGAACAACTGTGGGGGAGCTACCATGGGACCAGGCACAAACAGAACTCAGAGGAACAGGATTCCTAACGGTGGCAGCAGCCCAAAGTCTGAGATTTCCCTCCATGACCCTTATTATAAGGAAACCCCAAGTGCACTTGGGTTTACTCATCTGTAAAATAGGAGTAGCTACCCAGGCTCCCAAGCCTGAAATATCTGCCAACAACAGTAATAACCACTGTAAGCCATTGCACTCAAGGACCAAACATTTGAGCCTTTCTTGAAAGGTTTCAAAAATAAATAAATAAAAGGGTTATTTAGCTCTCCTCTCTCCCTCTCTTAACACCACCTTTCAAGCCAGGAGCTGCCAAAGAAGTTATAAGCCTCTGCTATGTATAGAAACCACATCACTCACTTCTGAAATAGAGAAGAGTGCCAACTCCCCCACACCACTTAGGGAGAGCGGGAGAGCACCTGGGTCTGGCCAAAGGTGGTGGGGGTCTTGCTGATGCCGTGCTGCCTGGGGTACACCGGGGGTCACACGGGGAGGGCTTCCTACCCACAGGGGGCGCTGCCAGGAACAGCAGCATTTTCGTGACGGAGGGAATCGCCTCAGGGCATCTCATGCATGCTCCTGGATGTCGTTTATCACGTCTGGAAAGGCCTTTGGGGACAGGAAATTTGATAAATTCCCAGTCCAATGTTTCACGACCCTGACAGCAAAGGAGCTCTTCCTAATAACTAAGCTACAGGCTGCTTCCCGCTGCTTAAACGCATTTTTCCTTCTGATGTCCTTAGTGGAGATGGGAACAGCTGGTCACCATCCTCCTCATAATAACCCCTCTTACACTGAAAATGGTTATTATGTCACTTTTAGGCCTTTGCTTTTCCTTGTTAAAAAAATCAGATTTCTTTATCTTGACATCAAATGCTTTTTTCTCAAACTCAATCCATCATCACCATCCTTTTCTTTTTAAAATGATATTCTTTCTTTCGACCTTGTTGTAAAATTGATGAAGCGTGTATAAGTATCATTCTCACTGTACTGTCATGATCAGGGCATGTGATCAGGATGGAGGGGAAGAGGAGGAAATGAGTACGGACTGTGCGCTGACCCTCTGTGATCTGGATGCTTCCATACTTTTTTTTGGTGAATCTCCATGACCTGAGGATGTATTTGGACCTCAGAGGCTCAGATCTCAAAGCTGAGACTCAGAAAGGCTAAATTATTTGATCAAGATGATCCAGCTAATGACCTTCATAGCTAAGGTTTGACTATAGGTCTCATTCTTTAGTTACAGACTAGTTTAGATGAAGACTCCATTAACTCCATTCAGAGAAAAGCCAAGCAAAGCCACAGTGAGATTCCACTCCACACCTGCTGGGATGGCCACAACAAAAACCGGGCAAGAACAGGTATTGGTGAGGATGTGGGGAAATGGGAATTCTCACACATTACTGGTGGGAATACAAATGATGCAACTGCTTTGGAAAACAGCCTGGATCTTCCTGCAAATGCTTGAACACAGATTTGTTGTTTAATTCCACAGTTCTATGCCTAGGTGTAGAGCCAAGAGAAATATAAACATATGTCTATGCAAAAACCTGTACATAAATGTTCACAGTAATATTATTCATAACAGACAACAAGTAGAGATCGTTCAATAGTCCACCAAGTGAGGAAGATATTAATAAAACATGGCATATCCATACAATGGGATATAATTTGACAATAAAAAGAAAAAAAAAATGTGCTGATATTGCCCCAGCGTGGATAAACCTTGAAAACCCTCTGAGTAAAAGAAGTCAGACACAAAAGGCCACATACCATATAAACCTGTTGACAGGGAATCTTCAGAACAGACAAATCTATAAAGGCAAAGTCAATTAGTAGTAGCCTCAGGCTGAGAGGCATAGGGGCTGTGGAGGGTGATGGCTTAGGATGTACAGGGTTTTCTTCTTTTTGGAGTAATGAAAATGTTCTATAATTGAATGTGGTGACAGTTATACAATTCTGTAAATGCACTAAAAGCTACTGAATTGTAATAGCCATTGAATTATAGTTTTAAGTGAATGGATCATATGCTCCATGAATGATATTTTATTCAAGTTATATTTTAAAACTACATCCCCAAACTCTGCTTTTTTAAATGTTTGGGAATAGTTACACCAAAATCGGATCCAAGTTCCATAAAGTCAGTGCTTGAATTGATTTCTGGCCTGTGATCTTAAGCCTTGTTCACAGTTGCACAATCTCTTAGCTTCAGTGCTGGGCCATTGAGAATACGTACGACCATTGTCTCCACTCTCCTGGGAAGAGAGACCCAAGGCCTAGAAGGAAGGGTGAGGCCCCTCATCCAAGGGAGCACGTCCAAGGGATACGCCGCACAGACATCACGTAGCTCATCCCATTCCAACGGAAGGCGGCAAAGCGAGGAGGAAACACCGACCCAGCCATGGCATGAGTCAAGCGCAGGACGGAGTCAAGCACCAAGGCAGCAAGCATGTGCCAGAGCCACCTTCTCTCAGGAAGCAGGCGGCCAGGGCACTGAGTGGAAGCTCAATCGGAAGAAGCACCTACATCCTGCACCCTCCAGCCCCACTGTCACTCTCCGGAGCCCTCGAGAAAGAGGAAAAGGAGGGAAAGAAGGAAAGGAAGAAAAGCGCATGCAGACACCAGTTGGAAAATAAAAAGGGGCCAATTCCCTCTTATTAAGCCTGATATTAGGCTGCGAATCAAATTAAACCACAGGGCTTTCCACTTCCAGAGTGCTATTTTAAGGCTTATTAGACTATATTAGGATTGGCATACATTTCCACTGACATAATATCGGCCTTTAATTGGATTTAAGGGCGAGGAGGCCGCATTCAGCTGGAATAGGGCCCCTGCAAGGAGTAACTTGGTATTCTCCTCACAGCTTTCCCACTTCCCCTGCTGGCGGCCATCCGAAGGGCCAAGCGGGCCTGTAACCCATTCAGCCCCAAAACACAGCTGTTTTTCTCCTCCTCCTCCTTTGATAAACTGCCCAGAGCAGGCCCTTCTCTTACATACATGTGCCCATGGGTGCCTGGCATACTTCCGGCTCTCAGGAGCTGCAGGAACTGCTCAGCTGCGGGTGTGTACTCCATGCAGGTTTGGTAGTTGACTTAGACGTGCTAAGTAGAGTCTCAGCACCTCCCTTGATTCTCGACAGCTGTGAACACGAGGCAAATTGACAGCTGATGTTGTGGGAGTTTTCCATGGTACAAGGATGGAGAGGAGAACTTGGAGTTGTGAACAGAACTGACTTTGACCTTTGAATCTCCCCCTACCCCATGCCTAGTCAATCCTTGCATGACTCTTGGACAGGTAGGCCATTCTGAATAGAAAAGTATTAGCTGAGTCCAGGGACACAGGCTTGTCACCCAGCACTCCGGTAGGCTGTAGCAGGAAGACCATAAGTTTGAGCTCAGCCTGGACAAGTTAGTGACTTAGGAAGACCCTGTCTCAAAACCAAAATAAAAACTAAAACATGATTTGGCTTCATCCTACATCCATGAAAGAAGAAGAGAAAACATGACAAAAGCACTGGAAGAGTTCTCACACTGGAGAGAAAAAGGCACGCACTGAGTAGGCCGCAGGTCCTGGTACTAGGAGTGCAGCTTCCCTAAACACCACCCACCTCTGTCCTCAGCATACCCCCTGGCAAAGGGTGTGCACAAAGCAGTAGTGCATGGCCCAGTGCATCGTGGATTCTGCAGCGGGAGCGGCCCATGTGTGAATCTCTCTCTGCTCGCCACTGGCCACGTGCTCACCCACTCAGAGCTGCCTTTCCCTGCTTCGTAAGAGAGGGACAGATCTTCCTCCCACTCGGCGCTATTCGTTGCATTAAAGGAGGAACTCCAGGTAAAGCCTTGTGAGCGCGGTGACGCGTGTGTCTCCCCCTCTTTCATCTGCCTTACGAATTTCAAATATTTCTACGAAAAGGCATCAGAATAGCGACAGACGTCACCAATCAAGTACGTTACAAAATAACGTCGGGATGAGAAATATCTTGGTACGGAGACAACTATGTATGAAATATCACTTCCCAAAATATTGCTCAAACACGAAAAAAAATCCCAAAATTCCTTAAGATTTTCCACTAATATATGTGAACATCGCCTGCTTCCACTTGCCAAGATCCTTCTTGGCTATACTCTGATGTCTTCAATTTCCACACTTGTTTTCAGCTTTTCTGCCAAAGCCATGTGCTTGTTTATTTTTACTACATTTTATGACGTTTCTGCTAGAGCAATAAGTTTTGCATTATTAGTTTTATCAAATAACAGAATGTCTGATTGGCTGGCTGAGATTTATTGGCTCTGTTTTTATGGCTCCAGCCCAGAACACTTTTTGTGGTTTTTTTCTTAAGCTGTTCTTAGATCCTTTCTTAAGGATGTGTGTATGCTTTTATTAAATCACACCTGAGGGCTAATTGTTATGGTATAAACTTCGCATCAGTGTGGTGCCGAGTGCTGTAATCTTATCACTAGTACTTAATCACAGGTTTGCTTACTTGGTTCTGGGCAACGTAACACATGTCAGAAATGTTGCTTGCAAATCTAATATTTACAAATGGAATCTCTTTTTATATTCACTAGGAAGTTTGTTCCCCCTTGACACATGCTATTACATCTGAAAAAATGCCTGTGTGGCAAGGTTAGTTCACGTGGAATATTGAATTTCTTGAAACTGGAGGACAACTTTAGTACAAAGAAAACCAGACAAACATGACCTCCTCCCTGCAACTGTAGCTTCCGCCACTGTTCTTATTTGACCCAAGAAATCCATGAGTGACTTGATTCTATCATTCAATGCGTGATCTTCTCTCATTTATAAAGAGGAGAAATTGAGGCAACGGGCCAGGGCGCATCAGGCCCAGCCCTGCAGTGAGGTACCAGCTGTCCTTTTCTCGGTAGGAAAGGCCCTCTTACCCTGGCATTAACTGTCTTCTGCTCTGGAGGGCTTTGCAACCCCTGGAAGTCTGTGTTCTTTTCAAGTCAGATCTGTTTCCCTCATGGAGCCTGAGCCCAGGGGTTTTATTCTCTCTTCCACCCCCAACACATGGCCTCAATGCTCACTGACCCCCAGAGAGTTCCACATCAGTAAGAGTGGGACCTCCTGGAATGCTCCCCCAAGGGGACATCAAAGGAGCAACTGTCCTGGTGGGTTTGGATTAATGGCATCTGAATCATTACAGACAAAGTCATGCATGCTTGTGAGCCTGGGGCACCAGCAGAGAAGCAGAGAGAGAGAGAGAGACAGGAAGGACAGGAGAGAGACAGGAGGAGGATGGGAGAGAGCAGGAGAAGGAGAGAAAGAGACAGAAAAGGGGAGGGTGAAGGGGAAGGGGAGGGAGAACTGAGTCTGTGTCTATAAAGAAGTTTAAGTCAGAAATGAGCTCAATTCTACGAACATGTATTCTATCACTCAGTACTCAGGAAACTCACAGTTGAGCTAGAAGGAATTTTTATTTGAAGCTCACTAGGGTCTGAAATCTTTTTTAGGGCTTCGCTATCTGGAGTCAAGCGCTCATGTTCCCATGTCTACTGCTATTGCACTATAGCCCTTCTTTTTTTTAACCAGGGAATAGACTATTCCCAAAGCACAGGGTGGTGGGCGGGGGACTCTAATAAAAATAACTTCCAGTCCTCACGCAGGCCCGCTATCCTCAGTGCTGTTTCGCGCAAACACGCGCAGGTTCCTGGAGTATGGGCAGGCAGCTTGGTAACTGGTCCCATGGATGTTTGTACACATTTCTGCATGTCCTAAAGTACCCCATATTCTGCAGATGGCTGTCATTAAATCTGGGCAATGAAAGCTCTGGGGCAGGGATCCTTAAAAAGGAGGATGCCCTAGCTCCTCCCCGCACTCAGCAACCAGCAGATACAAATGCAGCACAGGCAGAGAATTAGACAATTGGTGTGAGTCCCACAGAAGGCCCCCTGGGAGACAACTTGCTGATGGCTATAGGAAAAGGTGGAGGCGATGCCTGAGGCCCTTTTCAGCACCTGCAGGGTTCTGGGGCAAAGGAGCCTTGCAGTGGCTTTGAAACACAGTCAGCTTATGATCACGCCTCCCTCTCTGTGCTGGACCCAGCTAGAGAATAGTCCAGGATCCAGGAAGCACCTCTTTCAAAGGACCCTCCCTTCTGGGAGATGTTAGTAGCACACAGGACCAACTGCCCACTCTGGAAACAAGAGTTTTTGTCCTTCCTGCCTCTTAAGGCCAAAGCCCTGTGCTATATTCAATGGAATCTTACTCCTGAACCTTGGCTTCTCTAGTGGGCAGTGCCCAGTGAGGAATGGATAGAATCTGTACAGGACAAAGATATGGTAACACTTCAAGCTTCCCAAGTGCCTGATCTCTGTCCTGCAATTCCTCATTTCCTCCACTGTACTTGGTCCAAGTTGGTCACAACTGCCTATTGGATCTGAGTGTGCTGATGTCCTTCTCTCTAAATTCCTTTTGCAGTTAGGATGACTTGATCTGCCTCTGTTTGTTGCAACTAAATCCATAATTGATGAGTGTCCAAAATAGCTGATGTCAGATTTTATTAGCTGAAGGGGCAAGACCTTCTGGCTGCGAGTTGGACACAGACCGACCATTATTCCCCACCGGTAAAAAGTCTGGACTTACGAGACCTCATGTGCTTGGAAGACTCTCATGTTCATTCAGTTGGTATTTATCTAGGACTGATTATGTGCATAGCTCGCTTCTGGCCCCAAAGGTCAGCGCCCCACAAGTCAAAGAAAACCCCTATTCTCATGTAGTTTATATTGTAGTATCAGGGAAGCTCAGCAACCCCAAACAGATAAATAATGATGCCTCAGCTTAGAGAGGGAAGAGGAAAAGGATAAAGGAAAATGGAGACACCACCCAGAGGCCAAGAGCAAAATACGAAAGTACTTTCAGAAGGACAGGTATCTCAGTCCACTTTTTTTTTCTGCTGCTGTAACAGAATACAAGAGGCTGAGCCTTTTATAAAGAAAGATTCAGTTCACATTGTTTGGCAGACTCAGAAATCTAAGCTGAAAGAGCTGCATCTGGTTAAGGGTTCTCTTGCTGAAACAGATTGGCCACTTGGGAAGAAAGAGGGGAAAGGAAGCAAGAAAGGGAGAAGAGAGAAGAGGAGGAGGAGGAGGAAGAGAGTAAGAGGAGCCTCACTGTTACAATAAAGTCACTTCCATGGTAACCAATTCACTTTCCCAGTGACAGCATTAATTCATCTGTGAGGGTAGAGTCCCTATAGTGAAATTACCTCTTAAAGTTCTCATACTGCTGCAATAGCAACTATGCATCAACCAGCCTTTCTGCACAGACAGTTAACTACAGCAAGAGAACGGCTGTTCTTGTGAAACAGGGCAGCAGGTAGGAAAGTCCCTTCTTATTACACGTAGCGCGTTAGCTGGGTGGCACAGAACAAAGGCGGGGAGTGGGGGGGCTTGGGGGCTGGACAATCAGGGAGAGTTCTATGATGCTCCTTCCGAACTTGGACTAATGGAAACAGGACATCCCACTGTTGAAAGAACGGCTTTAGAAAAGAAAATGCTTTGCTAGAAGAGTGGAGATGTTTGGAGCCAGCTCCTCTCAGAAGCTCTGACAGATAGGCAAGAAATTGGGGTTCCATTTTCCTTCCCAAATATGCCTCCCCGTGGGCCTATTTTTCTACCTTGGTGCTCAAACACAAGAGCCAGGCGCTCAGACATGGCTGTTTGTGTAAATGGTGAAGTTGGGTTTATAGCAATTTAATCAGCGGCATTAATAATGTCACCTAAGCTTAATGATACCAATTATAACCATAGTAAACATTGCTGAGCAGCTTATAAACAGTGATATTAAAGATGAACTTACTGCATTTGGTCAATGCTGTTGTTAAGAAACAAAAGGAGAAAGATTCATGCTCTCAATATCTCTGCATTCTCATTCCTGTTTGAATGAAGAACCCACACAAGAGCTTGTCTCTGTAAGGGGGGACTCCTGGTACTCACTTGATCATCTGAAGCTTCTCTGGTCATTTCTCAAGGACAGATCTAAGTTCAACATTGGCTGGTACCATCAAAGAAGACCAGGGTGAAAGTAATCACCCTGATATAAGGGGACCATTTGATAATTACTCTGCCGCAGGCAATAGTGCTTCTGAACAGCCTAGCAAGTTCTGAGAAGTTCAGGAGAAAGCCAAAGGGATTTTTAAAGGTCAAGTGGAGACCCTAGCAAGATTCATTATAAAACAGAAGAATTGGAGGCAGAATTTAGTAAGAACTGCATATCTTGGTGTAGAGCTCTCTTGACAATGGTGGGAATCAAATTTCCTTCTCTGAGGAAGAGACATCTACTAGCAAACAAAAATAATCCCCGAGGGATTCACAGCAGGATGAGGGGCACAGGGAAGAGTTTCAGAAGAAATTTATGAAACCACCTGCCTCCAAAGGGCGTCGACATTGGAGACAACACCTCTGCTTATGAGCAATACCATTTCTGAATGAGACAGAGGGGTATCCAGCAGGAACACTGACCAAAGGTATCTCTTCAAGGAATAAGAGGCTATCAAAACGTTCGTATGTCTGGAGATGCCACCATCTAAAAACCACTGAACTTTTCAACCTATTCCATGGCAGGCATGGGAGGTGAGCATCTCTGTGAAACACATGGGACAGAGGAGGTTGCAGGTGAGACAAAGTGAAAAGCTGGGAGCACCGTCCACATGCTGTTGACTGGCCCACAGTACACTGGGCACCCTGCTCTACACCACCCCTACCCAGTCTCCCTCTCATCTTCGCACCCTCCCGCCTCACATCATGTCCATTCACAATGGCTTCCCTCCCCTCCTTCTGGTGGTTGGGAGCATAGCTTTCAGCCAAATGAGAGGATCAACTTATATACTCTTTATAAAGCGTTTGGTCCCGTGTTGTGTAGTAACTAGGCCTATGTCTGTGTCCAGTTTGGAATCTCGAGAGACAAAGAGCACAAACCTGCGTGTCAGAGTCTTCTCTCTCCACTGTGTCGCCATGAAGACAGGACCAGGCAGAGGCTGTCTCATTCCACCTCAGACATGGGGGGCGGGGGGGCTCAAAACTTTCCCTGGAAGAATGAGGGGCTCTAACCCTCCCTCCCCACTCAATTCATAAAAATCCAGCTGGCTTTCTCTTCACCTCCAATACCAACCTTCTCTTCAGTCTAACACCCTCATGACAGCAGACTCTTCAGGGGGAGTTTACTGTGGTGTTTGGAAATTACGTTGTGTGTTTTTATAGATTTGTGCGTAGGCCCAGTGGTCTTAGAACTCTGCAGGCAACCCTAATAAATAAATAACAGTGCTGGGGCTGAGCCCAAGTTAAAGTAAAGGATTTTGTTAAGCCAAAGAATTACAAGGAAATGCACACCAGACAGCAAGAGGGTGCTGGGCACAGAGCACTCCATTCAGGAGAGTGGACATGATATATATATATATTTCCCCCAGCCAGTGTGTCTCAAAGGAAATGAGGATTTGTGAACAGGATTCATATTCCGTTGCTACCCCAAACTAGTTTTTCAGAGTCCAAAGCAAAGTTACTCTATCATTGCATCTATGTGGCAACAGCCATCTGGAAGACAATTGAGAAATCTATTTATCCAGATATTTTGAACTATACAGATCCCTTTTGTCCTCCACTTCGAGTTCAACCCAAATGTGTCTCATCTGGAGAAAGTATTTGTGACTCGGGATTTTCATCTGATAACCGGGGGAGGGGAGAGAGGAACCGGCAAGCTCAAGGTCTCCATGGGACACCCTTCCTATTAACAAGTAGTCCTAAAGCACTGAATCTGTACTCTTTAGGAAGAACCAATTTTTAAAGAAAAAGTGCTATTAGTATATGAAGGTAGCAGCAGAGTTTCCAGATGTAATTGCAGCTCATCACATATTTTGGAGAAGTATGTTGGTGGAAAAAGGAAACTGAGTGAGCAAATAACTGCATTTTATTAAATTCTCAGGAAATGATTAGCCATATAAGATCCTGAGGGACAGTGATTTTGAGGTGCTTGCAATGAATTCTTTAATGCGTTTGTTCTTTCAGTAGGTATTAATATTTGGTGGCTACTATTAACTGAGAGGAAGTCTGGTAGGTGATAGGAATAAAAGGATCAAAATAAGCTCTTCTTTAACTTTTACAGATGAGGATTTAATTATAACTGTGATGAAAAGTTGAAAGGAATGATGGCTGAGTATCAGAGGACAAACTCTCATCAGCATGGCTTGCTCAGCATCCCCTAGGACGAAGCAATGCAGAGAAGAGGAGGAAAAAAAAAAGGAGGACATCCCACAAAGCAGAGTCTAAAAGATCATGACTTGGCTTGATTTTATTTTGTTATGGTACTGGGGATGTCTTAGCTACTTATTTTTTTTTATTATTATTATTTTGCTTCTGGGACAGACTACCTGATATCTACAACTTAAGAAAAGAAAGGTTTATTTTAATCCACAGTTTTAGGAAGTCTCAGTCCATTCGTGGGTGGTTGGCAATGGAGAAAGCACAGGGCAAAGGCCTGGCAGAAGAGAAGCTGCTCACAGCATGGCAAACAGAAGGCCAAGTAAGGGAGGCAGGTAGAGCTAGCGTATACCCTTCCAGGTCAAGCCCCAGTTATCCATCCCCCTTGGGTCAAGCGCCAAATATCTGCAGCTTCTAGCCAGAACCCAACCCTTAATAGCACATGGGATTCATAGATATTCTACAATATCCAAATAAGTGAGGTTTCTGGGGGACATTTCAGATCCAAATCATAACATTCCTCCACTGGCCCCCAAAGACTCATATGCACCTTCTCATGCAAAATGTATTTAGTCTGTACTAAGAGTTGCCAAAGCCTTAACAGTTTCAGCATTGCAAAAGAGTTAAAGTCCAGAGTCTCCTCTGGGACCCAAGCAAACAGTCAGTTGTGAGCTCCTGTGAAAAATCAAAGAAAAGACAAACCTTTCCAGCACGCAATGGGATAGGGTGAACATCTCCATTCTGAAAAAGAGGAATAGGAGAGCAGACAGCAACTGGACCAAAGCTAGACTGAGAACCCTGGCAAACACCAAATCCTGCAGTTCTGTTAAATCCAATAGTTCCATGTCCAGCATCCTGGGAAAGCTGTGGTGAGATTGTGAGTTAGGGTATATTCTTCCAGGTCAAGCCCCATGTATCTGCCCCTTCAGGGTCACCCCAAATATCCATTCTTTCTAACCAAGTTACACCTCTTAACAGCACATGGACTCTACAGATATTCTACAATATTCAAAAACATAAGCCTCCTGAGGGCCATTCTAGACCCAAACCATCATAGGGATTGAGCATACGGCATTCACACTGACCTACATCTTCAGTCCATTTTTATTTTTGATTTTGAGGCAAGGTCTCTCTAAGACACTAAGTTGCTCAGTGTTTGACTTGCACTTATGATTCTCCTACCTCAGCCTCCCAGAGTTCTGGGATTACAAGCTTGTACCCCCAGGGTCTAGCACATCAGGGTTTTATTTTTTGATTTTATTATGAATGTAGTAAGGATGTACTGAAGGGTCTAGAAAAGCCACTAGAATTGAAAGACTTGGGCACTGGATCCCAATAAATGATGTAACTAGCAAGTAGGCCCTTTGACACCATTGGGCCTCCAAAGACTCAGTTTTCTGGCCTGCAAAAGGGTCATACAAAACGAATTGCTTTTAGATCTGGAAGAGACATGTAGGTGTTCTTAAGTCCATCTCCCTCCTATTCCAGACCCTCTCTCAAAAAAAGCAAAAGTTTCAGTACCTGTGTGCTTTATTTGATTGTAGAAATAATCAAAGAACGTGTGTGTGTGTGTGTGTGTGTGTGTGTGTGTGTGTGCACGCATGTGTGTATTACACTTAGTAAAATAAAGAAAAATATGTAATATATTCTAGGTATGTTTATTATTACTATTATTTCTGATGTATAATAGATCTCAGCATCCTAGGAATTAAGACCTGAGGGATAGAAATGGGGCCGCAGGCGACTGTGTAGATGAGGTGCATGTCTCTGTGTATCTGTATCTTTATTTAATTAAAGAGGAAGGAGAAAAAAAGATTTGGGTGACTGCAGTTTTATGTCACTATTTACAAGGATAGGACAATTCTAGAAAATACTTTACCCCCTTGAGAGCAGTGACCTAATCAAGATGTATAATTGCCTGCCTTATCTCAATGAATACATCATTGGATAGTCCATAATGGGCCTTGGTGTGGTTTCAACTGCTACACAGTTCTCAACTGCTACTGAGTTCTCATTTGCCATGGAGTTCAGCTGCTGAAGGGTAATGATAATGCTTAACAAATATATTCCCTTTTGGGACTCGATATGAAAGACACACATCCTTTTTCTCATCCTACCAAATGACGCAGCTCTCAGGACCATGGCCACATGCTCCAAAAGTATGGGTCCTTTGCTTTCTTGCATCACCCTCTGTGAGGCCAGCACCCAGAAACAGAGGCTCAGAGGCTGGGAGGGACCGCAGGGCCAGTCCATATGCAAATGGAAGATCTCCTGCAGTCCCTCAGGCCTGCCTATTGACCTCCAAAAGAGCCTGGAAGAGTATGTCCTGATAGTGTATGAATGATTTACAATGCTTTTGCTCTCGAGCCTCAGACATTTTTCTTTTCCCACAACGCCAAGACAGGACAACGAGCGTCACCTAAAAAGGCACTGAGGATGCTCAGTTACTGTTCAAAACCATAGAACTATCAGAATATAAAGGTACTGAGCTGACTTTCTGTAGCAAGCACATCAAAAAATGCATGCCAGGACTGGCAATGGCCTTAGAGTTGAAAGCTACGAAAAATTGAAAAAAGATAAAATGGGCAGACTTTGAAGAAGACACCCCAAACTCTGTATAAGGTCATGTGGTGGGTAGTGCCTCCATCTATCTAGACTCAGAATCCAGCACGGAAGCCTGCTGGAGAGGTGACAGTGGGTGCCGCTCTCAGTGTGGAGCTGGCCTCTGCAGGCTCAGGCCTGCACAGTGGTCTTTGCATGGCTCTGTCCCACCCCCGCCGCCAAGCTGGTTTGCTCAGTACATTCAGCTTGAGGACAGGGGCCACACCTGCTATACACATTTTTATCCCAGGTGGCTAGCCCTATTTCTGACCTTACAGAGCCAGTATCTGATCAAATATTTGCAGAATGAATGCTAAATCAAACAAAGAGATGGACAAAACCTGTTGTCTCACTGCTAGCTATGTGACGCTGGCCTTAACACGGGTGGCCTTCCAGGCTAGCTCCCTCTCCGAGGCCTAGACACGGGGTGCTATTACACTCTAGATGACAATTCACGTCCTTCCAGGGAAAGGAAGGGAAAGTAAAAGAAATATTCCCAAGTGGGCGTACAACAGAGATGACAGTCTTAGGGCTATGCAGAGTGCCAGCCCAGTAACGGAGGCCAGTGGTTTCAAAAGCCACCATGAGCTCACAATGTCTCATATGAGTAGGCATCACTTTGAGACCAGGAACCCACCTGTGCTGCCTCCGCGGGCAATACACAAGCTCACAGAAAGCGATGGACTGATTGATTTGTTTATTGGGCCTTTTATTTATTGTGCCCAGAGTGATGGATGAATTCAGCAAAGAGGGAAGGAGGGCAGGGACAATCGAGTTTGGAGAGCGGTCTGTCAGCTGCAGAGTGGCTGAGCCAGCATCTAGTTATTAGCTCAGAAAATAAAATTTCTCTCCCGTCGTCACTTTCTCCTTTGTTGGAAAGATATTTTCTCCCGCCCACATTAATAAAAAAAAATTATAAATGCAGCGAGCAAGGAGGAAGTAAGAAGTTTTGAGCAGGAAGAGAGGAGCGAGGGATTTGTTTAACTGAATCATTTCTGGGCCTCCATGAACACTTTGATTAAAGCCATGGGACCTCAATCAAAGCCACTGGAAGGAAATAAAAAGATGTCTGAGAACAATTTCGTTTGCTGGAGTTTTCCCTCCTGTGTTCTATTATGGTGGGGGAGGGTGGGTGAAGGAAAAAAAGAGTCCTATTTGGTCCTCCTTTGATCTTTAAAAGAGAAGAAGCACATTTCAAGAAGAAAAAGAAGAGAAATTGACACCCATCTTGTTCCCTTCCTTTTCACTGCTAACATCAAAACTCAGCTGGATCTAAAGGGAGGTACGAAGAGGCCACGCACAAATAAAGACCAGCTACATGCAACAAGAAGGGGCTGGTATGGCCACCAGGTTCACAAAGGATGCTCTCTTATCCATAGGTCCTGTCCCCTCCCGTGGTCCCTGCTCAAGGCAGGAGACCATTTAGAAGCCTTGGTAGCATGGTCAAGGCATATGAAGGGGACGGACAAAATCAAGAAGTTGATCACTCATGTGTCCATCTTGAGCGATTTTGCTGCACGGGCCCCCAACAGAGAGGGCTAGCATCCAGGAGCAAACACTGCCCTACCAAACACAAAGAAGCAGCTCAAGGCAGAGATATTCAAGTGCCAGCAGGCCATAAGCACTCCGCTCACTTCTGGGCTATGAATCATTGCTCCCTATGGAGGACCGACCCTTTCTACACCATCTTCACACACCTTCAAAGCTTCCCAAGGACACAGTGATGCTGTGCCCATCTTTGGGAGCACCTCAACTAAGACACCGTGGCAAATGCTAGAGCAGCAGAGTCAGAAAGAAAACTACACCGTGAACTCTAAAGACTGAAAGTGACTCCCTGGGGTGTTGTGCTAACAATGATTCTAAGGCTGTATTTGCATTTTAATCAACGTTGTGGAAGTGCCCGATTAACAGATGTCCGCAGAAGGAGTAGGAGCAAACAAAGGTGCTGTGTGCTGTGTATGTGCTATTTCTGGTACGCTGAAAAAAAGCAGTCGTCATGGAGTCCAAAGACCAAGAACCACGACCTTAGGGAAGACACCCAAACCCTTCTGAACCCCAAATGGCCTATCTTTACAAATAACAAGAGGAGTGACAAAAAAACTGATCATTAGTACTTGGACCTCACAATTTGCAAGCATGCTGATATACGCTACCTCTTTCCCATTCTTATTAAATATAGAAAATTCTCAATGCCATTAAGCTTGCTTCATACTGTTGTGCTACCACCACCACCACCACCACCACCACGGATCCCCATGACATCTTCATCTTTACAACTTGAAAGCCTGTACCCATGAAAAGAGGCACTTCTGTTCTCTTCTTCCCATTGCCACGGGCAATCACCCTTCCACATTTTCACTCTACGAATGTGACGCTCTTAGCGCCTCATTTATGCAGAGACATGCGGTATTTGCTCTTTTGTGGATAACTTATTTCATTTGGCATGTTCTTCATGGTCCATCCATGTATCAGAATTTTTTTCCTTTTGAACGCTGAATAATGTTCCACTACATGGATATACCACATTTTGGTTGCCTGTTCATCCGTCAGTGGATTCTTGGGTTGCTTCCACCTTTTGGCTATTTTCAATAATGCTGCTATGAACATGGGCAGACATGCCTCTGTTTGCATTCCTTTGCAGTCTTTTGGAAATGATTGGTAATTCTAAGTTTAGGGGTTTTTTATTGAGAAATTGTCATTCTGCTACCATGTCTTTTAAAACTTCAGTTAGCAATGCTTGTTTGAAATATTCCATAGAAAAGAATGAAAAATCCAATGAGATAAAGACTGAAGAAACTCAAATTGACATTAGTCAGGTATATTCTGGACCTGGCTAGCAGCATGTAGTAAATTTCCCTGCCTGGCTGCTGCCCAGGGTGCAGCTGGAGAGCCCATTGCTCTGGCAGAGCACCAGGATTGGAGGAGCAACAGCTTGAGCCTAGCTACTTTGTCACCCACCTGGTGTGTGAAGAGCGTGTGGTCCCCAGACCGGGACCAGCATTTTAGTGGGGAAAAAAAAATTCTCACTCATCGGCTGCAGCATTTCCCTTGGCAGGGAGGCTGTGGAGGCTGTCCCCTTGAACGCAGACCCATCTGTGTGAAGGGTGGGGCCCGAGGGAGGGAAAGATGGAGAAGAATGGGCAGCCTTGGTGGGAGGAAGCCATTAACATTTTGGTTGTGACATATTTATGTTCAGACCTTGTCATGTGGAGCTAATGATAGGATATTCTGATAGAGACTCAGCTTTCAAATAATGGGCTAAAAAGAAAGAAATGCATTGCCTTTCTTTGTTCCACAAAGGCCTGGCAGCTGGTGAGATCAAGGCTAGCCTGCCAGAGTACAAGCTTTTGAGTCCTTGTCCTTCTGGGATGGGGCAGTAGTTTAATGCCAGCTCAGAGCCATTAAGAGGCTGAGCTGCCTGGATGCATCCCAGCCCAGAGCGCTATCTGGGAGTGGCAGCTAGTCTTCACAGCTTCTTTCCCCACAAAGTTACCTGGGAGCCGCCAAATATAAAGGGTATATGGAGGATCAGACTTTACGTTCCCTCTCTCACCTGGAGCACACATTGGTTGGCATCCCATACCAGTAAGAGATTTTTAATTATTACCCAAAATTCCCATTCTGTGGCCTTGCCCAGAGGGTGTGAAGAACGACGATTTCCTTTTCTTGCCACCTTCGCGGCCTAAGGCTGTGTTCAAGCCAGTGTTCTGGGACCAAACAGCTTGACTCCCAGGGCTGACACTGACAAGTTTGTGGATTTAGAAAAATTACTACAATGATTACATTGCTTAATCCTCATAGATTTCATCTATAAGTTGAAGGTAAATAACAACATTAAAAGCATCAGCCATATCTCATCATTTAATGACATAGAGCCTGGCATGTTAGAGCACCATGTAAGCCCTTGGAGCTGCCATCCATTTTGGTGGAGGTGCTTTCCTTGGGAAGGATGGAGCTAAAAGCCTAATCAATAGTTGTCCATCCTCATGGATGCCCCTCCTACCAGTATTCCCAAAAGCCAGCTTTGGGAGCTTCTGGGATGGCAGTAGCTTCTCACCAACTTTGAAGGTTTAGGAAGCAAACTATAAGTCTGTGTCTGGTTCACTTAACCGCTCTATCATTAAGTTGAGAGGGCACAGCATTACGCCAACAACAACAAAAATGAGGAACTGGTCCCTATGTGCACTGGAAAAGACTTTCCAGGCCTGCTCCTCTGATCTTGCATGTGGCCCTTCTTTAGGGTAGAGGGACATGTGTAACCCAAATCCCTTGAGAATCTTTTTTAAAAAAGCTAGAAAAAGCTGGGAGACCCTGCCTCCTTCTTTCATGTCTCTAGCCACAGAGTGTGGCTTCTTCACCCTCAGAGCACCCCCATGTCTTTCTGTCCCTGGGGGTGCTTCAGAACTGCTACAGAGAAGCAGGACGATGAGTTAGAAGTTATGGAAATGTCTGGATACAGAAAGCTCCGTGGTGAGGGAAAGTGGGAGAAATCTCTAATTCCTTAATGACCTCAGAGAAAATGGCAAACCATCCCCTTACCACATTCATTATGTTCACAGTCATAGAAGATATTGCTCAATGTCACAGAAAAGAGCCTCAGTTCTTTTTTTCACTTCCCAGGTCAGGAGGGGCTCTGTCTTTTAGGGTGATAGACCCTGACCCTTCTAAGGTTTTTCTACCTTGAGAGAGAGAGAGAGAGAGAGAGAGAGAGAGAGAAAGAGAGAGAGAGAGAAGGGGGATAATTAAGTATTTCTGCTTCTGGCCAACCTCAGAGGTAGGGGGTGTCCAGGAAATCAAGAGTAACTACTCAGGAGGAAGATAAATGAATACCTGGTGTTGCAGCAAAGGAATTCCAGCAAAGGGCCATTTATAATTCACCTTAGAAAATTAATTGGAAGAATAATTGAGCTCTGCAGATGGGATATGATGGTAGGAACTTTAAATAAGCCAAGAAAGAGATATCTAAAATTATGTAGAAATGAAACCCTTGCTAAATATGGGAACACGTGTGGATGTAGAGATCATTAACCACAAGAGCTGTGCTCAAGGAAGGGAACTATAATGGCAGGGGTGGCACTAGGCTCAGCTGTGGGTCCATACAATCTGCCTGGCCTGGGACTAGAGATGGCCAAAGAAGTAGGCTGGCAGCCTCCGTGATCCAGTGGGTATTTCCACAGGACTGCCACACGCTGACACTGCCAAGACCAGCAGCGAGCAGCAGAGGTCCCACTTTGAAGAAGACACGAAGCTGGTGTGGGGCAGGAGAGGAGAGACGCACAGTAGAGCGTGGCCTGGAGATCAGAAGAAGAGCAAGAGTATGGAGACTCCAACCAGAAGAAAGGTACAAGATGGAGTGGTACGGAAAAGACGTGTGGGAGGAACAAAGGGGCAAAAGAGAAAATGAAGAAATGGAGAAGAGTGATAAGGATAGAGAAAGCCCAATGACCAGTCGCCACCTGCAGGGATGACACGGTGTCTCAGTCCAGACGGAGAACATGTCCAGCCAAGTGAGATGACCTCACAGCAGGGGCAGTGCTCATGGAGAACAGCCCAGGCCTATGGGAAAGAAAGGAGGCACAAGCAAAGGACACTCCGGGGCATTTGGAATAGCCCACAAAAGCAGGCCTTCCGCTGACCCGACGTGAGTCCCCACCGCAGCCCCGTAGCACCGGGACTTACGAGCTAAGGGAGCAGAGACCGGAAGAGCAAGTGGCCAGCTCACACTCCCCACTCCAAGGGATGGAGCTGCGATTCTGACGCAGGCCTGCTGGCCAAAGCCCTCTCTTTTGGCTGTGACTCTTTTTTTTCATAATGCTTACAGCTCAATGGAGCAGAGATCACAAAAGGGGTGGGGTTAAGAGTTTTTTGTGACAACAAGAAGCACTCGGGCCCAGTGATGGAATGGGCAAGAGAAGCGAGCTGGCTGGAAACAGGGTACATGGCCATGGCGGGATCCGGGGTACCAGTGCGGCCTCAGTGAGAACAGAGAAAGAAGGCAGCAGACGTGATAGAAAGGGAGTGCACCTGAGGATTCTGTTCTATTTAGTTTTCTTTCTTTCAAGTTAACTTGCCAACATTATTTGATCGAATGTTAAGGTTTGAGAGAAGAGAAAAGCAGTGGGGAGACAGGGGAGGATGACGGGGACAAGTGGCTGTGTACAGACCAGCTCTGCCTCTTCTGTCCCCTCCCTCCGGCTGGCAGCTCTGAGGGCCTGTCAGACATGCAGAGGAGCAGCCCTCTGAGTCCCAGCACAGCTGCTAGGGTCCCCCAGAGCTGGGAGCAGAGGATGAGTAGAGGTTCTGCTCTCTCTTGTCACCCCATTCTCTGACTGATATCTGAGACCTATACTATGGGCTCAGGGCAGATTAGGGACAAGTGGGATTTGTCATGCCTAGCTCAAAGACACCGGACTGCCCTGGGCCCGCCACCTCAGCCCGCAGTTGCAGATGAGGCCACAGCACAGGAGACACAAGCATACATCCACCAAGGAATCAGGCCTTGCCTCAGGCAGGCAGCAGTCCTCTACACAGAGGACTTGCCGGAATGAGATCTGCAGTTGCCAGCTGGGAGGCACAGAGGGACGTTGGAGCGATGACCTTGGGAATCCACATCGGGTCTGGACCAAGCACTGCATTCATGTCACACCGCGCTCTGCAAAGGTCTCCAGCCCTCAGCGCCCCATGGCCCTCCCCCACGGTCCTATTTTTCAACCCCTTGCTGAATTCGGATCTCTCCCTTTCTCCATTCCCTGCTACCTGACTCCTCACTTAGGGTACTTCTCTGATGAACCTCCTCATAAGCCGCACTGCTGTGAGCCCAGAGCCTCTCCTAGTACTTTAAGATGAAGGGAGAGGAGCTCTCCTGCCTCTGCCAGTCCGCCAAGACAGCTCCTTTCAACTTTTCTCTTCCCCTCAGGCAAAATCAGCAGCAAAGACAGCACTAAGCCAGTGGCCTAAGCCCCTCCTTTGATTCTCAGGCCCCAAGGGGCACCCAGGCGCCAGAAACCTGCTAAGACGACCTATCAGCCCCCCTTTCTGATATTATAAGCATTTTTCTCCTTCTCAGCAAACTGACAGGACTTGGCTTCCCAGAGAGACGGTGAACAGAGGAGGCCCTAAGCCCAGAGGAGGTGAGGAAGCAGGTCAGCTGATGGCTCCTGCTTCCCGGCCACCAACCAAGGAGCCGTCCAAAGGGGGCAGGCTAAAGACCACATGACCTCTGCGGATAGAAGCCATAGAACCATGCAGGAAGAATGGGAAAGTTCCTGTTGGTGTGATATCCACTAAAAAGAGAAGGTACCTAGGACTGAAATGAGTAGAGGAAAATATCCTACCAAGCCATCATTTTAAATGAACTCATCTAAGAAAGTAAAGTTCTGTGGCCACTCTGGAGAGGAATGGGCTTGATTCTTCGGCTGCCCAATATGGCTCCCTGGGCAGTAGGAATGATCAGGTGGTACAGAGTGTGGCCTGGGAACAGAAAACATGAGGCTTGGCCTCTGACAGCAGAAGCCAAGCATTTAAGGCTGACGAGAGCATGGTCTTGAAAGCCCCAACTCTGGTTGAATGTACAGCTTAAAAGAGCCAGGTGCATTCTTCGCAAGTGCTGTTCTAGTGGTGGACAGCCTCACCTCTCAGACGCTGCCCTCGTCTGAGATTCAAGGGCAGCAGAGGCCAGTGAGCTGAGGATGGGGTCAACAGGGAGCCCACAGGCTTCCAAAGCCAAACCTGCATGTTGTTGTTGTTGTTGTTGTTGTTGTTGTTGTTGTTGTTGTTGTTGTTGTTGTTATGTTTTAGCCTGGACATGATTTCACAAATGCTTCCTTGGCCTTACTTAGACTTAACTCTTACAAGTAAAATTGATTTGTTAAAGCTATTTGGTTAAGAAAACTTTTTCTATCTATACACTGGCTCTCCGTATCCAAGGGTTCTGCATTCCTGGATTCAACCAACCACAAATCAAAAATATTCAGGAAAATTTGGATTTATACTGAACAGGTACAACCTTTTTTTCTTGTGTTTATTCCCTAAACAATACCATATTTACATAGCATTTATATTGTATTATGTATGATAAGCAGTCTACAGATTCAAGTACACAGGAGTAAGTGTATGGATTATTTGTAGATAGTACCCTACTTTGCATAAGAAACTTGAGCATCTACATGTTCTGGTACTCGTAGGGATCCTAGGCCCCATGTCCTATAGATACAAAGGATCGAGTGTATTTATTGCTGTCAACTTTTCTGACTCTACATTCGTGATTCACCTACTTCAATTTCTCTCGTATCACTTCATGTAGTATACATGCCTATGTGTAATAAATTCACTCAGGGGAGCCATGAGCAAATGTTGTCCTTGGGACTTAGTGACTCATCTCTCCGGTCCCTTCTCCTCACCCTGCTCTAGTCCTAGGTGTTTCTGAGAGTGACTGAGCTAGGAAATCCCCTGCCTACAGACAGTGCTATGTTCTTGAAAATACACAACATGCTCCATGGGTGAACAACACACTTTTGTCCTAAGGGTCTCCAGTAAATATGCACAATGCTTGAGACAGACATGAAAGCTGGCATTCAGTTTGCACAGGCACCTGTGTGTCAGTGCATGTGGATGGCCACACAGGTGGGTGGAAACAGAAGAAAAATACAAAGAAAATCCAAGAGGAGAAGAAGAGGAGTGGGGCATGGCATACTTCCAGGGGAGGACTGGATTGCAGGTGTGTGTCTAGCTATGGTTGGAGTGGCAAGTCGGGGGAGCAGAGACATGAACACGAGGAACCGGGCTTTAAGTGCTTTAGCTTTGCATTGTATACAAAGACACAGAAAAGTGGGAAGGGAAGAACATGGGAAGTTAGACAAGGACCATCTGGGTGGGTGAGGAAGAAGGTGCTGAAAAAGGCCCCGAGATACCCTCACAGGAAGGATGTACCTGGGATCCTCAGATAAGACAACCTTGCAATCTTCACTACTTATTCTGGTCTTTAGGATCCTACAGCTTTTCTTGTGCCCCCCTGGTCCTGAATCACCTCTGGGGACCTTCGCAATGAGGACTTCAGCATCTGGCAGATGTGGAAGCATACTGCTAGAAAGAATTCCATGAGGGAATCCTTTGGGAGGAGCCTCAGTTTCTACTCTTAAGAGTAATAAAATGGAAGCACTGGGAGGCCTGATTGCTAAAATCAAAGTCACATTGAGCTTGGCAGGGAAAACTCCATTCAGGAGGAAACCTTGCACTAGGAGCAAGGGGAGGCAGGGAGAAGGGGTGATGGTGGTGACAGGTATTACAACAATCCTTGACTGGAAGGAATTAAAGAGAAGGCACTAGGGACAGGAACTCATTCATGACAGCCCACAGCGGGGGCCTCTCCCATGTGCTTCTGCCATACATGTGCATACAGAGTCTGAGATATCCCAGCCACTAAAGAATCTCATATAATCAGACTGAGAAACATCATGGGGAAAACTTGAACATATAGGTTTAGCTGGATATGAGAACATGCTATTAATATCATGCTTCCATTGCAGAAAAAGACACGATCTTTTGATTATCCATCACCACTCAGTGTAACGATCGGTGACCAATGACTCTAGATGGACATTTGTATTTTTCATGTCCCAGTCTTATCTCTTATCATTCATTTTGTCATCCACATTTCCCATCGCCGTGCCCAAGGTGACCAAGTGGAATTAGCACATGGAAATGCTAGGAAAAACATACCGTGTGGTATGCTGTGTGAGTCAGTTTTCAGGCTGCAGGGCAGGGCGTTAAGCAGGGGCACACCACCTGTCAGTAGAGCTTGCATTTTCTGACGTTAAAAGCCACGCAGATGACAGCCTTGAGTGGTAAGCTCTCATGTGCTTCTGTGTTTCCCCAGATCAAACTGTACAGTAGTCAGCATTGCCACCCTGAACACCCACACGGTATGGTCTGCACCTTCTCGACTCCATTAGCTTTTTGTTCACTGAAAGTGGTTCTTGGCCACTGAGTGCCTTTTCTTCCCTAGGGACTGCTCATGCTGGTCCTCTGAAGGAGCAGAAAGAGACCCAAGCAGAATTTCCTTTCAGTGACACGACTCAGCTACAGCACAAGGCTTCAGGTAGGAGCGGGAGTTTCTAAGCTCACCAAAGTAGGTTTGGGGGTCTACTTCTCTGAGCTTTACAACTACAGGGCAGGGGACGTAGCACCTCTCCTCTGCTATTGCCATCCTGGAAGCCCACAGAATGAGCTGGAAAAACAAAATTTTCATAAGAACTGCACTCATAAAATTTCATACTCCCAGCACCTAAAGAATATCTGACACATGGCCACCACTGGACAAACAAATACCTTGTAGATGGCATTTGGGCTCTGCCTCTCATCCATGTGTGTTCTTGTGCAACCTCACTTTCTCACCCTTAATTAGGGAAAAGTGGGACGTAGAGAGAAGGTAATCTCATCAGGGCTCAGCAGAAGGCTTGGCACAGAGATCTGGGAAGCCTTATAGAAATGGACATTTCTGAAGTGTCCACTAGCAAAAGGGTAATGCAATGCCAGTGATGTAATGCTACACATTTATTCAATGATTCTGTGCCAGGCAGTTTCTAAGAGCTTAGCCTCCATTATCCCTGTTAAGCTTCAAAATATTATGTGGTTGATAAATACCATTATCCCCATGGCGCATGGGCAACAATACCAGGTTTTGAGAGTGGTCAGGGCATGGTGTGGTCGAGCAGCAGGAAGAAATAAGGCCTACAGAGTAGCAGAACCACCCTGACTCCCTGCGCGTGTGGCTGAGCTGTATGTTCAGGTTATGTTCAGTATAAACAACCAGAGATTCCAGGAAAGCTGTCAGGCAATAATCCAGTAGTCAGCCCAGGCCAGTCTTGAAATGCTGTCCCCAAGCCCTGGAGAAGTCCAAAGGTGAGCAAAGGAAGAAAGAATACGCGGGCCTCAGCTCTTTCCACATATGGAGGCTACACCTAAGCCAGGCCTCTCCTGACCTAGACGTACCTACGGAGTTTGGAAACCACAAGGTGGCAACAGCAGAGGCTGGATTTGGGCATTTCTGGCCATTAACATCTCATGGTACCAGAGACAGAGATGCACATGTTGTTTTCCTGGCTTGCCTTATTTTTCTTTGGAAACCCAGATCACATAACTACTCTGAAGCTCAGGTGCCTCTTGAAGTCACTGTGTTCAGACTTTAAAACACATACACTCACTCAAAAAACATTGAGCTTTCATTCCGGAGGAGGGGGGGTGGCAGGGGGCGGGAGGGGGGAGCGGGGAAGCTCTTGAAGAGTTTGGCTCCTAACTGCTTTTTGGCTTTGTAGTCAAATAATGAGGGACCCATGGACGTGGAGGGGTGGAAGAATGGTAACAAACGGAAAGAATATGGAAAAATGGGAAACTTCTGTCCAAGATAAGAAATTCTTATGGCTCTTATTAGGCTTTCTGTTCTGTCAGGGAGGTCCCTTGGCTTTAATAAAATCTCTTTAAATTCTCCCATGTGGTAGAGAGCCAGACTTTAATGGGGATATAAGAGATGATTTCAACCTGAGGCTCAGGTGGCCAAGGGGGCCTCCCACCCTCCAGCCCACAGCTGGGATTGATTACAGAGCTGCCCAACCAGCAGCACACAGTCACCACACATCAGAAAATAATTGTGAGCCATTTGATGCTGACCTGGGCTGAACCAAGATGGTAGCCTGGCTCCTGTTCATTCTCACAGTGGGGCTGAAGCTCATCCTGGCTTTTATTCAAAGTGGACCCAAGGAGCAAGTGACGAGTTTCAACATGGGATTTATTAGGGAGCATCTGCATTTGAAAGTCTACATAGCTTTAATCCATGGCTAACTCCTTGAGGTTCCCATTAGCGCCGGACAGTTGTGTTCATTAAGAGCTGCTGATGTTGATGGATTCATCTCTCCTGTCACATGCGATTCTATCCAGGGGTTTCACTCTCCATTCGGAGGCACTGATCCACTGTGCCTTAATACCACAAGACAGGCACCTTCACAAAACAAGCAGGATGTCAAAGACAGCTTCTGGGAGATGCCAAGCCTGGGGCCATATGAGCTGGAGGAAAGGTGAGGCAAGCAGCTCATAATTAGGAGTTACTGGTGGGTATCAGGATGCATCCATCAGCAAATGCCACGATAAACACACACAGAGTCCCCGTGGACAGCACAAACGGGCACCGGTTCAGGGATTTTTCCCTCTCTTGCAAAGAGACCATCCCCTGCTATAACTTTGAACTATAATCATAACTTCTACCTCTACTAAAATCTTGCCTCACAGACTTGGCCCTGAAGATAAATAGAAACTCCATGACTAGCAAAAAAAAATCTGTGTGATGTGGTGGCACTACCAGAGAGTAATATATATATATATATATATATATATATATATATATATATGTATATATATATATACATATATATATGTATATATATGTCAGCTTTTGACATGCGGGGAAAAAAAGAAAGAAAACACTGAGGTGATGGGTGGTCAATTCTAGCCATCTTTTTTGCCCCAGGATAAGTTCTCTGTCCTTTTCAAGGGATCAGAGAGAGAGGTTCGATAGGCAGTGTGTTGGGGAGAGAAGAACAACAAAGGTAAGGCTATTTCCCTGCCTCCTGTCCCATTTTGGATGCCACAAGGTCTGTGATGTCCCCACCTGTCTCTGCTCTCTAATTCACAGCAACAAGTTCCTGCTGATGCATGGTGAGGACCATGGTGAGAAACATCCCTGGTCAAAGACTAGAAGAGCTTATTGTGGCCCCTGGAACGGGCACTTACATATTCTCCATGTCACTTCCATCCTTAGCCTTGCATGTTCTCCAGAGATTTCACCTCTCCAAACCCCATTTCGTCCCAGCTCTCAGGAGGATTCAGCACAATATCGTTAAACTCGCAGAAACGCCTCTCTATGGGCCCAAAAGACAGTTGTCCTCTAAGAGGTGAAAAGGCTCTGGAGAATCAAGGTCAGTGTCATGGGACTGGAGTTCTCATTCCCAATTCCATTCATCAAAAGTAAACACAGACCGTCCCCAATATATGCTGATTTTTTTGTCTTTATGGGTGGAAAGCATTCATACAATCACTGTGTTTCTCACATTTACTGCAGTATTCAATAAATTACATGAAATCTTCCTCACACTACTATAACAAAGTCTTTATATTAGGTAAATTTGCTCTGCTATAGTAGGCTAATGTACATGTTATGAACATGTTTAACATAAGTGAGGCTAAGCAATAGTATCTGGTAGGTTAATTGTATTAAATGCATTTTAGCTCATGATACATTCAACTTAGGAGGACTTCATCAAGACGTGGCCTCATCATGTACAATATAGACATTCAGTAAATGGCACTGGAGGCCCAAAGATAATGTGCCTGTCCTGAGGGGTTTTACACAGGGTCCAGTAAGAACAAAATTCAATTAAATACCATTACTTTGTGTAACCTATGCCAACAAGGGCATGCTGGACGGACCAGCAATTGTCCAGAAAAAGGAGTGATTTGGTTTGTTCAGGAGTGAAGGAGGAGGAAGCGATAATTTAGAGAAGGTGCCACCTGAATTAAGACCTCCTAGGACAGGTAAAAGGGATGGAGAGAAAGACGATGTGGACAAAGAATGCCGTATTTAGTCAGAAAAGTGGGAATGACAAGGCACCTGAACTGCTAACGTGTAACGACAGTGGAGCAAGGACCACGCACAGAATTCAGAAAGGAAAACAGGGAATCGAGGAAGCTTCTATTTCAGACCATTCCTGCTCAGATAAAATTGGTGAACAGGACTCCAAATCCATTCCGCAGGCCTGTCCTCCAGTGAATGTTCAAGCTTCTCCTGTCAACTGCCAGGGAGGAGTGGCCCCGCCTGTGGTGTTTGCCCCTCAGTTTTGCTGTGAGGATCAAATTTAGACAAGGTTTTAAAAGCACTGTTGCTTTGGAAGCTGTGGAGCTAGCTGGAGAGATGTGATGAGGTACTATCCGTCATCATCAGGAACGTCAGCAGGAGCCCAGGGATGGGGCAAAGTTTGCCAAAAGTCCTTGGAGTTTCCATGCTAAGGGGGAAATTATCCATTGCTTCGTGAGGCAGAGCAGAACCAGCCAAGGACACAGGGAAGGGGGACTGGTCCCATCTGCTGTGTTCTCTGCAGGAGCAGCGTGCTGAAATGCAACGCTGTGCCCACCACTACCCCACTAGTACTGTTTTTCCTCATTGGCACTTCACCCAGCTTTCCCAAATGCCTTCCGTTAAACAATTTTGAAGTCCCTTCAAACTCAGAGGCTATACACAGTGATGTTAGGTAAGAAGTAACCAGAAGAAAAGCAAATTGCTGCTGTTATATTTCTGCTCCCAGAAAGCATCTGGCTCTGTGATAACCATTTCTCAGGAGGCTGATGCATCACTGTTGAGCTAGCAGGGACTCCTTGAGCCCACATCTGCATTCTGGGAGAGCTGGAACCCAGTACCTTTGATTTGAACCTGTCTGTGGCATTGGTGTGAGTTTAGAACCAGAAAAAAATTATCCCTGAAACTATCTTTTTTTCTTGTTAGTGGATTTTTTTTTTAAAGAAAAGTTCCAACAAATCAAGCCCTAAAATTCAGACAAAATGCACAAAGGAGAGAAAAAGAAATAAAAAGCTTCTTTGGGGAGAAAAAGATGCACACGAGAAAACCAAGTAGGCGTCAGAAGCATGGCCTGCTTCTGTCTTCTAAGGGGGGTACCTCCAGCAAGCACAGGCAGCTAGTCCTGGGGCCCCCACATGCCTCCCAGAGTCCCTCAGCCCTGCCAGGCCCACCTCGTGGAGACAGAGTCAATCACCTTCCCTGTGTGCAGTGAGAAATGCCAAATACCGCCTGTGGCCATGTTTGCTTATGGAAACTTCTCAGGCCTGCACTGCTCTCTTCATCAAACATGAATGCTGCAAAACTCCTCTCCCAGCCTCCTGAATTTTGTAAAAAACAAAACACAGGGAAAGAATTTATACTATATTCCCTAGATGTTCTCTACGAGACAATTGGACTCTCTCTCTCCAAGGAAAGGCTACATAGGAAAAGCTGGTAAATATGAGAGATTTAAATTATAAAATAGCAGCTTAGTAGCCTTGTTTACTGGGATACACTTTGAAACAAGCCAGACCCAAAACTAAATAAGTTCTTTCCTCTTCCCACCACAATTACTTCAAATGATTTCAATCCTAAAGATCACTTTTTCAAGCCAAATGCCCTTGGCCTTCATTTCATGGGCTCTCACAGGATGGCACAGACAGAATGTGCTTTCTGATGAGCCTGGCACTTTCCCACACACAGCCTTCTTCAAACGCTAAGAGAAAAAAAGAGGAGAGAATAGAGAGAGAACAGGAGAGGAGAGAGCTAGAAGGAACACTTCCTCTGATACGTAAGATAACTAAGTCACACCTTGAGTCCCTCCCATTCTCTGGCACTCCACACCCAACCGAGCAGCACCCAGGAGAGGGGCACAGCACCTCACACATCTGCAGAAGCAGCCCCTTCCTCCTGAGGCACACTGAGGACCCTCCCCATCCAGTGCCTCAGAGACACTCTGACTTTCTCTCGCTCTCAGCACCACCAGGACAGAGTAGTTCTGTCTCCTACTTTTTACTTGAAAGCCACTTCATGAGAAAGTAGGAGAGAGACTATATTTAGGCGAGAAGTAGGGAATTACAGAGAAAGTGGGGGTGTAAGGACAGATAAGAAGAAGCACGAATATAATCAAAATACATATACACGCTGAATCCCCCCAAATGTGAAATGAAGGAAGGGATGGGAGGAGCGATTAAAGTATGTTCTCTGTGTGTGCAAATCTGCAAAAAAGAAACCCGTTAGTCTTATAACCAACATGGACTAATAAAAAATGTGAGGGAAAACAGCTAGAGGAGCTAGACGGGCAAATTTGAGGAATTTCCTGAAGTTCCTTTCTTCCCTATGAAACAGCCTTGACTATGAATGCTCTACAGAAACAAAACATGACTGCAACAGAAAAAGAAAACCATTTTTGCTTTCCAGGAGCTGTCTGTGAGCAGGGAGAGGAGGCGGCAGGGCTGATGAGGGAGAGAGCCCGAGTGGATGCCACGGCCCTGTCTCACAAAACAGCCTTGAAGAACAGAACAGAGAGAACATACACCCAGGCTTCGGGAAGATAACACCAGGTGCCAGGAGCAGGAAGCTCAGGCGGCAGTGTGAGGCCACCTGTGGGAGTTTTGGGAGCAACTGCCCAGTTGTGCTAACGCAGTTCCGTTCCCTGAACCCAGGGGTCCAGGTAGGAGCAGCGTTCTGGAGACCCCTCCCAACCCCACCACTCGCTTCTGTTGGGGCCATGTCTGCTATTTCCCAATTGTCCTGCTTCTGTCAGAAGCACCTAAGTTATTCTGAGTCCTGAAGCTCCCTGGAAGAAAGCACTAATTCTTACACCTCCCAGTCTCTTGTGGCAGGCTGACTCTTCTCTCTCGTGCCAAAGGTTGGGGATTCTCAAGCCACAAATAAGGACTGTTACTATTTTAGAATTAAAAACATGCCTTACAACATCAACCAGAAGTTCTATCTTCTTACTCCCTCTGGCACATGGCTGGCACACAGCAGGTTACTTCCCTAGTTGGTGGTTAAGGCCAATCTCTAACATGGAATAAGCTCATGGAACTTGGGGCAGGAGGAATGGACATCTTATACTGAAGGGTTCTTATTTTATGAGAGTGTACTTTTAAGGATTCTGCCTACCCAGGACTATGGGAATGATGTTTTGAAACTTTCCATTTCCTAAAAAACCATGACTAGACATTCCAAGAAGTTTTGTGGTTAGCAGCCAAGGCAAATGTTCATTTGGACCAGTTAATTTCTGTGGATCTCATATCTCTCACCTACAAAATAGAGTTAAGAAAAGAGAGTGAGAATGACTTACAGTATTCAAAAGGCTCTTCTACCCCTCTAGTGTTTGAATCGTCAAAATATGGAGTTCCACTCAGGTGCACCACTAGCTGACAATCTACTTTAAACAAGATGGCAGCCAATGCAATTCTAAAACGAGCATCTGGGTTCTTATCTAGAAGGTTTGAAGTAGGCATCAGTTCTCTTGTTTATAACAGATGTCTATAACAGTGGACGCCAAAGTTTTCCTCTTACTCTAGTTGCTCAAGTGGAGGCTGGGCAGACAATCATTTTGGTTGTTGTGAGGACAAGAGTGGACGTGTATGGTGGAAGAGGTATGTAAATACATCTACAGGGCAGTTTGGCAAAGCCACCCGTCATGTTCTTTTTTCCACTGTGAGAGCCTATGATGAAAAAGGACTGGGATGAGATTATATACTCTGGCTTTTCCAAACCTCCAGAAGAAAGGAAGAGACAGAGGCAGTACCTCAACCTTGTGTGAGAAGTGCTCCTGTCTCCACGGCGTTAAATACATCATATTCTAGTTTCATGGGACTGTGTGCACACCCACTGTCCTTTGCAAATACCTCTCTCCCTAGATGGTAGGCTATTCCAGAATGGTCCTGGGTATCTACCCTTTGCCCAGCAGCCAGGACAGCACCAACAGCCTGATCAACATCAGTCAAATCAGTTTTTCTTGAAAGAGCCCAAGGAGGAATAAAGAAACAGTCTTGTCAAGGTTACAAATGACCAGTGACTAAGCCAATGTTATAATCCAGACTTCCAGAATCCGTGCTAATATTCTTCATAGTGGCTGCGAATTGGACAAATGAAAAAAAAAAATAATATCCAGTGACTACTCTTTTTAGTGTATACAATATCCCTAGATTTCTAGACCCTTGTGGTAGAGAACCCTAAATTATTTAATTCTAGCCTGACATTTACTACAGGTACACATGGTCTTAGGCTGAGCCACCTCTAACATCCCTCCCTGCCCCACACTCACAGCAAGGCTCATGCATAATATAACAATGTTGACTTGCTTACGGCTTGAGAACAGGTTAAGAGTTACTGAAACCAGTCCCAGATGGGATTCTAGAAGTAGAAGCGGCCCTCCCCTTATGGCTTCTGGGAACTACAGATAACTTTTTTAATGAACCAAAATACCAGAGAAATAACTCTCCTGACAGTTGTTATCCATTGCCCAGCTCCCTGCAGAGGGCAGCCTATGGAATTTGCAGCCTTGTGGTCATGTGTGAAAGGCAGCACCAGGCCCCGGTGGTGATAACAGGAGGCATATTTATCCAACACTCCTCCCCCGCAGATCCTGTTTTTTATCCACTGCAATATCATGACCCTCTTGGCTCAACAATCCTGTCCTTAGCACAGCTGATGGGATCAAAGAACCTGCTTAGAGTCGTGCACCAAGCCACGGAGGGAGCAGGTGACGTGGCTGGCCCTTCATTCCTGAGGCTGGGGTTAAGCATGGAGGGTTGCCGGCCACAGAGTTCATGACTCTGACTTCAAGCAACCTGCCCATATTCCAGGAACCTAGGAAATAGATAGCTCTCCTCTTGGGAGGTGGAAGAGAAGGGAGGGTAGGTTCAAATACCAGAAAGGGATAGTGGGACCAAACACTGATTATTCTTGGCAAAGTCCATCGGAAAATGCTGTTAGCAAGCATCAGCATCACTTGAAGCACTTGCAAACACACTAGCCTGTCCACAACCCCATATTCCCCTCAGCACATTTGGGTCAGGAAGGACACCTACTAAGATCCCGGTTAAGTGATGTGCCTGGCCTGTGAGCTATGCTTTATGGGAAACGGCCTCGATTTAACTCCGGTGAACTCTGAGAGTTAGCAGAAAGAACTTCCCACTGCTAAGGGTAAGAACCGGGCAGGAGATCAGGTTACTGAGGACAGTTGTGGAGACCTCCTGAGCTGGTGGAGACTCGTATTTCCAAAATGAATCTGAATCAGTTCTGCTCAGCTGCAAGATGATTTTATCTACCACGGACTGTATTGATAGTCACTTTTGATACAAGATGTTAAAAGCAACTCTTGCATTCCAGCACTGTGCAGAGCATGTTCCATCGAGCAGGACATGCCTTTGGAGGGTCATGGTTGTGTCATTGTTATTGCTGAGGACAATGAGGCTTAGTGATTCCTACAAGGGTCTCACATCTGGCATGAGGAGATGGGACTCAAAGTCCCATCTTAAGTTCCATCATGTCTTCTTAAAGATATGAGGCAGGGTTTGGTTATGTATAATATTTTCTTCAGTTATGTATTTGAGACAGTGTTCTATAAGAAGAAAGAAAAAGAGATACTCAAATTTAGAGAATTTACTTTTAAATTTCTTGGGTATTTTAATATACTTACGTGTATAGTGTATTTCAAAGAAGAGGTCATATATTATTTCTCAAATTTGACCAGAGATTCTTTTATTTATAAATTCTTGTTTAAATTTCAAGTAACATTGCTATTGTGATGAACACAGCCTGGTAATCTCTAGCTTAAATATTCATAAGTCCAAATACATGTGTCTCAAGTCCACACAGACTATTTCACACATTCTCACAACTTAGTGTAATCTCACAAACTATGTCTGATCTGAATCAAATGAGCAAAGAATAAAGAACTTTCTGAACTTGACTCAGGGCTGGGACGTCAGCACAGAGCGCCGGGAGCTTCCTAGGTGGTCACATGACACTGTAGGCTCACTCTCCCTGCAGCCAGCAACCCCTCCAAAGAAGATCTCTGAGGTGTCTGCTCACCACCTGCAGCAGGTCACCTCTGCCCTGTACTTCCCAGGCTTCCTATGATTTTCACCACAACTGTTAACCATTCCAGCTTTTCTCAATCAATCCTTTATACTTCTAGCGTACTTACTTGCTTTGACAAGAAAAAAAGGTCACATGAGACAAGAAAATACAAGAGATGGGGAGAAAATGCAGCCCAGGGCACGCTGGGTGGGGCACAGGGCAGAGTCCTAGAAGCTCTGCCTAATGAATTATGTCCTTCTTTCCCTGGTGCCCCACAGAGAAGGAACCAAGAGAGTTAAGAGCCGAGCCATTGTCCAAGGTCAGAGCTGTGCCTACCTGGACTGGAGGAGGAATGGCTTGGGTTGTTTGCCTTGCCTGCCTGGGTAATATTTGCTCAGACAAGAAGTGCAGTACAGACACAAGAATCCCTGATCCCGATGCTGTCAGCTTCAACCTGTCGCACAGTCGGCTTGGGGCTCAGCAGCTTGCTGGGTAAATTCAGGACAGCTGTTCAAACTTACCTGGAGGGATCCAGGTAAGAAGCAAACAGAAGGTCCTGGTGGCTGTGTCCCTCAAGCCTTCATGAGACTTTCAGCCAAAGCATGCACAGTCAATTTTGGCAAGAGGATCCAGATTTAAAAATTGCTATGTGTGGCATTTTGGAAATGAAGATTACTACGGCATCAGCACACTATTAAGAGAGAGAGAGAGAGTATTGACATGGTCTGCAATCATTGTTATTACTATCAAAATGGCCTGCAATAATACGCTGTCCTTTGTATTCAAAGACAATGCTACTAACACAGGATAATAATTGCTTATTTTCCATTGCACAATTACCATAGATTGGCCAAGCTACCAATACATTTGGGAGAGTGTTTACAGTGGACGTGCGGGAGGTGCCTATATCTGTGTGTATGTAGATGTGTATTTATATGTGTGTGTGTGTGTATACACACATATATATTTATGTACATATATACATACGAATGTACAACACAAATGTAGTTATTTATATATCATGTTCATATAGTCTTGTTACACACACAAACACACACACACACACACACACACACTTTTTTTTCCTTCAACCAGAATGCAAATTCTTATAGGCAATTTTCCTCTGAACTTCTTTTTTTAATCGGCTTTTCTTCAAAATAGGGTGCAACATTCATAGGAAGCTCTTCAATGAATTCTAGTTGGCGTTGGGCTTATCCTAGCAGTAGAGGAAGGCCCATGCCTGTACCTCCAACTGTGACCTATCTCTTCGATGGCAGTGTCTTGTAAGGTGGCTCAGCCACCAGGAAGACCCAACAGTCCACTCAGAGAAAGACCCCCTTACTGCTTGCTGAGTTAACTGGCTCGCTGGCTGTACTGCCGGGCACTAAACATGGACTTTTAATATCCATTTTTGCTACCTAAAATGTTCTTTGACTTTTTTCTTCTTTTTTCTATTACAAAACTAATAGATGCTCATTAAAAATGAAGAGAAATAGAGATCGTATAAAAAATACAGCATGTTTTCTTTCATTTTCCCAGCACAACTGTCAGCTTTGCTGTGGATTTCTTTCCAGCTCTTATTTTATGTGTTATTACAAGCTTTAATTGTATCCTGCCTTTTCATTTAAAATTATCACATAAGAATGAGTCACAAAGATTGGCCTTTAAACACAAAATTTTCAACGACTGCATAATATAACAGGTCTATTTTGCCACCCCCGTATAAATGGGAGTTTAGATCAATTCTCATTCTCAATATGCTAAAAAATGGTGAAATATGTATCTTGGTGATTAGCACTCTTTTTAAAATTTAGATTTGATTCCTATAAAAATTACCACTAGTTCAAAGGATATGACTATTTTTAAGGCTCTTGTTAAATATTTACTTGTGAATTGTTTTCCAAGAGCGCCACACTAGTTCGAATTCCCAACAGCCAGGCTTCAATGCAAACACACCCAGTTGCATGGTGCACTCCCGGGACTCACTTCTCAACAACTGTTTATAATGCTTTTCAACTCCTTCCTATTCCTGCTTCATGGGCCCTGTTATAGTCTGAACCTGAAGTGTTCCCCACAAGTCTCATGTGCATGGCAGGTGATGGGATCATGAAGGTATTGTGCTCATCAGTGAATTAATTCATTGATGATGTCTTGTGTTCTTAGAAGGTGGGGCCTGGTTGGAGAAATGGGACACTAGGGTGTGTGACTTAGAAGGGCATATCCTCTCCCTAGCCTTCCCCTTCATTTCTGCTTCCTGACCACTATGCCGCGAGAGGCTATCCTCTACACTACATTACTGACCTTTTGCCCTTGGTGGCCAACCTCTAAAACTGAACTAAAATAAAGTTGTGGTGTTAGGTACTGTGTCCAGTAATAAGAAAGTGACTGAACCAGGTCCCTACCCAGGGGTACAGGGCCTGTGCTGAGTCCCACATTAGGGACAGTCTCACTACATATCCAATTTCAGGATTGATTTCTAGAGCAGCCACTCCGAAAAAGGTCTTCAAGAACTCCAGGCCACCAGCCCATGGCGCCTGCTAACGAGAACGGCATGCCTATGCACCTCACGAGTAGCTCCCCACAGGACAGGCTGAGACTTACCAGGGGGTTCTTAACAACTGGACAGGTCTGCAGCCTTGCACGAATATGCAAGCATATTAGTCTCGATGTTACATCTTGCCTTCACAGTTTTCTTCATTGTACTTCATTCCTACTGAGCTAGTAGATACCGCAGAAGTATGTGTGGTCTTACCTCCTTCACCACTCACTTCCCCAAATATTCTGGTTCAGAATTCTGGATTACACTGGACACTGGAGATATTGCTCATAGCTGGTTGGGAAAGACAGACTAGACAACCCTGACTAATGTTTTTGGGTAATCTCTTACACCAGCTGCTAACCACGCTTTTGTATGCAGGAGCAGGTTCAGCACACACTTCTGCTTCCTCTTTGTTTTGTCCTACAGAGGCTATTAGGGCTATGAGCCCTGAGTTGGTTGGTTAATGCTGCAGTAAGGTGGATTCTATCATCTGTGCCTTGGGAATCACTCCCTTCTACTGCCATGTAACAGAGTGGTCAGGTGACTTAGCTGCAGGAGTAGACAAACCATCAGATTATCCTATCGATCAAGAAAGAAACAAACCAGGTCCAAGAGAAAGCAATGCTCCAATGCAGAAGTCATTTAATCTTGCAGAAGCTGTCCAAAGACAGCTACACCAGGATTAACCATGCTCACATTCCACTGTTCAGGTGTGCTCTAAAGTGGCTGGGGCAAGGACAAGAGACCAGCTTCCTAACCTGGCAAAGCAGAAAGACACTGTCAGAGCATTTTTCTCCTGATCACCTGGGGTGGCAAGGTTTGAGCTGTGATGTACAGCTGGAGTCCCAGTGACATATAATACTGCTTAGCTTATTTTGTTTTTTAACATCCAAGGCTGACAACACAGTAAGTAAATCCATACAGATCTGAAGTCCTTCTGCTTGGTTAATGGCTGGAGAACAGCTCTGCAGAGTAACTGTTACTGTGTGGAGCCTGGGGGTCCACCCCTCAGCCAGCTGAAGGGAAGAGCAGACAGAGGCTAGTATCAGGCACTAGACAAAGAGACCCCTTCTAGCGTCTTAACATACATGGACCACATTACACAGATGCAGTCATGAAGCTCCCCTCTTCCCTTATACTTTCCCCTTTTAGTGAATTTGTATACTAAAATTCAGGTCCAAAAAATGTTTGAAACTTCTTAGCTATGGATAGAATTAATAAGGCCGTGGCCATGGGTCCAAATTCTGGATCAACCAAATTCCTTTGCTTGTAATCACTGGCCTGAATATCACATCTAGCCCCAGGTACTTGTCAAAATGAGCTGTGTGGTGACATGTGTTTTGAACATTTTGGGGGACCAACCAGGGTAAGGTAGTTCACCTTTCTTGCTGAAATCACAACTTAAAAGCCATACCTCATCAAGAATCCCCCATATACAAATGTAAGTACATGCATACACACATGCATACACACGCACAATCTTAATGACAAATCCTCTTGGCACCTCATTCATGAATTTTACAAACTGAAAGATAAAGCAGTTTGAGGTCATCCAATAAATTATAAATATAAATCAAAATCTAACCACTCAATTAAGTCTGAGACTAACCCAAATCACACCCTATCTGAACACTGGAATGGCTAATTTCCAAAGAATGTAAGAAGATCATCTAAAATATGGTTGCTCAACATCAACCTTTTTTTCTCGAGTTTCACATTAGCATTGTGTAAAGATGGCAAGATGACCCATAGAAAAGCTATATTTGAGGGATTGTCTGCAGTTCAGGGCACCAGAAACCCAATCAGTTAAATAGCATTAAAGGAGAGGAGGCGTCATGGGCTGCCCAGTACTGGACTGGGTACTAAGGCTGGGGGCTGGGAGGAAGACGATGAGATTAAAAGGAGACCTGGCAGTGCCCATCCCTAGGGTCTTCTCCAGCAGCCCTAGCCAGCATTCATGACAACCCATCCTGGTCCAAGAACAACAAAGGCAGCTTATGGAGAGAGAAAAGTAGACAGTGTTTTTGTCTCTGACCACTCCCCCAACAGCCTGGGCCCTGCCAAACGACCGCAGGTCAAACATGGGCAGGCTCCAGCTGGCCCTGTTCCTGTGATGACTGCACTTGGCTTCATTAACACCCAGCCTTCTCCTGTGAGCATGTAACGCAGGAAGCCTTCTCCCTGGCCTAGTGTTTAGTCTTCCTCTTTCTTTCCCAGAAGTGGGGCAGATGGTAGCTACAGGGGAGTGAAATCTTGCTAAGGGGTGTAAGGAGTGGGCCCCCTAGTCAGGGAGCAGACACCTTGGGGCCAGGCCTCTATCTTGGTATTTCCTGGCATCTGCCCTGATAAGTTAAACTTTTATCTGAGATACCCAGAATTCTGCCTCAAAATGAAAACACTGAGCTGAGCTTGGAAAACAGGCATGGTGAGACTATGTCAAAATACATGGCTGGGCATCCGTAGTATGCGTGATGGTCCCTACGCTCTGTCCTCCGAGATAGGACACTTGCTTGCAAGAGCTGCAGAGCATTAGTGAAAATCAGAGACCACAAAATATGTCAATACCATCTGGTCCAGGGATCCTCACGCTATTTGTGGTGTCGAGCTGTCTGTAAAATCTCTTGCCCATTGTAGATGGAGCCTTTTGCCAAATACCAGAACAAAAATGACTAGAAAAATAAAATGTAAACCACAAAACAGAAATTTACAGACTGCACTCTGGGTTGTTGTAGCAATATCCGATTACTGGATAAATTCTAAATGCTCACTCTCCTTGTCTGTACCTATCCCAGCACCGACCATTAGTCAACAATTCACAGACCCCATTTCAAAGAGTGCTAGTTTGGATCATGGGAACTCAGTGTGTGGTTCAAGAATCTGAGAAATAACATACCATAAGAGATGGTTGGAAATGTGGAATCTCGGGCCCCACCCACAGCTACTAAATGAGAACCTGCATTTGCAAAAATTAAATCCCCAGATGATTTGCATGCATGTTAAAGTTTTAGACAAGCTGAAATTAACCAGGCTCTGGGGTTAGTTGTTTTAAAAAGCTGACTTTGCATCCAAGCCCATGACATCTTTAAGTAAAGGGGATACTGCATGTTGAAATGTCTTCACTACTTTGGAGAGTGGAAGATGGGTGCACAACTTGGTAGTCTTTAGGCTGAACTGTTTTATGTGATGTGGGCAACTGCACAGGAGTGGAGGAGAGGAGAAGCTAAGAGGAGCGGAAAGTCACCAATGGCCAGATGATATTCTGACTTAGAAGCTCCAGGGCAGGGCTAAAATAAGCCCAGAAGAGTGAGAGATGTTTCTGAATCTGGTATCAGGAAATGAGGCACTTCACAGGGTAAAGCGGGAGTTCAAGGTCAGGAAGTGGGAAACAACTTCAGTCTGCAACTGGGACTGGAGCTGGCCTGTTGGGAGATAGTAGCATGTTTATTTAGATGCTCTTTGCTTGGCTGGGTGACTGGCTACAAGGAGTTGATTATCAGCCACCAGGGTTCTGCGCCCTCCGCTGGAGCCCTGTTCCTAATCTGTCTTGGCCATTAAAGGCTCTCTGTGCCTTGCTCTGCCTCCAGCATCGAGCCAGAAAGATTGGAAACTCCCAGGCTCCTTCTACACGCCCTCCTCCTGTGTGTCTGTGTCTCTGTCTAGGGCTACAGAACAGTTTCAATCAGTTCCCACTGAGGAGCAGGCCAGTCTCTAATTAAAACCTTTCATCTGCATGCAAGTGAGGGGAGAAGCCACAGTTCCACTAGCCCAGCCAAGGGAAGTCCCAAGGACTCTGCATAGGAACCTATCCCTTGAGGCACACTGGGTACAACCACTCCTGTGTTCCCTGATCCCCACCCTGCACCTTGTTGCCACACCTGGCCTGCAGTGTGACTCTCCCCTTGGTCTGACCCCTACCAGAGGCCTCTTCTTTCACCTCACCAATTCACAGAACTGGGGAGACCCTCCACTGAGGTCTCCAAATGGTCAAGTGTCTGGTCCAAAGTCATCCCACTCATGTATGTTTCTGCCTGAAATGAGTAGAAGAAAAAGTGACGATTTTTTTAATGCAACAAAAGTGATGATTTTTAAGCTGACAGTACATATTAACCTCAGTTGTCAGAGTGTCTACTAGAGTAACAGTTTTTATACCGGTGTTATACCAAAATCATCTACGTTATCTCTTAATTTTGGTTCAAGAAAACTACTTCCCTGATTCACAAATTTCATCTGGGTTTGGCTATATGATATTCACCGATTCAACCAAAAGCATCTAGCCGCTCGATCCTTTAGAGAAAAATCTGTGTGTCACCTAATTTCTTCTCCTGGGGTCCCAGGAGGCCCCAGGCCCAAAGTTCTAGAACATGCCCTTCAAATGTTTTAGGATTCAGGATGGGACCAGCTCAAGCCAGGAGGTCATGCCAGATTCTCTCTTCCCTTCCAAATCTGGAAGACCTCTGGGTGCATCAGCCTTCATTCTCCTATGCTTCACAACGGGGCTTCCTTCTGCTGAGTCCTATCAATCACTTTTTGGCAGTGGGGACCAGTTTTGTGGAAGATAATTTTCTCACAGTCCAGGGTAGGGAAATGATCTCAGCCCCATTCAAGCACATTATGCTTACTGTACACTTTATTTGTACTATTATTGCATTAGGCATTATAGTAAGTTGTACACTTATTTCATTACATATTACAAAGTAATAACAGAAACGAAATGAGGTGGAGCTCCGGTAGACTGCAAACGATGCGGTGTGTCTGTAAATGTGTGAAGTTTTACGTTGCTTGCCTGTCGCTAACAGACAGCAGACCAGGACTGGCTCATGGCCTGGGGCTGGGGATCCCTGCTAAAACCACAGCGAGCCTGAATCACCCCAGCAGTGACGAAGAGCTCAGAGCAGTGGAGGTGGCTGCCGATAGTTCTGGCTGGAAGGTCCAACAGCAGTCACAGCTCTCCTCACAAATTCATCCTACTGACAAAGTGAGCACCTACACAGGCCAGAGCGCGGCACCCACATCTGTGTTCCCTGTGGCCAGCCACAGCCCCCACCCTGGGTGTTTTCTGAGAAACTCGTGGGCACACCAGGTGTACACTGGGGAGCCCCAGAATGCTCAGTCTAACTTTTACTTCCTCACATTGGTGCGCATGAGCCGGGTAACAACTTTGTTTCCTTTCTGCTTTTGTGCTTCTGGTTTTGGAAAATGACATCTACAACAAGATAGGAAATTCTTTTGTGGTGACCCAAAAATTCAAGGACAAGAGGGAAGACTGAAATGGGAAGAGACATGAGGGCCGGTTCCAATCACTCCTCCTAAGCTCTGCAGTCCTGGGGAGCTTCTGGCTTCGCCCCATTCTCTTCCTTCTGAACAAAATATGTGGGGAGGGGGAACACTGGGTCTTTGTTTTTGCTTTCCTCCCCTCAAAAGCAGTTAGCATCATGGGAAAAGTGACACGTACCTAGTTAGCAGCATGGGCAAAGCTGTGACATCTTTTGAAGGAGCATGAACACCAGTGTCCAATGTGGCACAAAAGGGCCAGACAGAGGACGCAAGGAGAAATGTCCAGTGTCAGGTTCGGGACTAAGAAGACTGAGAAGGGGCGGCCACTTCTCTTACTGAGGCTCCTCTATCCTGTGCCTTCCGATACAAAAGACGAGGAAGAGGGCAGCAAAGGTGCCAGATTCGGTCCCTTCCTTGGCTCCTGTTGGTGAAGTACAGAGATAAAACTCGTGGTATCCTGGGCTGGCCAAGGGGAGAGACTCTTTCCACCTCCTTTTGGTCAGGAGAAGCAAGGATGAGAACAGGTATTGGAAGCAGGAAGGACTTGGGCACACAGAGCGTGCTGAGCCGAAGGAAGGATGCAGCCAGGCTAGATGCCTCACAGGTGTGAGGAACTCGGGGACTAAACCACTAACCTCTCTCCTTTCCCCGCCCTAGGCTTCCACGAAGGCTCAACACTGTCACCTCAGCCATGGCAGGTGGTCTCTGTAGCGCATAGATGGTAGAGAGGCTCTGGAGTGTGACCAAAGAGGCATGGGACAAGCACACACGGCAACACAGGGCAGTCACTTGTTTGCATTTGTTTCTGTCCTTCATCTAGAAGGCAAGTTCCTGATGGGCAGGCTCCCTGTGCCTGATCCGCAGCACACGGAGCACACGCTTCTTACATTAGCAGGCAGGGTATGAAGGCCAGCAGGAATGGAATGATTTCAAGGTCAGGAGCTTAGGTCCTCAACGCCTCCCAATGGGGACCCCTATTTTTAAAGATTTGGGCTGAGACTTTAAAAAGTGAGGCATCATTTCTTCCAGACTGACCCCTGACTCCAGAGTTCTTCCCAAGTTCCCAGGGTTGCTCCAGTTCAGAGCCATCATACACCTAGCTGGCGGGTGCTCACCTGGGCACTGATACTCTGACAGGCAGCTGGGTGCCCTACAGACCCCAGCAGTGCTGCTTGGCGTCAATGCTCTTTTGAAGCGGGGTGAGGATCTCAGCAGGTCACGTTGTTATGTGCCCTGTTTGGCAATGCAAACATCCAGCCTCCTCTCACCACCTTACTTGGCCCTGCTGTCAGAGGTGACAGCCACCCACAAACTATGCCTGTCCTGGTCACTCTGTAGGTACAGAACACCTCACACCAGGGAGTGGGGACAGCAGCCAGAATCCTGTGGAGCTCCAAATAAGAGAGACACAGTCATTCGTAAAAGACCAACACTACTCAGACAATTGTCTGAGGAGGATGCCTATTGCCCAGGTCCCAGGGGCTGGCTCCAGGAAAGACACTCTTCGTGGGTGTCATAAACGTACCACTTATTGTCCCCTGCAATCAGGCCTTGCTCTGGCTCTGTCTACGCCACACTCCAACCACACAAAGCAATGAGCGATTCTCTCCCAGTTAGTCAATCTTCTCCTCCGCATGCTCCATGCTGTTCCCCTCCCTTCCCCATCCTTTCTGTTCACAAGCCTCTGTCTGCTTTTCCTTCATGAGATCTCAGACGCACATCTACCAGGTGCCCTTTCTCCCGCCCTCCTCATCACATCACCACTCACTCCAGCCCCAAGGAGGTTCTTCCATTCTCCATCCTGGGCACTACCAGTAGGTAGAAAATCCATCTTTCCCACCAGACTGAGTCCTCAAGGACAGAGCATCTGTCTGTCATCTGATGACCAGATCAGCACCAAGACCTGGCACATGGTACTTTACTGGATGGGTCTTGATTTCAAGGACTCACAACACAGAGATACGTATTTGACAATGACTAGACATCAGACCTATGAGAAGGGCACATAGCCTTACATATCAACTGAGTTCTAGGCTTCTGAATTAGCATTGGAAGTCTCAACAAGTTCATCTCTCAGCTTTCCATTTTGTTAGCTAAATGTCCATCCATCCATCCATCCGTTCATCCATCTCAGCAGTCTCTAATGAGCACCTAGTATGGGTCATTGTGCTAAGCATGAGAACATGGAGGATATCAAGACAGCCCTGGCTCTCTGGAAACCGTGGAACTAAGAAAAGAGACAGAAAAGTACACAGGCAGGTTGGGGGATGGGAGAACAGCAGGAACCTGCACAAGAGGTTCCTGATGACCCATGAGAGCAGAGAGCATCTAGAACACACAGAGCTCGTGGGGGCCTGAAACCAAGAGGACGGTGGTACCCAGACACTGTGCCAGCCTCAGGGTCGCCCTAGAGCCCAGGCTGACCTCGCCAGGCAGACTGTGCTGCAGACAGCCAACCGCCACAGACCCATTACAGATTCCAGGCACAGAGCTGGTGAGACACAAGCCACTCATTTACACATTTACACCCCACCCACCCTCTTTTTTTTTTTCCCTTCCTGCTAACTGGCATCCCTGTCTGACCCTCCCCAATCCTCTGACAACCTGGGTGTCTGCCTGGCTAGCAGCCATCGGGAATTTACTTTTTCCCCCAAGCCCTGGCTGAGACCCAGGACACAGGGGAGGAGGCAGGGAGGGGGGTGGTCACAGTCTGCACTTATGCTAAGCCTGCTCTTCATTCAGCCCCTGTGCCGGGATGGGCCACGCTGCTTCTGAAGTGATGCCCAGCTTCTGACCTACCCCCTAGAGACCCCCCATGCCGATCTGCTACAGATGGTACCAGCAGATGCCAGTCTCCAGAGAGATTTCCTCCTCCCTAGCTAATGAGGGGAGCAGGTGAAGGAACCAGGGAAAGTGATCGGGGGTGGGAAGTGAAATAAACACTCGATTAAAGTGAGAAAAATGAGGTTCTAGTCCTAACTCTACCTCTAAAAGGCTGTGTGAGGTTGGGCAAATAACTTTACCTCTCTGAGCCTGGCTAGCTCTGTCATCTGAGAATGTGATTCTCCTGAGAGTACACTGAATGCTTTGAGAGAAAAGAGAACTGGGTCCTCATTTTCACGCTACCATTTGATTGCTGTGTGATGCCAAGTGAATTCCCTCACCTCCCTGTGCTAAACTTAGTCATCCTTAGCAGGCATGTTGCATGCAAGATGGGATTAAAACTGAGCTAATGAAAAGCAAGTGCCTCGGGTGAACCCAGGAAGAAGTCCAGAGAATCCAAAAGGCACTCTCCCCACCTTCTCCCACGGTCCTGCCCTGAGATACTAATCAAGAGAGCCCACTGGCCCACTCACTGTGCCTGCAGCCTTTCTTCGAGCTTAGCCCCTCCTCCCACTCACAGCCTTCCCTCGCTCAGCCCAAGTCCTCTCTGGCCATCGGTGGCTCAGATCTGCCATCCCAGCAAGCTCTGGAACTGACCCTGGGAACTCTCGGCGGTTGGAGGCTCAGGCTCCTCACCACGTGCCGTGCGGCCCTGCCTTCAGCGGGAGTGGGCCCAGCTGCTGACTCCTGCAAAGGTGAGCTGCACCCATCTGCAGCCCCACAGCAGATCAGTAGCTACCACTGCTGCTGACAGTCAGCCACGGGGGCTGCTGATCAGAAAACCCTACTTCTCGCTCCTGATGGGTGACTGAGGAAATACCCAATTAGACACACAGGTCTGGACCTGCATGGAAGCCAGCCTGTGGAAAACTCACCAGGTATCTGGCATCTGTGGGAGATGACAACGGGATTCACCACTGGTTGGCCACACTGAGGACAAGAGGCTGGTAATGGCCGTTCAGACAGAGAAGACAATGGTGGGGCAGGGGAGAGATGGAGGAGAAGATGCTTCCGGCTCTGGGACTGCTGGAACGACTCTAGAGATCTGTGTTGATGAAATGTGCCGGGAGGGTAAGTTTGAAGACTGCACATCGAGCTGGGGACATGGAGGCCTTTAAACTCTTGCAGGCAGCCAACATTTTCAAGCTTTTTCTTGCCTGGTCATGTGATCCCCGAGGTGCTGAGGTGCAACAGCAGCAGGGGAGAAGCAGCTGCCCGTCAGACCCTCATGGTCACCTGGGCCACAGTGGGGTATCTCTGATGGACACCCTGGGAACCAGGGCCTGGCTGGTAGACGGCTAGACCCACAAGGCTGCATCAACCTCTTGTAAAGATGGGAAGATGTCACCTGATTCTCTTTGCCACCCATGGAAAACAGGAAGCCTACAGGCAAGTTCTACTCTAACCACTGAGTACAGGAGGACAGAGAGTCAGTGGAGAGGCTCTAGGGCCAAAAGCAAAGACCTGGCATTCAGGCAGGCCTTCTGTCAGCACACATGTTCAAGATCTGGATTTTTTTTGTTCGGGAATATTGTGTTTTACTTCCTCCCCCAATGTTTGAAAACGGATTTCCAGAAGCTGGTGCCACTTGTGGAGATATGAATTTCTGGTCCTTGCTGCCTCACTGGAGACAGTGATGCACCCATAGCAGCTTCCAGAGTTGCACGGTTGAGCCAAACATTCTTAGGTCAGATGAATCCCAAAAATATCAAAGTGGTGACCCAAATGGTCATGGAGGAAGAAGGCCTTCAACTGTCCCTGTAAAGTTCCTGCCGTAGATGAGAGGGCAGGTCCTCAGACAATGAATAGAACCCATACCTGTCCCATGCTGAAAACTGGGGAGCCCATGAAGGAAACAGGGAGACCCAGAAGTCCTCTAGATACCTATGGAAGGTTCTGGAACAACCATAACCAATACGTAGGTAGCACTTACATATAATAACTTTAATTTTCACAATAGTGCTGTAATTTAAGCACTATTTTTACCTTGCTTTATAGATAAGAAAAATAAGGCACTGGAAGGTTCCGTGCCATGGCCAAGATGGGATAGCAGATCGTGCCTTTGTTGGGGGTAAACTATTAGAGGGTCTGGTGCTTCCCAAGGCTGAACCCTACCCTATACTTGCCAGTGGACTAAGGAAATGCATCCCTAGACCCAGCCCCAGGCACCTGCTGCTCCGACAGCTGGCCTGGGAATGGGGCCTGCAAGCTTCACACCACCCACGTTCTCCATGGGGAAACCCAGCCAACTTTTTTAAGCTAAAACTCCTCTCTTGAGCCCAGTCTTTCCAAAAATTTTACAAATGTTGGAGATAAAAGCACAGGGACCGGCATGAATGGAGTGGGTTTTTAAGAAACAGCGTTTAACATCAAGCTCCTTCTGATGTGAGTAATTCTGGTGCATTTCTGGATTGTTTGTTGAATTATGCATCAGCAGCTTCTGCTGCCAAAAAAAAAAAAAAAAAAAAAATGCCACCGTCACACGGGCTGATCTGAAACCTGCAGCATGGGGACAGGTGGGCTCACCGTTTGGATACTGAGATTCGTCTTTGATGATGGTGAAGCAGGAAAAAAGAGAGGAAAAGGAATTGGAGAGACAGTAGCAGGAAAAGCACGGGAGAGGGCGTGAGGCTCACTGATGTATACACCACACGTTCATAAAAGCCCCAGGCTGGGAGAAAGAGAAGCCCGATGAGAAGTCCAGCCCAGCCCACAGCACATGGGAGGTGAAGGAGGGAAGAGGGAGTCAGGCAGTCACTCAGGCTCAGAATGAAACAGCACGTAGTCTGTCAGACGCTGTGTTTGCCCAAAACGCTATACTCTCACTCAGGGACACCAATGGTCAAGGTCTTCCCACTAGGTCCAGGGTAGTGAATGAGGTCATTACTATTTTTTCCTTGTGTATTCACAACTATTATGGGACCGTATTCTTATATTTAAAACAATCAAGGGCAGGATGTCCATGCGACAGAAGGCACAGAAAGAGTCACATAGCTGCTTAGTAGCTGCTGCAGTGAAGTTGGAATTCCAGTTTCTAAACCCCCAGCCACTTTATTTTCCACCAACTCAGACTCTTCTGCCAACGCAGAGGTCCGGGCACTCAGAGCGCCCATCCGACCCATTGCTCAGACTAGCACTGTCAGGAGCTCTGCCTGGGATAACAGGAAGCAAAGAGATCAAAACCCCAAGCCACGTTCTCTGATCCACAGCCAAGCTCTGCATCTGCTCAAGTGTGTCCCTTTGCCCACCGTGCCTCAGTTTCCCTGTCTGGTAAACAGGCCTGATGGTAGCTCCTCACCTCATTGAATGAGATGATCCATTTGAACTCTTTATGCCCTGTAGATGCTAAGGAGTCAGTACACATCACCTGAGCTGTCACAGCAGTTGCTCCCCTGCAAAACCTTTGTGTTTTTAGAAGGTTGACCTCAGAGTTAGCCAGAAAGACTCCACCAAGTATCTCACCCTCCTGAAGAATCTGTGACCTCACCAGCACGGGTTCTATTTGGTCTTCCAAACAAACCACCCAGCAACTAAGTCAGGAGGCCCCAAGGGAGGAGTGGAATCGGCCTGTAAAGATTCCCCGCTGGTATGGTGAGAACTTTATCCCTGTAGTACCCTTTCCATGAAGTCAGTGAGCCAAAACAGCCCACCCTCCTGGGCTGGCCCAGTTTAGGGGCCTGGCCTCAAGGGACACAGGGAAACCCCCACAGCCCAATTATAAATCAATCTAGCAGCTCATGTGGAGTCAATGACCATAAATGGCTCTAAAAGGCTCAACCCCTTTTGGTCGGCAGGCTGAGGGCTCCAGGATTAATGAGCATCAGCTGCCAGCAGGCTGGTGGGGACAGCTGCAGACCTAATGAGGAGGGTGGCCCAGCCCTGGCCCGCTGGAGGTGGGCATGGCTTAGGAGCAGGTGTTACCGTCATGATGTCCCAGTGCTGAGTGTCACTTTGAAAGGGAGGGCTGTTGTCACCAAGTGGCATCTTATTACCCTGCCCCAGGATGCCCACAGGAAATGCCAAAGACCATCCACAGAGACCAAGTACTCTGAGGCCACAACCTTCTCTCGCTCTTTACTCAGACTTGGAAGCAATCTTTCCTCAAGATCTCTTAACCTGTAAGGTTAAAGAAAGAGTTCGGAACTCTGAGAATCCCATCTTTTCCCATGCTACCTGTTTGGTGCTGCATCGAAGCATACAGGTCTTTTCTGGAATGTTCCTCAGTCCCAAATCTGCTACAATTTGCCAGGAATTGACACACATTTGTGTGGATTTCAAATGAGCACAAACATCCAGTAGTATGCTGGCCACCAAAGAGACCCAATCCATCCAGGGAGACAGATCATAAGTGTAAAATACGAGTAAACCAACAAAGATAATAATGATCATTTGTTGAGCGTGTATTTTGTACCAGGTGCTGTTCTAAGCTCGGTGTGCTAATTTATATAGTAGACACAAATAAAAGACACTGAATAGTGAGGGGCCTTAAAGGAAAGCCATCATTGCGGGTAAAGTTGAAAAGGGAAAGATTACTTTGACTTTGTGGAGTTGAGAGAGGCAGGACCACCATGATCAGGGCTAGAGTAAGTCGGCTGAAGGAAACACACCTATGCTTGGGGGAGGCAGAAGCTTGGGGTCATGGGTGCATTCAGCGTAAGGGGACTCTGGCACATGAAACTGCTGTTACAACAAAATATTAAAATTAGAGGTTCTTATAGTTTTCTCTTAACTGAGACTTAAGGCTTCGTTTCTACTTCTGTCTGGAATGCGATTATTTAAAGGTAAAATTTACACTTGGTGAAACGTACAGATCTTATATTTCCCCGAGACTTCACCTTGATGAATTTTTGAGAAATGCATTCATTTGTGTAACTAACATCCTATCAAGATCCAGCATACTTCCATAGGACATGAAGAATAGGGAATATGACCTTTAAAATCTGGCTGTTCTATGCTCACATCTTCTGGGCATTTGTGAACTGAAATTCATCAAAATGATAAACTTTCTTCCTTTCCCAATTTTGATTGACCTCGCAACCCAGAAGAAAATATAAAATAAAGTTAAACCATCTAAATACATGGCTACTCAGCCTTTGAGTCAGTCACTTATTTTTTTCTGGTAAGAGAAACTGAACCCAGGGCCTCCACGTTAAACAACATCCCCAGCCCCCCCCTCTCTGCTTTAAATGGCATTTCTTTGTTTAAAGAAAGGGTCTTGCTAATTCACTAGTTTTTGTGTCCCTTGGATCAATCTCTGAACCAGGCAGAGAAACTGGATCAAACTGTATTTCTTACACACAGGAAAAATTGAAGTCTCCCAGGAAATCAAAGATTCTACTTCTTGTCAGCTACAGTGTGACAATGACAGTCTGGAAGCCTTCCCACCCCCTCTCCTGAGATTAGGAAGGAGTCCTCAGCAGTGTAAAAGAACACCCTTCCGTTCTGTCACCTACCCTAACCCAGGATTCTATTGTGCTTTCTACAGTCAGCCCAGGCAGACCTCAGATTCAGAGGTTTGAGAGAAGTGAGTCTATGGCCTAACATGTCTGTATTTCCCACGTTGTTGAATAGACAATGCCTAAGTCTAAACTTCACGCGTTCTTTCTAGACCCCACAATCATGAATGAGGCCACCCCTAGCGGGTTTTATGTAGAACTCCCAGCAAAGTTCCAGGGCAAATAGAGCCGTGAGAAGGAGGATCCGTAGGCAAACAGTCCACTGGCTTCCAGCCTCGTCAGTGGCTGATACAGACAGATACATGCGAACCTTTGCCCCGCCTCCAAGTCCCCAGAAGTGCTCCTGGAGACTGCTCCCTTTGCTCGGCTTGCTGGGGACTGTAAGCTTCTCAACAGCAGAAGCCAGCATTCCAACCAGATTATTTCTCACTTGCAGGATTGCACAAAGAGAAAAAAAAAAATAATAATGCTGAACATTCTGTTCGTGGAAGAAAAAATAGCAGCAGAAAACTGTCACATTGTTTGGTCTATTTTCAATTTCACTCACAAGTCCTACAAATAGCTATCTGTACAAGCAGGCCAGAGGAGGACTCTCGCGACCTGACACAAGCTGTCCCTGCTTGGAGTTTGGGCCTGTGGCAGAGGAGAGACCTTCACCTGGCTTGATATTATCATAGCGCTGTAGTTAGGCACAGTGTTTCCATTGGAGGGAACCATAGTGAAGGGCATGGGAACTTCTTTGTGTAAATTTTGCAACTGCAGACAAATCCAAAATTATTTGAAAATAGTTTTTTAAATGCTGCCCAGGTCCGTGTTATTGAGTCTAGGATGCTGTTTTACATTAGAGTTTGAAAAGCTTTCCAGTATCTTAATGTGCAGCTAGGGCTGAAAACATCAGCTCGCGGTGTTTGAGAAGGTCAGGCCAGGCGAGCATGTGACACCAGGAAGCAGCTAGCTTGCACGTAGGACAAAGCCTTAATTAGTACCTGTGGAAGAGATCAATCAATGAGCTTGTGCATAAGGATACACCTGTGCTAGTGGCATTCAAAGAAGACTGTGATGTAGTACCGGGAAATACTTTATGGCAGGGAAGGGACTTGACCAGGACTGAACAGGGGGAAATTTGAACAGAGAAGATGAAAAGGTATTTTAGGTTAAAAAAGAAGGATTTGTAAACTGGTTGTGATAGTGTATGCCTATAATCCCAGGACTCTAGGAGGCCGAAACAGGAGGATCACAAGTTCAAGGCCAATCTGGAAAATTTAGTGACTTAGTGAAACCTTTGTTTCAAAAAGAAGGGATGTTAATAATGTACCTTAGCTGCAAAGGCCCTAGGTTCAATCCCCAACCCCTGAGACAAAGGAGGAAAGAAAGGGAGGAGGAGAGTGGGGGCTGTAGGTAGAGGGGTAGTAGGTGGGAGATGGCATGACCATCCTGGGAAGGAGGACTTAATTTGGAGACAGTAGAGGAGTGAGAATGGGTAAAACTTTCCATCAAAAACATCTGCATCCATGCACCTGCACAATCACTTGAACCAATGTCCAGTCCTAGAAAACTGCCAAGAGTCATCGCCAGCAAAAAGCAAACCATCTGGGAGGCACTTGGCACCTCTGCGGTAACCAAAACATGGAGACTCTGGAGTGGCTTCAGGATAGAGTATCAGTGGGCACAGAAGTGAGCAGTCTGCAGCATGCCTCTTATCCTTTGCCTACACGTCAGCTGGTCTTAGATATTTCTAGCTGAGAAGCTAGTCAAGCACCAGAAAATACCAGAAATGACCTGGGAAAGGCTAACAGCGATCTCATGCCCACATACCAGAGCAAATGCACTTGACTCAGAGAGTCCCCTGAGTCATCGCTCAATGCCTCTTTCTTCTTATTTTACACACAAGTCTAATAAGCTTGAGTATCTCTTTCCAAGCCCACAGCCAATTAAAAAGAACAAATTAAACAGGAGCAGGAAAGCTACACCAGACAGAATCCCTGACAACAAGGAGCAGTGACAGGTGACAGACACACGGATGGTGGAGGAGGGAGAAATTTATTAAAAGTTAGCTGAGTACTCACTTGACATAAGAGGACACCTTAGCAAGACTGGGGGACTCTCTGTGCTAAAGATGTGGAGAAAGCTGATCAAGATGCTTTGGGATGCTGAGACAGGAGGACTGAAATTTTACAGACTGGTCTTGAACTTGTGGGCCTCCTGTTTCAGCCTCCTAGAGTCCTGGGATTACAGGCATGCACAATCACAGTTTCCAAAGCTCAGCCCAGGCAACTTACCAACTTACAAAGACCCTGTCTCAAAATTAAAAAAAAAAAAAAAAGACTATAGCTCAATGCAAAGGCCCTGGGTTCGATCACCATGGCCACAGTTGATCAATCCACTCAAATCCAAGTTCTGAAAGTCCAGTAGAGCCTCTTTCTGCTCTTGACTTGTGCTTGGTGTTAATTCATCCCATTGTGTACAACGCCAAAGGGGCAGGGTCCTAACTCGGGCTGCCAGCGGGTGAGGGCAGTGGGCTAATTGCTCTATTTCAGGAACTCACTCTGCCAAATTACAGTGCCCATCTTGATGCCTGCCTTCTCCCCTGCCAGCTCTGATCACACCAGGACATGCACAACTGAGACCAGGCTGCTCTTGCACTGCTCAGCCTGTTGGATTGATCAGGCTTTACAGGAAGGAACCCAGGGACCAGCCCCTTCCACATCATTACGGCACCCACACTTTGCATGCCCAGGATCTGGCTGTGAACTCCAACTCCACTGTGGTCCAAAACTCTACATCCTTAACTTGACTGGTTTCTTCATGTCTGGCACTGAGCCCTCCCACCTACTCACCCACCCATCATCCAAGAAGCTGGTGGAAGAGAGCTAGCTCATTAGAAAAACACAAAACACTTATTTCACCGCACAGCACCAGGCAAATGGGTGATAACTGTAACTCTCTTCCCTGGAGCTGATTCTGAGCCAGCTACACTGATGAGGCTGGCTGTGTAGTCCAAGGTCAGAGAGGGCAGAGCGGACTGAACACGTTACTCCAGTCTACGCTGACGTCCCAGAAGGCAGTGCTGAGAGGGGTGACCAGAGAGGCTGCACCGTCCTGCTACACAGGACCCAGGTCTCTGCCCCAGACTCAGAGGCCTGACAAAAGTAACACGCAGCCCCCAAGGGCAGTAGGAAGGGTGCAAATCGGAGCATCCTGATGGCTTCCCGGTGGCCCAGCACTGACAGTCTTCTCTTGGGGATGCCAGTGTCCTGCTTTTCATCCAGATATGAAAAAGGAGAAGCCAGAGAGGAAAGTAGGACTGTTAAGAATCCCTCCACAGGGTAGCAGGCGGAAGCATCAGCTTAAAACAGGGCAGGCGGGTGAGGGACCCGCAAGGGTGGGCTAGAGGAGGGGCTCTGCTAGCTGCCAAAGATCATGGGCCAGCCTGGGTGACACCTGAATGTCTTCCGTGGCTCCTCAGGCAAGAAACACAAATCATCTCCCTCTCACTTCTTACTAATCTCGCTTTCTAGCTGTGTCAGCTGAATCCCTGAATTGGCCTGGGTTTACATGGCGACTCTTGTTCCCATTCTGCTTTTTTTCCCCTCATTCTCTCCACCCTCCTCCCATCACAGGGAAAGTGATGACCTGCCAACTCCAGAGAGTAGGCTGGTGAGAGATTGGAAAGAGAGGGCAGAGGGTGTTGGCTGGCTGACTGGGGAAACAGTACTAAGTGTCCAAGAGAAGCAACTGAGCACCTAGACCAAGTGACAGACTTTGAGAGTCCAGTCCCACTTCTAGGCAAATGGCCGTATTGCTCCCAGGGCAACAGAGAACACGAAGGTCATACAGCTAATCAGGCTGAGGGATCTGCAGTGGGCCCTGTCTCTCCTAAGGAGCAATGACTTGTCCAGGCCCTGTGGTCAGCTGGGACAGAAAGATTTCTTTCTTTCCTTTTGTTTCCAAGGGTCCCCAAACTCCTCCACAATGCAATAGGGGACAAATCTCCCCAAGAAAATGACCCCCCAAGGCTCCAACCCACAAAAGCTGCTAAGAGGCATGCACCTCAATACAATCTTCAGGGAGCTGGAGTGAGGCCATGAAAGATGCCACCGGCTCTGACTCTTCCTAGCATGACTCTAGGAAACAACCTCAAATTTTTCTAAAGACTGGCTTTGATTCTCATGGGGCAGGATAAGAAGCCATGTGCAGAGCGCAGGGCCATTGCTGCTCTGAGCCAGGAAGGCTGGAACAAGTATTATCCATGGGATAGTAGAGCTAAGCCAGCCACATCATCAATGTGGCCTGTTGAAGGAGAAAACAGGTGCAGAAATCAAGTGAGATAATGTATGGGACATCCTTGGGATGGTGCAGCCTGGGCCAGGGTCCAGCCACGGGTTGTGACCCGTATTCTGGCCACTGACGCTTTTCTTATTGTTATTATTGCTCTCTTGGCTGAGGAGACCAGAAGACTAGAGGGAGAGAAAGATGGAGCAGATGCTAATGATCTCCTGTCACCCCAATGCACCCCCAAGTTTACTGTAGGGTCAATACTGATTGTTGTGATGTGACGTGATTTCTAATATTCTGCCTCTGATGAACAGTAGGGAGTCATTGGTTTGGGAAACAAAATAAGAAGGGGTTGGCAGGCCTGGCGCCACAGACCTATAATCGTAGCCCCATGGGAGACTGAGGCAGAAGGATCACAAGTTCGGGATCAGATTGAGCAACTTAACAACAAAGAGACCTTCTCTCAAAATCAAAACTAATGGATGTGTAGCTCAATGTGAAAGCTCTGAGCTCTACTCCCAGTGCTATAATAGATAAAGAAATAAGAGGGGGCAACTAAGGGGTGGGTGTGTGTGTGTGTACTTATCTTCTTAGGTTTAGGGGTTTTTTGAACTCCGCAGAGGGCCTGGGCTGTTTCTATATGGCTCCTCCTGGTTCTGACATTCTGGGATCCATATTCTCTCAGCTCTACTAGACTCTACAGACATTCACCCAAAACGCCCTTCTTCCTCTGCTTCCATTTCTTCTTGAACTAACTTGCCTGGTTAAAAAACAAAACAAAACAAAACAAAACAAAACAAAACAAAACAAAACAGGAGGAGCAAATGGAAACGGAGAGTCCCAGTTATCTGCCAACTTTGGAAAGATAGGTATCAGCTGGTCATCCAACCAAGAGAGGAATGTTGGCTCAGCAGGTCTCCTGGGTCAGAGGGCCAGGCCAGGGTCAGTGAGCTACATGGACACTCGGCAGCTCCTAAACAAAGCTTGTCACCAGCACAGCCCAGGTGGTACTTCTAGTTTCAAATGAACTTCCCCACATGGCTCACAACACATGCCGTGAGGATGCACAGAGCCTGTGGTGTCTCATACCTCACATTCCTGTCCCTGGGAGCAGCTTTAGAAACTGTTTTGATTGAGCCTCCCCCTGGAGATCTTCCTCACAGGGTAACACAGAACATTCTTGGAAAAAAAAAAAACGAACCCTGCTCTTGCTACCTGCCATGCACTCCAATATTTTCCTTTGTTATTCTATTCCATTTTATTTAACGCTTACTAAGTTAATTTAAATACACACGTGACCCAGGGCTTGGAAATCACGATGAAAGAGGCAGCAAGGTCATAACCATTGTACGTGGCCACAAATATGGCAGAGATCCCATTTTGCAGAGGGTTCGACTTCCAGACAGTTTCAGAAACTGAAGAACTCCGTGGCTAAATTGCAGAGTTAAAGGGACTTGCCAGGTCCCTGGGCCAGCTACTTCAAGAGAGCGATTTCTGTACCCTCCAAGGACTAATTCTGAGCCCAGACTTAGTCTGGCTCGTTTGAGAGAGGCAGCGCATCACTCTCGTTACACAATACTGGGCTCACTTTCTTTTTGGCTCATGAATGAAGCTAGCATTAGATAAGTCACTCATGGGCTCGCTCTAAGAACATCTTCAAAATTGTACTCAGTTACTAACTATTCCCACAGAGTTCTTCTTTTCTGAGGTTTTAAGCAAAGACTTTTATAAGTCACCAGCATTTTTCACCTTGAATTTCCCTTTCTACACTTCAATGCTAAAGGAAACCGAGCAGCCTTCCGATCACATGAGTTAACAGGAAACAACTGTCCTGCTGGCCTCTTAGATCCAGGGTATCTACTTCCTTCAGGTCAAAATATTACTTATTTAGGCCTACTTGATTTTATTATATTGCAAATTCATAAAACTCAGAAAAGGCACAGTTTGTTCAATCTACCTTCCTATTTTACAGGTTACAAGAACCTGGCCCTGGGGAAATGTGTGACTTCTCCCAGAGTCACACAGATTATCGGAACAATGGCTAGAATTCCTGTGCTCTGGTACCCAGGTCTGCCTCCCACGTGACTTGTGTATGAATAAGGTAAGGAGGGCCATGTCTCCAGTACTCCTGAATTTACTCAGTTCCACTAGCAGGGAAGACCAGAGAACCTGAGTGATGGCTTTGAGAGGAAAAACTCAAACTTCTAGGCCTCATTTCCTCTTTATTTGAAGACAAAAACAGCCCACATAGCACTTTCATCCTTAAAGGGCCATTCATTCCTAGTGTCTCCACTATCTTCTGGAATTTTGAGGGGGCAAACTCTAGAAATAACTATACTCACTGCACTAGAAGCCCATACAGAAAGACACGTTTTGATACTTTTTTTTTTTTTTTTTTTTTTGGTAGGGGATCTCTGACTGCCAGACCTCCTTGAGATACACAGGAGTATATTATCTAAGCCGGCCTCTCTTAGACCTTGGCTGCAAGGCAGTGGCCCTTGCCAGGACACCTCGAAGTCCAAAGCTGGAGGGCTCTGAATAGTAAGGCTGAGTGGGCCTGACATGGGTCAACAAAGCACCCACAGGAACCAGTAGAGTGATCTTCAGAGGAGTTGCACAGGACCATTTTCTAGTGGGGTCATGGGTTTATGACCCCATTGATGCAGCAGCCTAGATTTCCTCCAGGGATAGAAGTGCTTCATGTGTATGTGGGCACTCACACATGCATATACACACACATGAATGCTCACACACATACACACAAGCACATAGGCTGCTCAAGTCCTTTACAGGCTGTCCAGAGGAAAACTTACATGGTTTTATTTTTATTCATGGGACTGTGTCAGTACATGTTTTCTTATCTGGGGTGTAGCCATAAGTTTTGGTAAGCTGGTCCTAGTCAGCTCTGCTAATTGGAGCCAATTCTTTGCACTCTAGGGTGGGTCAGGACTTAATGAATTTTCAAGAATATTAAACTATTTATTCCTAGTACAATCCCTGCTGTATCACAGCCACACTTAACTTAGAACATCCAAATATTATACATTAGAAATGAGGACAGTCCACCACACTAGTAAAGACACAATTTCATGGTTTTCTGTTGGAACAATACTTTGGAAAACAATTTAGTAGCAGATAGCCAATCTTCAACATGCTCATATTCTCTGACATAAAAATACCACTTCTGGGATTCTAGCCAAAGGAAATAGTCTGAAATATAGGAAATTTAAAAAAAACATAAATCCTTATGCACAATACTTTCCATATTAGCATTATTTATAACTTGAAAATGAGAAGTAACATATAAAACAGTAGGAGAGTAGGTAAGTAAATTATAATGCATTCATATAATAGAATATTAAGCAAATATTTAAAATTATGTTTATGAAGGGTTTACAACTAGTGAGAAAATTAAATGAGTTACTAGAGTCATTGAAAAGGAGAATCATTTTATATATGTATATTAGGTAGATAATCTTACATGCAGAAAATATTAACATGAAAATTAAAAGCAAGTACTGACAATGTCATGGAGTGACATGCAGGGCATGAGTTTTTAAAATTACATATATATATATTTCCAGGTAAACAAGTACTTTAATTTGACTTATTTTTTAACATTGAGCACAGAAGCATGTTGTTCAGGTGAAGGCCTAGCCATATCTCTGCCTTCCCTACTCCCACCACCAGCCCCCCAATCCCGCATCATTATCTTCATGATGAGTGGGCTAGATGACACAATCTTTAATGCGGCTCAGTTTTAAATTCTGCATCTCAAAATATCATTTCGCTGTATTTGAGAATGGGATCTCAAAAAGGGTCCAAGAGGCGTAACCATCTTACAAGCAAAACACTATAATCATCCTAACAAGCGATGGACTTGGATGGTCCCCTGGAAGACACAGCTGCTCCTCCGCAGTCGGCTGAGAAACATGCTGACACGATGTCCTTGGGTTTGGACATCTGGAGCCAAGCATTCAAATGAAGGGGGTAGCTGGCAGCTGTGCTGTGAATCGTAGTTGGAGGAGGTAGGGGCTCAGCACTGTGCCTCCATCCAATGAGTCCATTTCCCAGGCTTGGGGGCTTGGTAGCCCATGCTGGGATAACGAGGCATGCCTTACATTTTACAGTCTCCTCTGGCTGCCCTCGCCACCCTCCCCACCCCCCTCTGACATCTCCCCTTGACTAAACTCCACAGAATTTTTTTTTTTTTTTTTGCATTGAGTGTGGGGTATCCCCTCCCAAACAGCCTGATCGTCTTTGTGTTTCTGAGTCCCAGTCTTAATGGCATTGAATACCACACCTTGAAGACCATCCCTCCCTTGAAAATCCCACGGTGATTGGAAGGTTCATAAGAAGAGGATGTGAGAAGAATCTGTTATGGTTTGGATCAAAAATGTTCTCCCCAAGACTTATGTGCTCAAAGATAAGGAGGCCGATTAGATCACAGGTGCTAACTCCATGGATGAAATGACCCACTGATGAGTTTCCAGCTGAATGTGCTATCAGGGGGTCGGTCAATGGGATGCAAGTGTCTATTCTCATCTCTGGTCCCTTGCTCTCTGCCCTGTGGCAGCTATGAGGTGAGCTGCTTTCCTCTGCCGAGCTGCACCTGCCTTAAAGCCAGCCACCACAGACTGAAACCATGAGTCAAAATAAACCTTTTCTCCTTTGAGCTGTGTATGCTATACATTTGGTCCCAGCAACAGAAAGGTGACTTATACAGAACCCACATGTGAACTGGCTCCCACCCAGGACGAGAGTTTGAATCAATTTTCCTCCTTCCAAGGTGGAATTACTCAATTTGATAATCATATGCCATTGTATTCTTTCCAGATCTTGACCATCTTTCCCACAGTAAAGAGAAACACCTGGTTTTCTGCCAGCATGCCCCAGGATGGATGGAAGGTAACATAGAGAACTATTTCCGCACTAATTTGTAAGTGGCTACTGCCTTCCCACGCTTTCCCTATAGCCCCAACAGCCACGGCTCTTCTCCTAGGATTTCTCCCCTAAAAAGCACCACCTGAAGGGTTCACACTTGACCCAGCAGGGAAATTCCTGTCTGTCACATGCACAGCTGCAAAGCAACCCCCCCCCCCCAGCCTCCCCTTTCCCTCTCTAGGGGAACAATCATCACGAACACTACCTCCATCCCAGTGGGCAGTGAAGAGCTCTGACAGGATGATATTTTCCTCTCTGCAAGCGGGAGATGAGTATTGGAGATAGAGAACAGAGAGGATGGCCTCACGGTGGCGGGGGAGGCTTACCACGAAGCGCTGCCTTTTAATAATCCAATCTTTGCAAGCTGCCCTTCTCAAACGCTTCACCCGAACAGGCCCTCACACCTGACTCACAACCTAACAGGCAAGGCCATCATCGTTATACTTTTCCTGATTTTTCATCAGGGAAATCCGAAGACACCAGTGATCTGCCTGGACTTTGGACATTTCCCCTTTCATGGTTCATCTCTCCCTGCCTGCTGTGGGTTGGCATCCCTGCTAGGTCAGGATGCCAGAGGGACCCAGAAACCAAGATGTGAGCCTCTGGGGAAAACAGTCCATGCGGTGACTACTGCTCCTTGGCAACATCTTTTAGCTAAGTTCTGGTGCCTTGACCACTATTCCAATTATGTATGCATGGCTATGACAGGATCTGGCTGTCACGGAATAAGGAATTGGGAGGTTTTAACACAGAAAATTCTTTAAAAACAGGGAGAGAACATGAAAGAAATATATTTGAGCTCACGTTTGTAGTTTAATGTATTCAGAGCTGGCAGAAAAAGGGACACATTTAACTTTTAATTAATGAGTTGTTCCATTTGTCCAAACAACACCCTCATCTCTCCTCTCGTTGTAGACAAAGGCCCAAGTTCTCACAAAGCTGGTGATTCTCCTGCAGATTACAGCTCCCCAACCTCTGATCAGGCACCTCCTCCCACAGATCAGATTGGAATCTGGCATCTCTCCACTCAGTTTGGGCTTCAGCCTTAAAATCCCTCCTCAGCAGCTAATTCTGATGTGTAATGGACAAGTCTGTCACCAACAAAGGATGTTCTACAAACTTGGCTCTAGACCTTAAATCTATCTTCAATTAAAAGGCTTTCAATTTACTGACACCAAAGGTTCAGAAGGTAAGAGCGGAATGTTTTTGCAACTGTTACAGTGGTTGCTTTTGAAGTCCTGATCTTGTTGACTTGTCACAACCCTTAGCAAGGGCCTGATTCAAGTCACCTCCATCAGAGCAAAAGCCATGAGTCCAAATGCTGGGTTCATGTTTACATCATTTTCATAACAATAGCGAGGAGAACAGAAGACACTAAGCAATGATGTATCTGTCACAGCACGAGAATAGGAGATGCAGAGATTCCGGCATCCAGCCTATATGAGAATATGGCCAGCGGCTCTGGGTTAAATCACACTCCACTGCACCTGAACCGTACATTTTCTTATCTCAGACTTTTAAGATTCAGCTCTAGATTTAACAGATCTTCAGTTTTAGAGTATGAAGGGTCCCACATCCTCTCTGCCAACTGCACGATCACATCCCTGAATACCTTGACCATTTCCAGCATGTCTGAATGTGGTCTAGTTTATACCTACTTCTCTAATTTCAACTAACACCCCTCACTTGACCCTCCACAAAGGCTTATCGCAAGGAGCCTTTCCCAGGCCCTCAGAGGTACTGAGCTCTTTCTGCATAGAACTGTTCGTGTGATCTGGTGTGACAATTGGAAAGATTATGTCAACTTGAGTTACTCAGGAATGCTTCTGGATTAGGGTTTGGGAACCACGCCTAGACTGGGGATTGAGAACCAGCCTGGATTAGAGTGTGAGTGATTTGTGGGTCAGCGAATCAGGGAAGAACATACACCCAGTTGCGGGAGGCCCAACTTGAAACATGTACAGTATAAAAGGAGGGAAGAAGAAAGATTGTTACAGCTTCTTTCTCTGGGAAAGTTCCCTCTTTTGCAGTGGTCTAAGGTAGTCAACTTGTTACACACTACAGCTCTTCATCACAGATTCACTCCAGTCTTGACTTGCACCTGTCTGCCCATTGCTGATCTTCAGGCTCTATTCTTCGCCACTGTTCTTCAAACAACTGAGATCCACAGCAGACTCTCCCTAGCTGTCCTGCAGTCCCAGATGGGAGCTGTACAGCTGAGCAGCCATTGGACACTCTAGCTCTGGCACGTGCAAGCCACCATCTTGGACTATCTCTATCCTCAGATTTTTAAGCCTTCCAAATAGTTATTTTCTGTTATCATTTCTGTAAATTCTACTTTTTGAAAGAACCCAAACTAACAAACCTGGAATGCGCTCATTTCCGCCATGCTTCTGTGAGGTCAGTTAGGTCCCAGGGAGAACATTACTACCTTTCACTGCAGGTAGACCCTGTTCCCCACCAGCCTGTTTCAACAGGTCCTCTGTTTCAACAATCTCTCATTTCTTTCAAAGCCCTGGCAACTGTCTATCATAACTGCATGTGTGTATTTGGTTTCTGGTCTGGTCTTTGCTTCTAGTCCAGGGGTGTTTGGGGCCACATACAGCCCACAAAATTGTTCGGTCTGTCCTGGCTAAGGCCCCACTAAAGAGAAGTAGTTTCAGCCATCCCATCAGGAGTGTGAGTTCATTAAATATTTTTTAATACAGCAGGTTAATTTTGTTTAAGTTTATAATGTTGTATGGCTTGTGAATGATGCCCTAAATACCCAGATGGCCCTTGGCAGAAAAAAGGTTCCTCATTCCTGCTCTAGTCCTTGGCTCCATCTGTTGAATGGGTGAATAAAAGAATGAATTGGATAGATGGGAGAGGTGGCATGCCTACTATGTGCCGAGCACTCGTCCTGTACTTGTGAGATGACATTTAATAGGCATGCCAGGCCCACGCGGAGCTGACAACAGTAGGGAGAAGCCCCACACAAAACTGAAATGCAGGAGACTCGGTCAAAGACGAGGGGAGCTGAAAAGAGGCAGAGGAAGGAAGGGGAATCTCATGAGCTGAGAATGAAATCCTGTATAAATATCACAAGGAATCTATTAGTGTTACCGGCATGGAGGGCAATTGCTTTTTAATACAATAAGATCTTCCTTGGAGGTGATTATGAGGCGATGATAAGGATCAGGTGACATGTTGAGGTTTTGCACAGATGGATTAATTTCTGCTTATATCCTGTCACTGGCAGTGTGGGGGAATTTTTGATTTTCAGAGAGGAGGTGGGAGAGAAGCCCTCCAGAGTACACACCCAAGAAAGAATTCTTGTGGGTGTTATTCTAGGAAGTACTGCCTGCTGTGGACCACAGGGTGAGTGGGAGAGAGCCAGGCCTACGTGCTGAGAAGGGACTACCATGTGGAAAATTCAAGCTGAACTCTGGCTGGGGTACCCCATCCTTCCCTCTCAAAATTCAGGGTGCCGAGGCATAGTAGGTAAACTATCGCTGATAGAGAGCCAGTCATGACACCAGTGGACAAAGGTCTCAAACTTTTGTAGGCAGAGTCACTTGATAAAGAATTGCAGAAGTGAGTGTGGAGAGAAAGAAGGGAAATGGAAAGAGAAGGAATGTTTTTCTTACATAGCTTATTTCAAATGCCGTATCCACTTGCTAACTTCTAGCAAGCGGTAATCCTGTACTTAATCAATATTGTTCTTCTCTGCCATGGTTTGACTTAGAAATTCAAACATCATTAACGGTATCGAGAGATGAATCCTATAACTGGTGGCTAGGCCAGGAGAGCTCCTCCCTATGAATGGAATTAAGTGCCCTTATGAGAGGACTTGGCAGAAGTAAGAGGTCATCTCTTGCTCTTCTGTTTTCTGCCAATGCTGGCACAGTGCTCCTCCCTTCTGGGGGATGTAACATCAAGGCACCATCTTGGAAGGGAAGCAGAGATCTTCCAGTGTCTTGATCTTGAACTTCCCACCTCCACAACCCTGAGAAATAAATTTCTGCTTTTTAGAAATTACCCAGTCTGTGCTTATCTGCTATAGCAGCATGAAATTCACTGAGAGATTTCCTGGGAGTCACCCCAGAGGTAAACTGAACCCAATCAAGAGGATGGCCAACTACAGCCAACAGCGTTGATTCTGACTCACTGCAATATGACTTCAGCACACACCAGCAAACTCTCAGATCAACCAAAGATTCCTGGGACAGGGGTTGGTTGGTTATTGCCTCCCAGGCAGTGAGGATGTAGCTACTAGAGCTGCTGGCTGTGATTTCCATTTTTCCAGACCCCTGGAATGAAAACACAGTCCCCCAGTATCAAGAGCTAAATTCACAACCAAGACATCTTCAACACTGGAGAAAAGAGAAGGGCTGAGAAGGCTGCTTTTGCCATCTTATGTCACCTGTGAGGCAAACTGCTGCCCATCTGGAGGCAACACAACAGGCTCTTCCGTAGCATCAACTCAACAGGGGGTGAAACACAGTGGAAAACACACAGGCCTGCAACCCTAGCACTCTGAGAGACAGAGACAGGAGGACTGCAAATTCAAATCCAGCCTGGGCACCTTAGCAAGACCCTGTCTCAAAATAAAAATTTAGAAAGTAGGCTGGATGTGTAGCTCAGTGTGAATGCCCTGAGTTCACTCACTAGTATAGGAAAAAAATGATGGCTTATCAATGGAGTGATCATATGTTAGAATAGTGTTAGTATAACAGCGTCAGTGTATGTGTGTGGCCTAAGAAAAACACGAATAATGTCTCTTTATACTTTCAAAACTCTACAGGTGTGGACAATACCTTCTAAGGTCACTTTATTTATAATGCATCTGGAACCCAAATGACATGAAATCCTTATAGAGATGATACTGTTTTAATATATGTACACCCGCCATATACACACCTCACTCTTACCTTGTTATCAGCCACCTAGCAAATAAAACTCTCACTGGGCACCAGCCACACTTACACACTTGCAATCGCCACCCAAATCTCCCAGTATGGCGGGTACAGCTTTTCCCCTGGCACTCTTCAGATCTAGACATGACTATGCACACTTTGTAATTTGGGGGAGCATAAGAACACCCCTTTCCCCATCCATCCCAGTCAACTAAGCCTTCAGGGATCTGAAATGAAAAGGCCCCGGCTGCTATACTGGATACAACCTTCTAAGGACATAAGTCCGAGTTCATTAAGGAGCGTGGTGTACATGAACCCTGTTGCCGGTGTGATTTATAATCATAATAGACAGTGAGCTGGAGGGCTTCCCAGCTGCGCCTCCCAGGGCCCTGTTCTGGGATCCCTTCTCCATCCACCAGTGAGTAATGGTTTGGTTTATTGGAAACTCTCTTTTCATTTTTTATGGCTTCAATTAAGTGATGGGGAGAATCCATCATGTAACCTTTTTGCTGTACTGCTAAAGACTTCCGGAGGGGAAAATATTTATCAAACCCCAAACCATCAGAGGAGAGGCTGCGGTAAACCTAACAGGACGTTGAGGTAGCAGAGAGGTGACCAAGATGATAGGAAGAGGAGAAAAAAATAGCCAAACAGAGGTTTCCTGCCTGGACAAGGGCCACACTCATTGTAAAATAATCTGCTCCGATCACAAATACAAGGCCTCTTTCCTCCTCACTGCAAGCCTCATAATCCTAGGAATCATCCACCAATTATGAAAGGGGAGGTTAACAAATAGGTCCCCCGTCCCCAGCCGCACGGATTCCTATAGTCTAGTGACTTCAAGGTGGCAATTAGAACAGAGACACATGTGACAGAAGTCATCAAAAGGATCACAGGATATCTAGGAAGCCCACAGAAACATATACCAATGTGGAAAGCTTGGTACCGATGTGGAAAACTGCCCATAGCACTCTGGCAACCCATAGTCCTTGGGTTGATAAAAATTTCACTTCAAATTCTTCCCAACACCAATGGCAACAAATCTTCTCCTGCTCAATTCACTAGAATCTGCAAGCTACTACCCTTGGCCCTAAGTTGGCCCTTATCCTTTCCCTGACCTCTGCCAGGCAGCCCTGTTGGAAAGTGGAGCTGGCGCTTATTCTCCCCCTTTAAATTATTCACACCCCAATCTTGGCCACTGGCATTAATCTTTCATTTGCTATTTAGACATCTGATTCCTGGGGCAAGATTGAGAGATGTCACTTGGGAGATCAAGTTGGCCAAAGGGGAAGTCTAAAGGGAGTTAGAGACCTGCAAAACTGTAAAGGCCTGTCTGGAATTAATGGGGTCATCACCCTGCTCCCCAACCCGGAGGAAGAGAAGCCATAAACAGAAGACACAGATGTGTCTGAAGGAATGAAATTGCAGGTCTGTCTGTTTTGTAAGAAGTGTGTGTGTGTGTGTGTGTGTGTGTGTGTGTGTGTGTGTGTGTGTGTGTGCATGTGCGTGAGGTCAAGGATATGGCCTCTCAGTTCACAGCAGGGTAGGTGCTATTAGCAGGCGTGCGTCTATCCTGAGGCAAGGCACAAAGGTACTAAGAAAGTTGGCCATTATTTGGGAATCAAATAAAAAGGTTGTCCATATGAGTCCCAGAGGATGTGGCGTTGTTTCCATACGCAAGGTAGTAATACTGAAGGCATGATATGCTTAGTTCTCAAGACCTAATTGTCTTAACAGAAGATAAAAGTCTATCTTCCTTTCCTTCTTCTCCTTCCCCTCTCCATTCCTCCTACTTTTCAGCTAATAAGTACAACACACAGTGCCAGGTGCTGTGCCACACGCTCTACATTAATTACGTCAGGCAATATCCACAACAACTTTAGCAGGTAAAACTACTACTGGTACCTTCATTGAATAGGTGAAAAAACTGAGATTCATAAAGATTGTGTGAATTGCCCAAAGACCCCGAGCTAATAATGAATCAAGAAGAATTCAATCAAACCGAGGAATTTTGACTCCTCTTACCAAACTCTTAACCATTACACAGGATGAAATAAACAGAAAAATTTCATAATGAACAAAGAACATTAGAAAAAGAATATATTAGCCTTGTGCTATCCAATGGAACAGCTACTAGTTACATGTGGTTGTTTCAAGTTAAATTAAGTACAATTTAACATCCAGTTCTTCACCACACTAGACACATTTCAGGTACTCATTAGCCATATGTGGTAGTGAATACCAGAATGATCAGTGAAGATATAAAGTCACTCAAAGTTTTAGTGCTCCACAGAGGGCATAGGAAAGCACTTCATGTTTCAAGTAGAAATTCTTTTCAGGAAAACCAGCCAGAGGAAGGAATCATGACCTATTTAGACCTTGAAAGGACAAGAAAAGGGGTAATGTGGAAAGACGAAAGGAGAGAGAAACAAGGCATAGATTCGTAGGTTGGTGTCATTAATGAGTAAGGCTTCACTCGATGTCACTGGAGCGAAGGAACTTTGAACATTAACATGGTCAATCTTGTCTCATTGCAAATGCGGCCAGTAACAACTAGAGAGGCCACTTACCAAGTCACATGGCCAGTAAGGCCAGAGTACTTCCCATTCTACCCACTTCTCACTCTGGGTCATTTCTCCCGGCCTTGTTCTTAACCTTTCTTGAGATGTGTCCAGGAAACAGCAGAGAACCAATAAGTGATTTTCATCATGACTTCACACTTTTTTAAGTTTCATCAGGCAAGTTTTGCTTTGGAGAAATGGCTAGTTTTAGCCCTATGGTTATAGCGTCCTTTCTTATTAATGCACAGAGTCACTCAAGAATGAGAAGTTGGGTATTTATAAAACATTATTGGTTGAAAAATGGAAAAAGATAAATGGTAAGTTTGAATCAGCTAAATGTAGGGCCCTGTCTTCTGTACATAATTCCCATGGATCAGGGCATGCTAGGCATGCTGTGGGAAGTCAGTGCATACTTGTCAAGTAAACCAATTGATGTTTGGTTGAATGAATGGGTGGGTGGCTGGACACATGGATGGATGGATAGAAAGATGATTGATGGGTGACACCTTTCTTTATCCACTTCGTGGATGGGTGCTCCATTTTTCCATGCCTACCTTGTTAATCACACATTTCACAAGTGCTTCTCCATAAGCCACTAAAAGGGAGGAAACATCTTAATATGCAGAGCAAATTCAACTATATTTGAGGCCCTGGTATAACAAACCGACTTCATTCTGTTGGTGATAGCACAACAAAGAAGGGGTTTAACTCTCTCCAAGGGAATGTGGCTGGATGTCTCCTTTGCCTGCAGTAGAAATCCAAAAACACTCTCACCAGCTAAGTTTATTGTCCATTCTGCAGAGGACTTGCTTCCCTTCTGCATTCAGAGGTCATTATTAAAGGAGTTAGCTACAGTAAAAAAAGTTTGAAGGAATAAACCACAAAATACTAATACTCCTTAAAAAAAAAAAAAAGGTAATTACCTCCCTCATTATATGAGGCCAATCAATTCTCTTGACTTCCTGACTCTGGGGCTGGAAAGGAACTTCTAACAGCCATACAGAAAGTGGCAGAAGTTGCCACTTGTTGGAAGACCCTTAGGCGTCCTCCACCTGCCCAGATGTTGTTTTCTCTACTAGCCCTAAAAGGTCAGTACTTGTGCTTGGGTCTGGGACGGTCCTTTCCTTCTGTCTGTACATCTGTACCACAGTGTTCCTTCAAACTACATGTTCATCCTGTTAAATGATGCAATTGTTCTGAGACAAAATGAGAAATCTCAGGAGGCAGACTTTGTCCAGTAGATAAGGAATTAGGTAATATCTGATGAGAGCAAAGATTTTATTTTTCTTTTAAATCTGAATTCCCTATGTGCAGAAAAATGCCAGTCATAGAATAAATGATCAATACTATGAGTGATGAAAAGGTGTGTGTATGTGGCACACACATGGGGAGGCGGTGGGGGGAGCAGACAGTTAGTTCCAACCTATTGCTATGGTTCATACCCAGGCTGCTGTGGTTCTACTGTATCCTGAAACCAACCTATTCCTCACCCTGGATCCCTGTTCTCTGTCTTGCTGTGCCCTGCTTCTGCCTCCTGCAACTCTGTGAATCACTGCTTTCTCTGTAACCACCTGGTACTCATCTCTCTTCCCATATATTTTGGTCTAGTGAAACAAAATTCTCCTAACCCATTGTTTTGTGGCTAAGTCCTTCCAAGCCGATTCAGAAATGGAGAGTCTAGACACTGAATATCTCTAGTGCCCATCCACAGCTCAGTAGGCAGCCGATGTGGAAGGCTGGTCCTTCTTGACCGGCTTAGCCCTGGCACTTGCACCAGTCATACTGCTACTGCCATAGGTTTTTAAAGTTTATTTTTGCTTTTTTTTTTTTTTTTGGTAGTATTAGAGTTCAAGACCAGGGCCTTTCCACTGAGCTATGTCCCTAGTCCATTTTTACTTTTGATTTTGAGATAGGGTCTTGCTAAGTTACTAAATTGCCTAGTCAAAGTTTAAACTTGAGATCCTCCTGCTTCACTCCCAACAGAGTCCCGAGATTACAGGCTTGTGGCACTGGGCCCAGCTTACTTTATTTTTTAAAAAAGGATCATATTCCATTTGCTGGTTCCAAAGTGCTGGTTCCAAAGTGCACTGCATTTAAGAAATGGCCACATTTCTGTCCATCAAGACCTATTCATTCTGCCTGTGAGTTTCTCTGTTTTCAACGTCTACACTGCTCCCACAGTCTATAGTGGCATATTCACCTCAAATTCTTGGAGTCCATATCTGTCTATTTTACAGGAGGGGGGGAAATTTGTTCCCCACCAAAATGTGGCTGAAAACTTCTTGTGAACACAGCTTCCTAGGCCCCTAAGTTTCTGAACCACGACGGACCCAGCCTCGCTTAGCTTTTAAGTCCTGCTATAATGCAACCAGCTGCTAAAACCAATTAGCTCACTGTGACCCTTGTTGTCTGGTAGCAAGAGGCGAGGCCTTTGTGGAGAAGTACCTGTGGATTTCGTCCTTGAGAATGTGAGGCTTGGATAAGTAGTATGCGTATACAGATTCACTATTTCAAATTGAGCAGATGCCAAGGGCCCAGCTAGCAGCAAAGAAGAGGAAAAGCAAGTCGCCCTGGTCTATTTCTGCCTCTAACACCAAGCAAAAGCCCCTATGCAAACTCACCAGTTTTCTTTCATTGCACAGAAGAAAGTCAACACTGATGAACTGGCAGCCAAGTAGGAGGTCAAGATCAAGAGAGAAAGAGAAAATACGGAGAAAGAAGCAAACAAGGGAGTAACAGTATGTGACTGTTTCCAACTTCTATAGATTCTTCCCCTTCACTTCCTCCAGGCCTGGATTTAGTTTTCAATGGCTAGGGCCAGTGATTTGTTGCCATTGATCACTATTGATGCTTTTCAATTATATCCGTGATACTTTTGGCGATGTGTTTGTAAACACAAAGCCTTCTCGGATCTTGCTTCTTGTCACCTTGCCTGGGAGGCATCCCTGGTCATTTCTTCTCATCTGTCAATTGAAGGGGTCAAGGAGGGAGCTCTGTGCGTCCTTGGTCCAGAGTCTGGCTTCTTTTTCTCTTTATACTTAAGAGAGGACATTTCTCATGCATGTTCACTGGGAAAATGGAAACCTTCTTCAAGTGTGAGAAGATTCGTTGGAAACAAGGAAAGGGTCTTACCTAGGCCCAGGCATTGGGTGACGATCAGAGTCAAACAATACCTCAGGAGAGAAAAATGGAGCAGAAACTGCCTATGCCCACCAGCTTAGCTTAAACCTCAGCTGCAAGATCAAACGAGCACTTCCCCGACCACAGGTTCCTGATCAACAAGCATCTAGGCTTCATTTCATAACAGTAAATCTGCTATGCTCACCTAAGCCAGTATCTTCTCAACTCTTCTTGGCCAAATCCCATACACAAAAATCCAATTCACATCATGACTGAGCATATGTCTTTGTCACTTTCTTGACCCTGGACCCAATATTCAACACATGCAACATAAAAGGGGAGAGATTTATTTTAGTTCACATTTTCAGAAGTCTTAGTCTGTGCATGGTCAGTCAGATTCAAGGTAATAAACTCAATGGCGGCAGGGCATGGTGAAAGAAATGGCTCATTTCCTGACATCCAGGAAGCACAGAAAACAAATATATCCTTCCAGGATCCACCCCTAGAGGCCCGTCCCTTCGACTAGTCCCCACCTGCTATCTGCACATGAAATCATCAATGGGTAAGAGCACACCACCCCATGATCCAATTGCCTCACAAACACATGAGACTTTTGGGAGATATTTTAGATTTAAACCCTAACAGGACAGACCTACATGTTTAACTGGAATCAGAGTTTAGGAAGAGAGAAACAATTTAATGAGAAAAAGAGCCCAATAACAAGTGATACACCCTGATATTTTCTGTTCGTTCTTCTTTTTTCTTTTTATAAAGCTAGTCCTGTTCTGCTAAGTTGATTCATGACTGGATGGTGTGACCCAGTTTGAAAAAATAATGGACTGGGCCAGGGTCAGCAAACTTTTCTGTAAAGGGCAGATAAGAAATCTTTTCAGTTTTGCCGGCAGGACTGTCTCCACCCCTACTTGATGTTGCCATTGTAGCTCAAGATCTGCCAGACGGTATAAAAACAAATGCATGTTGCTGTGGCCCAGCCAAACTTTATTTCCCTATACCGACATTTGTTTTCACATGCTATGAAATATTATTCTTCTTTTAATTGTTTTTAAAAACCATTAAGTACTGTAAAAACAATTCCTAGTTTATAGGCTATGCAAAATCCAGGCACGTCGGTTGTGGCCCATGGGCACTAGTTTTTCAACCTCCGGACCACACGATACCTACCAAGGACAGGGCATGTTGCCAAGTCCTTCTGCTCAAGGGCTGCAGCATCTATGAAGAGATGCAGGAATGTGGGGAGCCCCAACAAGCTCTGTTACAGCTGCCATGAGTCAAGGTCAGGTCCACATTGATCTTCCGCCTCTGTGTTAGAGTCTGTATGCTAACATACTTAATCAATGGTCCCCATTCGCCTGAACTGTGTCCTCAGAGAGAGTCTGATTTCTTGGGCCATGGGTTTCACGTGCGGCCTTGCAATGTCTCTGTCGCTCGTCTTCTCTGTGAGATTGTGAGCTAGTAGATTCCTGATGCTGATGTCACACAGAAGGGAGGGAGAGCCTCTGCCCTTTCTAAGCTTTTGCTTTGTTCGTGTGTAGACTCTGCCCTGACAGCTAATGCCAGCTGCTCTCTGGTGCCTGGTCTTGACCTTCAACCCTGCACAGCCTCATCAGCTTACCCAACAATGAAAACATCTTCACTTTCGAGCTCCTGAACATATATATGATACAACATTTACCATTTTAACCATTTTAATTGTACAGTGCAATAGCCTTAAGTGTAATCACATTTTGTGCAACCATCAGCAACATCCATCTCCCGAATCTTTTCATCTTCCCAAGCTGTAACCCTATACTCATCAAGCAGCAACTCTCCTTCCCCCGCTCCTCCAGCCCCTGGCAGCCACCATTCTATTTTCTGTCACTATGATTTTGGGTACTCTAGATATCTCATGGAATCATACAATATTTGTCCTTTTGCATCTGGCTTATGTCACTCAGGATAATGTCCTCGAGGTTCATCTGGGTTGTAGCGTAAGTAAGAGACTCCTTTTTTCTTAGGCTTGATAAGAGAACACTCATTTTTAAATGATGGGGCCCAATTTTTCCTAGGAAGTATGAGCATAGCTGGGTGTTTCTCAGTATTGCCACATGAGAACAAGCATTCTGCACATTCTCCCAACAACAGTGATGCTGAATTATCTTCCAGCTCCTCACTGCTACTTTTCCATTAGAACATCCCCCATCCTACTCATGCCCCCTTCTGTTCCATGTGGAGCCAGAGAACAGGTTTATTCAGGGATCCCAAGCAGAAATGAAATCTTAGATGCTTCTTCGCTCTACAGCTGAAGATTTTGACTGGAGTTTGATTAACAAAATGCAAATAGCTGGCATATGACACTTATAAAAATAAAAGATACAAAATGTTTAATACAAAGCTTAGTTCTCAAAATGATAATTATTGCTCATGGCCCCAACAATGATGCTTTCCAGAGTTGCAACCTGGTCTTAGTATCCCAAATGAAGCCAAGACACTCCCAGAATCTATTGTTTGCGTTATGATGAAAAGAAACAAAGTCAGGGCCTGAGATCGGGCTGTCAGGTCGCTGACTCCATGCCCCTCGGCCAGACTGTTCTTTGTGTCTGTGAAGTAGATCAAGTGATGCCTCTAAAATCCTCCCCACAGTGAGGTAATGTCATCAAAGTGACCTGAGGGCTTCCCAGGGAAGGCATTGTCAAATACACACCTGTAGTTACAGACGAATGCTGATAATGGGAATACTTCCCTCATGGAATGCTTTGAGTCTGTCTTAAGGCCCGTGTAAGGAGCTAAGAACTAAGCACAAACTTATGATCCCAGTACCCATCACCACATACAGCTCTGCATGTGTGAGTGCTGAAAACTTACTGTGGACCCATGGGTATCTAATGCAGCACTGATCACTTGCTGCAGAGGACCAAGGAAGAAAATCGCTACCTGTTGGTGATCTGGTGTGTGCTACCCAGATGGCAGTGAAGCTTTCCCATACACGGTCACCAATAAAGAACAGAATGATATTAACTTATCCAGAGTCACATAGCTGATATATTCCACAACTGAGTTCATACCAGGCTTTTCTGACTCCAAAATCTATAAACTTTCCCCTTTCCTAAGCAGCCATTCTAACGGGGACCCACCCGGACTATCAGCAGTCCATGTGGAGGCTGTTTCACGTTGGTCACACCTAGCAGCCAGGCCTGCATTCTTTCCTGCCTCCCCCATGCCTTACACTCAGCAGGGAGGTGCTCAGTGTATGTCCAGTTGCCGGCTGGCTACCGGGTTTGCACAGGAAAGGGAAGTAACTTTCGTTGAACAATTTCCAAGATCCAGGCTCTGTTCCAGGAGCTCCTGGCCATGCAAAATCTCTTTTAGTCCTCATAATAAGCCAATGAAGTATTACTGCCCCCACTAGCATGAAGGTCAGAAAGGTTACATAAATGGACATTCCAGAAAAGGGACAAATGAGGTGGCCTGGCACTCAGACACCTCTGAGGCAGAGGCCCACTAAGCCAGCCCTCCTCCAGCTGCCGGAGCCTAGCGCCTGCACCTCACTCAGAGGCAAGAGAGAGAGAAGCACAACGTAACAGTGGGCTCTGATTAAGAACATTGATCATCCTCATCCCTCTGGCTCCTCGGAGTGGCTCAGAAGTCACTGCATGGCTCCGGGCTGTGCTCATCTTCTCCAGGCTTCTCCCAGGTGAACATCACAGAATTAGCCAGAAGGGAGGGCAGACGTGTGAACCCGTGGAGGGGCCAGGTCCCTGCACTGGGCCTCATATTTTGCAGCATTCCTCTCCTCTCACTTTTACAACAATCAGATGGACTCGATAGTTTCATTTTGCACAATCTGCATGTAATTTCATCTGACTTTTTTCCCCAACCGACCAAAGCTGGTGAGGTGCAGTAAAGCTCCCAAGAGCACCCAGGAGGAATCGCAAAGCCAGGAGTCAGACTCTGCTCTGCCTGGCTCCAACTTTTAAGGAAGCACTGCTTCTGCTTTGCTGCTGCAGAAAGAACACAGGGGGTTTTCGCCCTTTCCCTCTGGTGGTGACAGATAAACTGAGCCCCTGAGCAGAGGAGGGAAGTAGCTGCAGAGCTCTGGGGCTGGAATCTCAGCTACCGTTCCATCTGACTTTTCTGGAGATACAATGGAGCCAAAGAGAAGAGGGTAGATGCTTGATAAAAGCTAAAGTTACAAACAAACAGAGGAATTTGTGGAATCACTCAGCATTGCCCTGCTGCCCTTCCACCACAGAAGTGTTTAAGGGACCGGAGCCCCTCCCTGGGATTCTACTCCTTCCCGAAATGATCAGATAAGAAATTGCTGGCGGCGACTGGCCCACCCTTCCACTGTGCTGCAGAATGCGGCCTCCTCCCTGCTCCGGGCTTGCATCTTCATAATTGTGTTAACTCACATAGCAACACACAGGGATGGCAGGATGCGAGCCACCAGTGTAGGGACACAGGGGACCACATGGCAGCTCTCAAGGAGAATGCACCCTCACCAGCAAGCCCCTCCTTTCCAGGCAAGGCAATGCCAAGGACAAGGCCCTCAGGTGGCCCTCCCCCTGGGACCACCTCCCAGCACATGCTCTGTGCTTCTAGGCAGGAGACAAGGGTCACCTGAGGCCTTTTAACTTTTCCATGGAGAACAATCAACAGTGTGAAGAGACCAAGCAGAGGCCTCCTTCACAGCGCGGTCCTCGGGGACCCCCCAGTCCAAAGGAGAAACAGCGAGCCTCAAGCCTGCTGCCATCAGCACGCTCTGGGAAACGCAGGAGCTGCGGATTCACATCCTAGTATTGCCGGGCCGCTTTGGGTCTCAGTCAAGGTCATATTCCATCTCACAGCAATATTTGGAAAGAGAACAGTGGAAGAAAGCCCCAGATTCCAAGACAGACTGTGACTGGAGTGGCTAACAAAGCTGTTCAGCAGCAGAGTAGCAAGTGCCTACCAAGGAGTGATGGTGCGATATGCGTTGAGGGTGGCCAGTCAGGTGAGGTCTTCTCCATACCTCCACAACAAGGATCCAAGCCTCATAACCCCTGTCTTTTACTTGACAAGTCAGGAGGGGGCTGGGAGCCTCCCCGGCCAGAGCTTCACTGTCTGGCTCAATCCTGCCTCAGGACTCCCAGGGACCACCCCCCTTTCCCAGGTTGAGGATTTATGTACTCCTGACAATTGGTTCCATTTTTAACTATCCTTGAAATAGGCAGCCTCCTCCAAATGGCATATTCTGTTAGCCTGTGGTTTGGCAACTGTTAAATTCTGAGCTAAGGCAGGGCTCTGGCAGGTTGCGCACAGCCTCTGTGGAAGGTCACTCCAGGGCAGGGGGTCCAGGTACCAAGATACCTTAGTGGGTGAAATGTGTAATGCCCCACACCAGGCCTCGACCCTACCCCACCACCTTCTCCAGACACACTGTGCAGCGTGATTCTCTCCCAAGGCCACCGTCTGGACACAGAAGTCCTTTCCTTCTCCCCCCTCTCCTTGCTGCCGAATATGTAAAGGGGCAGGTGTCTATTCTCCACACCCCCACCCCAGAGCCAAACCCAACACTCAGGCCATGTCAATCTCTTCTACATCTCCCCAGTGTAAAGATAATAAGGGAGAAAGTTTTTTTTTTTTCTCCTCCTTCTAAAGTGCAGACCAATTAGCATTTTTTAAATTACCATTGGAGAAATACACCTAATTAGCCACTTTAAAGGAAAGCTTTTTTAAAAAAAATCATAAATTTCTAACTGCCCACAGCTTGGAGACACTTTTAAAGCTAATTGTGTGTTTCTGGTACTAACAGGGGAATTGGTAGAAGTTAGAAATGGATTTTATGACCTTGGTGGTGTGGGGATGGCTGGGTGACCTCCACAGGATCGGGTAGGGATAATGCCTAAATACCAGACGTGGTCCCTCCTGGCTCCTCACCTCTTCCTCATCTCCTGCCCGTCGCCCTCCGTCCTTGCTTCAGTCCTGCCTTGGTCAGGGTCCTGCCTTTAAGCTGAACGTGCAGGCGGGAGCAGGTGGACAGGCAGATATGCAACCAGACAATAATACAGTGAAGAAGAAATGCGCAAAGAGCAGGAGAGGGAACGTACAGGAGACATTTGAGAAAACTGCGAAAGGCGCCATCGCCACCTTTCAAGGCCTGTTTCTCATGTGTGCTCTCCATTAAACTACACCGGCGTGAAGGGGGCAGGATGTCGGTTGCATCACAAACTCAGGGACTCACTCAGATGGTTCCAAACAGGAGGCAGACAGGACTTCTGCAGCCCTCAGGCTCCCGACCCTGCTCAGGGGCCCCAAACTCCCTGGCCCTGAAACTGAGGAAGCACTTCATAAAGTGTAGGCATGAGGCTCTAGAGTGCCTCATTTAGGGGGTGATGTTTCTGGTTCCTCCCAGACTTAGCAGAGCCACTGCCGGGGATTTGTTGCTGCCTGAGAAAGGGACAAGAAGTTACATAATTACAAGGGCAGATCAGAGTTCTACTAGGGCCATAGCAAAGAACAGATGTCCAGAGGGACAGCAGAGGGCTTGGCCCTCCTGAAGGCCTCCTGCCATTGGCCCGTGGTGCCGGAGATCCACCAGGATGCTGGGCCATGTACCTCCTCTCCAGGGACACATGCTTCTCAGGATGGACTGCTGGCAGTCACTGAAACCATACTTTTCATTAAGACCTGGTTTCTACATGTTAAATGAGGGGAGGAAGAAACAACCCACCTATGTTTTGCAAGGCCAGGAGCACGCATTCATAATGGGGATGCCAGCACCCTCAGGAAGGCAGAAACCTTCTTAGCCATTGTAATGGTGATCTATGGCCCCTGCAAGGCTCAGCCTTTACCTAACATATTATGTAATTTTTATCAGAAATAATTAATTTTCTCGAAGGAGGAGGGGATGATATTGAAAAATACATTGAGAAGTGTTGGTCCAGATCAGCAGTTTTTCAGGTCACATTCTAAGGCCACATGGGTCAGGGATCTTTTCCCACCTGCCCTTTGTGACTTCAGCAGACTGAATAAGCAACAGAGCTCAGGAGGAGCAGAGCCTGCGACTCTACAACCAACCCATGACCCTTAGGTACCCATCGAAGACACTGCAAGCCTTCAGACATGGTGGAGACTCAGCAGTCTGGTAGCATCTGTGCTCCCTGCCCTGCTCTGCCAGGTTAGAGAAAAGAGCTTCCAGAACACAACAAACCTCAGAGATTTCTTCTCACTTCTCATCTCAGACCTCAGAGCACTCAGTGAATGGGATGGCAGAAGTCCATGTCCTGGACTAGAGGACAGACGTGGGGTTGGGAGGACTCAGGGCTTTAAAACCAGCCAAGAAAGGGTGCATTCTCTGGGCAGAAGGTAAGATGCATAACCTCCCTGTCCCCAGCACCCCACTGGCACTCTCCATCCTCTTCCTTTCCTTTCTTCTCTCGCTCTGGAGACAGAATCCAAGGAGAGAAACGGCTATACAGTGAGATAGACAGCCATCTCCAGCCTAATGCATACTCACTTGAGCTCCCAGCCTCATGCTCCAAAGAACTGGGCCTAGGCCACTTTGTCTAAGCAAGCATTGCAGCTTTTAGCCTGACCCATCTCAGCTTTGATGGGCAGCTCTGGAGCCTAGGGGAAAGACTTTGGAGTCAGACATACTTAGCTTCAAAAGTGAGCCCCACACCAACGTGGGCGCCATTGTGAAGCTGAGGAGTCCAGGTCCTGAAGCAGTGTGGTCTTACTCCGAGCCTACTTGAGTATGTATCTCACACTCAAGGCTTCAAACGTGTGTGTGTGTGTGTGTGTATCAAATCAAAGGTAATCCTTTCTCAAATGATTTTTCAAACAAAATGGGAACAGCAATCTCCCCTGCCTCTGAAGGTTGTTGTTGTTGATGTTTAAAGGGATTGTGTTGCGGGGGGAACCGGATGCAGGTGCAACAGGCAAGGAGGTGGCCTACTCCATCTCCTTTCCTCGTCCCTTTCCAGGAAACTCATTTTTCTGCAAAGCAGGTGAGAACAAACATGGAGGTAGGGGTCCCTCACCAGAGGCCCAGGTAAAGTGCAGGGCTGTCTCAAAGAGACTCGGAAGCCACCAAGCTGCCCTCTGCCTTGTCCCCAGATCCAGAGAACCAGCTGCAAGGAGACTCAGTTTTAATAATTTGGATGGACCAGGGATCGTGGCATTGCCCCCTTCTTGGGGTTCTGGCCCAAAGAAGAGAGCACCTTTGAAGTCTTTCCAAGATTATTCTCCATGAGACCCTATTTGCCTTGATCAGGAAGTCCCCAAGCTTTCTGTCCACAGGGGCTCCTTGGCCTTCTAGAGTGACAGATGGCTCAAGAGTTGCATATTTTTGTTCTCTCAAGAAAGTACAAACAAGTCGGTGCCATGAGGGAAGGCCCCTGTTCCCTATTGGTCTCTGGCACAGTCCCCAGGGAACTATACCCACGTCACACCGGCAGCAGAGAAAGGAAAAACAGCCAAGCCTCTGGGGCCTGAGAGAAGAAGGGAGATTTATTATTTTTGAACGACTAAACCCTCACCTCTATGATTGCTTCTTTCTTGCTACCTGCACTGTTCAGATATAAGGAATTGTGACTGGGTGCCAGGGGTCCTTTGTCCCTACCCCCTGTACCCATCTGGCCAAGAAGCTGCCTTCAGCACACAGGCCAGCTCTGGCCAGCAGCCAGGTCCTTGTCTACCTCCCACTCCATTCCCTGTCTGCAATTGTTTCCAATCAGTTTAGGAAACAGCTCTGAGAACAATTAGAAAAGATAACAAGGAAGAATTACATAATTACAGTCCGCCTAGATCTCAGGCACTCCAAAAGAAAGGGGGGGGGGGTTGCTGAAACGAGTGCAAACAGGCTCTGTGAGGAAAAGGATGGAAGGATAAGACTGTCATCAAACACCAGGGGGGCCAGGACTGGGACCCTAGCTGAGGAAGGATAGGAAAAAAAACACTCCTTTGTCCACTTGTATCCCTGGCTATGGCTTCAGAAAATGACTCGGAGGTCCTCATACAGCACACACCATTCTATAGAACAGGCCACAGAGCCCACAGGACCATGCTCACCTTCAAGCAAGAAGGATTCAGAGATCAGGCAGCCCAAATTGTGCTTTTCCAAGATGAAAAACAAAGGCATAAAGAAGACCCACCCCAACCTATACAGATGGCACGACTCTGAAGTCCAAGCCCATGTCTCGTCCACCTGCAGACTCCTGAACACCTTCCTGCCTGTGACCCCCCAGGCCAGCAGCTGACTGGTCCTACCCACTGACAGAGCTGGGAGGGGCCTTGTTCTCTGTCAGAACGGGGGCTGGGAGTGTGTTCTTATGAGGGACCAGGTAAAAAGCTAAGGCTCTGGAAACCACAGTCTCTGTTACACAGCTCAACTTTGCCATCACAGCACTAAAGCAGACTTAAACAGTATATAAACAAATGAGTATGCTGTGTTCCAGGGAAACTTTTTTTGTGGACACTGAGCTTTTTTCATACATTTTTCACATGCCATGGACTATTACTGCTTCATCTTTGGTTTTTTTTTTTCATTCATTTAAAAAATGTAATGCAAAAACTGTTCTTCACTTGTAGGCTGTGCACAAACAGGTGGCGGACAAAATCTGGACTGTGGGTGGGAGTTTGCCGACTTCTGCTCTACAGTGTCGCTGGAAGACTTTGTGTGTCTCTGACTATTCCATATCCAGAGTTTAACCATTCTTAACTCCAGGGACGCAGCAGGGACGCAGGACAGCGTCTCGATGGTCAGTCTTTGCTGGGTTACCCTGGCAAGCAGGTCCAGGTTACTGTCCATCATTCTAGAAGGTTTGCTCAAGATATCCCTGAGTCTGTGAGCACCCAGTCCCCAAGAGCAAGCTGTTAAGATGGATCGAGGGTTTCTACAGTTGGGCAAGCAATCCTTCTCTCCTCAGAATAAATGGAAAAGGGGCGTATTCTGGTTTGCTCCTCCCTTGCCACTATCTCTCTGACGTGTAAGGTAGAAAATGACCAACATCCTGGCTTGCTACATAGCACGCCTCAACTTTCCACTGACTGTCGTGCTGCTTTTCCTTTCAGCAACAGGCACACAGAGGATATTCATTCATTCAAAACAAATAGAAGAACTTGAATACCCACTGTGGCACGGTTCCAGGTGAAAACTGAGCTCAGGATATCAGACACCCTCCAAGTCCCCAGGCAGTTAATACCGTGATAATGGGAATATACGGGAGAGGCTTATTCGGTGTTCAATGATTAAGTAAGTCCATGTATGTGCAAGGGGAAAATGGTCCGTAGAGTATAAGAAAGGCCAAATACTGTGCAAATAGAGAAGAGGCCGAATCAGTGGACAGCTAAGGAAATCAAGACAGGCCCAAGGACAGTGGAGGCAGTGGAGCTAAGTCGGCCAAGAGATTTGGGCATGAACAGAGCACGGGGAGAGTGACGAGAAGGAAACACCCTCTAGGGTCTCTGATGCCGGAGTGGGTAAGGACACTAACAGTTGAACTTCCTAAGTTGATGCAATATGAGAAACAGTAAGCTGAGGCTCTGAGGTTCAGAGTGAAGCTGAATCTAGATGATGGAGAGCCTAGAATATCAAGCACAGGCATTGACACCCTTGCGGGAGGAGAAAGTTTGAGCCTTCTGAGCACAGGTGTTCGAGTGGCAGTGAGATTAGAAAAACTAACGTGGGGGTAGAGAATATAAAGACAAGAGTGAGCAAGGGAATCCGAGAAACTCTAAAGTAGGGTAGAAACAGGTAGATGGGCCACCCCAAGGAGGAGCAGAACAGTGGCCTTGGGCCCTTAGAGTGAAATGGGACTTATACAGTGATTAATAGTTATGAGCATTGAGCCTGGAGTTGGCTAAACCGGGCTCAAGTCCAGCACCAGCACTTATCCGCTATAAATGGTCAGTTCTCTTTGGGACCCAGTTTCCTTGCATATAAAATGGAAATAATCAAATGGATATTTAGATGAGGTTATATATGTGAAGCGCTGACTGCAGTGCCTGGCACAGAGCAAACACTCAATAAACATTCGCTACTGCTGTTTGTTTTATAGCAGAATAACTTTATGGTACCGGGTAAATTCATAACTAGGGAAAAGACTCTGAGTGCTGCGATAACTACTGCACATTTCTATATGATCAAGGGTCAATTTCTGTCCATTTATCAAGAGTCCCAAGCAGGAGAGAAGAGGTCACTGACCACCATGTATCGTCCCCACCTACCTCCTTTCTCACCTCCCAATCCCGGTGGCAGGTCCCTTGCCACATCCTTAGGAGGAAGGTCTTCACCAGGTACGTCCCCATACTCCACACTCACAGCCCCAACATTGTGTGAGGTGTAAGGTATGAGGGAGAGGGGGTGGAAGGAAAGGCCACATCAGAGCCCAAATGCCTTTTTCTTAGAGCACAGGAGTGCCACAGAGATTCAAGCCAAGACCTCCGACCATAGGCAAGTTCAGGAACTCCTATTTTAAGACTGTCCTTCAGAAAACTTCACGGTCAAGATTTAGTGACCAACTTCACATTAGGCCTTGGACTTGCTGGTAGAATGGTCCGTAGCAGAGTACAAAGAGCATAGGCTTTGAACGCAGGCAGCTAAGAGCTCTGTTCCTGGCCTGGCTGCTCCCTAGCTATGTGACTCTGTAAGCAAGGACAGCAGTTAAATGAAGGCACATGAGGCAATGCTCTGTGTAGACTCTCCACCCTGTACCTGGACCCCTTGCATAAAGACAGAAGAATCTAGAATTCAGACATGACTGAAGGTCTGCTCATCCTCTCACAGGAAGAGAGGGCCTCTCTACTCACATGGCTGGTCATAGGCCTTCACCTCTGCTTGGCAGGAAGTACATGCAACCTGATACAGCTTCTGCCTGGCTGCCTTGACACCCCTCTCCCTCCACCCTCATTCCCAGATGGCTCCCCATCCCCTGTCACAGGTTCTGTTCTTCTCCACATTGGCAGTTTCTCCTCTTGCTGATCTCCACCACCCCAATTCCAACCGATGGGATACCCTGTCCCTTCTTTTGAGGCACATATTCTAGTGAAAGAAGATCCGCCCGTGGCTGCAGCATTTCCCAAGAAGCCCCCAGCCAGTCCTTGTGACTCTATTCACATTCCATCTACAAGCGACCACAGCGCCTAAGAGCAAAAACTTCCGACCAGAAGAATGGGAATGGGAGACTGGAAAGAAAAGAAAAGATGAAGACTAGACCATGAGTCTGTTCCCAGGGACCCTCGCCACATGACTGTTACTCCTGCATTTCCATCTGGTTGCTACTGGCAACCAGGCAATCATATTTTTCTAGTCTCAGATATAATCATCATAATCAATATAGGGTATTTATCCCATTCCTTGGTTTCAAGGAATGCAAAGCTATTCATGCTTGTTGTTCTTCCTTCACTAAGACAAATGAGAGAAGGGTAAGTCTGTCTGTTGATGGGGGAAACCGAGGCAGCTGGAACGGAGGCTGAGGACCCTCCCAGGAGAAGGGAGCTCTGTGAACAGTGGGGATCATTTGAATAGTGCTTAGACCAGGCATCTCCCATTTTATTTTCACAACGTCGCACTGAACTATGTTCATTTCATCCATATTGCAGATGGACCCTGGAAGAACGCATAATTTTCTTAAACAAAGTGCTAGAAATGGTATTGCCTAAATTTGAACTTGGGTCTTTTGAGTCACTCTCAGGGTTCGTGTACTCCCCATAGTATCTCTGCCAAAAAAAAAAAAAAAAAAAAAATTGCAATACACTATTCGAGTTACCATATTTCTCTTATGTGCTACCATCATACTGGAAATGCTTATTGAAATACTTAATATATCACAGTTGCTCTCACATATGTCTTTTCTTTTCTAGTTCTAGTTAATATTCATACCAAAAAGGCAACAGGGACAATAAAAAAAATGGCTAGATTAAAGCACTTGGAGGTTAAAACACTGAGAAGCTACACTTCTCAAAATTCTATGAGCATTCTTACTACAGTAAAATTTTTGAAAAAAAGAAATCCTTTCGGGTGTGAAACTATTTGTTCCTTTTGACAACGATGCGATGTCTCTCCAGCAACTGGTGTGATGTCAGCCTTTTGTCATATCAACCAAAGGCATCCTAAAAGTATGCCTTTGGGGTCCCTGAAGCGGACGAGAGGCACAAAGCCTGCACCCCACACCTGGCAGAAGCACGGGCCCTGCCTTGCTAGTTAGTGTTACACATAGGCAGCTGGAGGTAAAAAGATAACAAATAAGACACAACTGAAAGAGAAAGCATGTGACCACAGGCAGAACTGCTCTAAAATGGGGTGTTTTTCGGCGTGTTATACACAGCGTTCACTTCCTTTGGAGACAGTACAAACACTGCGGGGTGGGGGTGGGGGGTGAGCGGCTGGCTTGTGTCTGAAGCTTTCTCTCCGCTCCAAGAACGGAGGATCGGCTGCTCACTGCCTTCTCTTTTCTCACCTGCCTAAGTCAGCTGAACGCACGCTTTACCACTGGGGAGGAGACGCTCCGCAACAGCCTGACCTGTGATACTTGAGACGCCTAAGCCAGGAACCGCAAGGACTCAGGCCAGCTCTCTGCTTCCCGAGTCCACACCTGGCACCTCCTTTCATTCTAGAAGAGCTATCATCATGGGAAACTAAGAAAGCAGAGGGAAAAAAATTAAAACCAAGAATGCCCAACATGCGAAAACCTAGGCTAGGGATATACAGAGGGAAAACTGACGCCCCAGATCCCTAGGGACTGACGGCCAATGTCAGCTAACCATGAAAGCTTGCCAGTACCTACTAGGTGCAACTGCTATGCAACTCTGACTTGGACCCTTGAGTCAGGCTGCCCCTGGACCGCTGTTCGGCTTAGTCGGCTCCGAGGACACATCCTCTGTTTTTTCCCTCAGCTCCTGAAATTTGCCTCTGTCTCCTATTAACCATTCACTCCTCACCGGCATCAGATTTGGCATCAAATTCAACACTCCCCGGGGCTACTTTGAATGGTCCCTTTTGGCCACGGTTTGTCCCCCACCCCCACTCCATGGTTTTCTGGCCACTTGGGAAACCTCAGTGCTGTCCCTAGGGTGCAGACCCCAGCTTGACTGGCATCTCTGCCAGGCCTGTCCCAGCTGTCCGCATGACAGGCAGGGAGGAGGGAAAGGGGACTGAGCACATTTAGACACCATACAGTCTTTCCCTCAGTTGTTTAGCGAGACTCAGACCCGAAGTTCACATTCTCCAAGACACAAATCAGTTTCAGGCTTTTCTTAATTCAGGCTGTTCTAACTCTGTCTCGCAGTAGATTCTCAACAAGTATCTCTTTCCTTTATATAATACTAGCTCCTTTCCCAAGAGTTTGCCATCTGTTGTCTCTTTTTAGCCTTGCAACATATTTGAGATAGATACAGTCAGATCACGGAACGTGAGCCCCATCTTGCTGCTTTGGGGGACACTGAGGCACACAGCCCACGAATGATCCTCCGCTTAGTACTGTGTGGCAAGCCCTCCTCTGCTCTGACCGCCTTTACCTGCATGAGCTGACATGACCTTGGCATGTAGGTGTGAGTCCCCTGTCTAGATGGAACTAGGGGCTTGAGGGCAGTCATAACCTGTCCCCACACAGATTTTTCATCCTTAGGAACTTAAGAGGCTCAAAGCCCTTCTCCTACCTTCTCTGCTCCTGGACCACTGGGAAGGAGCTGGAGCTGAGGTCCAGCTCCCAGGCTGCCCTGACTTCTGCCACCCTTCTCATTTGGGGCCTCAGTCTCTGCTGCTGGTATCTGGACACATCAGCCTGTGTATTTGGGATTTGTGCCTTGCCTCCAACCTCCTGGCTATGCAGAGCTGTGTTCTCATTTTAGCAGGGCAGCTGCAGCAAGAATGCCCGGGACCTGCAGTCCTGACTAGAGGCTGCTGGTCCACAAACTCATGCCGAATGTGTACCCATAGCCCCAGGGGAAAACAACAAGGAAGGAAGGAAAATAACCAAGGTAGGGAGAGAGGAGAGATTCTGAAATCTGGACAACATCAAGAGCCTGTTTCCATGACAACTGCTCCTTACTACATTTGTTCAAACCGCAGCCTGTCGTAATCAGCTCTGCGGATGAAGCCTCCAGCCAGACCCGGTGATGGCCTCCATCTGACCAGGGTCCTCTCTCATGCAGGAGAAGCAGGGCAACCTGGAGGACCACTGCCAACCTGTGACAATCACCCACAAAGAGAAAAGAGCACAGCGGAGAAGCCTGAGTTTATAGGAAAAGACTCTGTTAGGGAGGAGAAGGAAAGGGGTGTTGAAATAGTAGAAAATAAAAAGAAACCAGAGGTGTAACCTGAGATGACTGTGGAAGTCACCTATGAGGCTTTATCAGGAGCAACACCCGTGTATGGGGACACTTTTCTTCGTGTCGACAGTCCCCTAAGTATCCATGTACTGCCTGACACCACCAGGTAATGTGCAGGCCTACCTTACACACAGCTGCTAAGTCTGAACCCCTTTTCCTTCCTACACCTTGAAGTGCTCTCTTCTTCCTTTTCTACCCCTCTTTTTTCTCACCAGCACTAAGCTACAGCTCAATGTCAATCTCTATGAAGCAAAGGCCAGGATCAACACCTGGCAAGAAAATAGGTACAAGAAGGTCCCCACCATTGTTGGCCAGTCTTTGGGTCAGAGAGAATTAACACCAAATAAAGTCACTGGTGAAGTAAGGTGTTAATGGCATAGACACCCCGCCCTCTTCTCCCCTCCCAGCGTTCCCAGGAAAGGACCGGTGGTTGTCTGTTTCCCTCCATTTCACTGATGGGGCCTGGAGGCAAGCAACTTGTCAAAGTCACCTGCTAGGTCAGGTGCCAGCCTGGAGACTCTGTCCCTAGAAAACCACGCTCTTTTCTCTCTGTACTACTACAGCTGCCCCCTCCTTTCTCCAGTGCCCATTTAGCAATCACCCCAACACACTGCAAATCAGATGACATATGACACATTTTGCTCTGCCCCACTCTAAAGGGAGACCATCTACAGGAACAGGGGTCTGGTTTATATTTTAAACAGCTAGAGTGAAGAAGGGGGCTGATGAGGTAAGGCCATGGCAATGAACACTGTGCAGCTGTCCAGGATAATTACTTCACCCAGCCGTCCTGGAGCCAGGGGTGTGGAGCAGAACGAAGGCCCGCCCCATCAATAAGCAACAGGAGCAGAACCAGTCAGCTCAGGGGTTGTCCAACTGCGCCTTTGCTGCAAGTGTCACTGTCACGGTTGAAAAGGGCAGAAGACAAAAAAGAGGAAGATCTCAACCAACATGAGGCAACCTTTTCCTCCATTGCCAACCCTTGAAGAGTTCCAAAGAGGCCTCCTGTACGCTCCTGTGACGTAGAGAATCCGGGCCCTGAACTCCAGCTGGTGGGTCATGAACCAAGACACCAGAAAGACTCAAAGTCAACACAGGATAGAAATAATGAAAAGGTCATCAAATGGGAAAGAGGGAAGGGAGACAGTGGAAAGTGTAGGTCACAAGCTAAGAATGACCTACTAAATCCCACCTTCTATCTCAAGCTATGACTGTTCAGGCCAGTGGCCTCTGGGTCACCATTTTCCACCCAATGGAGGATATTTCAGGACTTGAGAATATTGAGACTGTTGGCCAGCATGGATGCCACCCCCACAAGAGATATGTGGAACCATCCAATTTGGATTGCTCTGGGTTTCCTGGCAGCAGTACCCACCTCCCTACACACATGCACACACATATACACACAACTTCCTTTGTCTGCACAAACAAGACTTGCTCAAGGGAAATGCCCACCTTCTGTTGTGACCTGAGTCCTCAGTTAGAAATGGCTATGAGCTGACTCCTTAAAGAAGAGAACCCAAAAATCCAATTCAGTTTGTCCTACCAATTAATACAAGGTATCTATTCTACTCTAAAGAAATGTCCCAGAAGTGCAGAAAGATTCTGAAAAGCCCAGTTCTTTGGAAGTCCATCTCCTTGTGATCCTGAGGACAACTCCTGAGGGATCAGATGGAATGAGCTCTTGAGGAAAGGAAACCTGAACAGTATGTGTGTGTCTGTGTGTGTGCACGTATGCACAGATGACATAGTCTCACCAGTGAAACTGCAATGACTAGAGACGTGGGGATGTGTGTGACAGTCGGGGAGGCTGTGCGCATGCATGTGTGACATTCAGGTCCACAAATGGAAGGAGGGTGGCACTGGAGGCAAAGAAAGCTGCTGTATCTGCCCTCTGCACCCAGAGATCACGCTAGGTTCTTAGGCTGCTGCCAATCTGACAGAAGGGGGAGCTCAACTCCTCACTCCCCTCCAGTTGCTGCTGGCCATGTCTAAGCTATCCTCCAATGACCTACTGCATATCAAGTATACTCCTGGCCCTCGGAGAATGGTGTTTCACTGAACTACTCTCTGGTATCAAAAAGGCTGGGGAACCACTGCCCCAGATGGTCTCTTCAGTGTCTCCCATTTTCAAAAGAACCATCTTCTTTTTCCCACCACATAACAACTTAAAAACATACAGAGGCCCAGAGGCAGCAACCATGACATGGGTGCACACATTAACAATCTCTATCATTGTTACTTGCAGACTAGGCAGGAGGGTCTATGTGATTAGAGGGGGCAGTGTAGCAAGCCAGGGTTGTCACTCCCACACAAACAGGAAACCACTGTCCCCACTGAGAATAGGATTTGAAAAAGAAGTAGAGGTAAGAAAGTTGAAATTAACCAGAGGCAAGAGCAGGTCCTGGGTTATGGAAAGGGAGGCTGGGAGGAGGCCAGAGGGGGTGGCCTGAGCGACGTGTGGCTTTCCTCACGGAGGATGAAGCTCATGTCCTGGGAAGAAGCCGGTCCTGAGCTGCTGGACCCCTGAGAAGGAGGCCAGCCATGACTCCTGAGAAGCTTGCCTTAGGATATACTGCGCAGAAAATTTTTAAAGCAACTGACAGGTGTACAAGCACAGGTGTGGGTTTGCAATGACAGGCCAAAAGCGTGCCTGTAATTAGGGCTCAATGGTGGTTATGACCACACATTCAGGAAAATGGCAGCTTTGGGCTATGAACACTTGAAGTTTTGGTTTTCATATCTATGAGAGACACACACACACACACACACACACACACACATACACACACACGCACACACACACACACAGAGAGAGAGAGAGAGAGAGAGAGAGAGAGAGAGAGAGAGAGAGAGAGAACATTAACTCCCACAAGGTGAATTTTATGACATAACCTATGATAAAGCATTAAGTATAGTGCCTGACATGAGTAAATCTTCACTAAATATTTATTTGCTTTATTATTAGGTTCCAGCCCCCATCCTACTCGATAGGTCTATAATGACACAGGAAAAGGCTGGGGAGGGTTAGATACATGACATTATCGTCTGCAACATAGCAGCTGTTCATATTAACTTGATAAAACCGAAGGGTCACCAACTACTCAGCTTAAAACTGAAAATCAGTGTATAATCAGATGATCCTTTTAGCTAGATTATCTCAACATTAGCGTAGCACATATGTTAACGATTCTCCTGATGTGATAGTAAGGCAAGAACACTGATGTTACATTGTGATTGCATCCTCTTTTTGCTATTTGCTAACTATTGGACTCACTTAGCCTCATGTCTGGAACGTACAACTCAAGAATGCATTTTAAAAGCTCATAAAAAACCACAGTCCAGTAGAGCTCTAAAGGGACTTAATATTGATAATTCTTTATCTAACAATGTATTCAAAGTCCTTAAGAGAGTGGCTCCCAGAGAGCACACTGGAGGCTGTGGATGGGCAGGAAAAAGAAAGACATTGGTCAATATGTAAAAATTTATGTTAGAAACTAGGGTGGCATTCTGGTGTTCTACCACACATCTGGTTTCTATAGGTAAAGACATTGTGCTTTATACAAGATGTGATCAAAACTACAATGAATGTTTAAATTAAAAACGTTAAAATATAGTAAAAGATACATTGTTATCAGTCTCCCTCCCAGGTCTTCCTCCTTGCTTCGTACACATTTATCCCATTGTTTTGCCACTTTCGGAAGCAGTTCTGGAAGCCCTCTTGGTGAGTGTAATTACAATTTGTTATTAAAAAATACAGTGAATGCTGCTGCCAAGAGCTATCCTACAGAAAGGCAGTCTTGTAAAAACATTATCACGTGTTCTTCACCCCCTTATTTATCAAATCTAGCGCTACGCAACTGCTGGACCTTAGCAAAGTCAAAATGACCATGAAAGGTGAAAGGCAAAAGTTTCAGATCAATTCAGGACATTGAGGCAGCCATACAGTACAACTGAGGGCACTCACAAGGGAGGATTTCCAGAACTGCTTCAGAAAGTGGTCAGAATGGTGGGATAAGTGTACTTAGTGAGGGGAGTATACTGAAAATAATTGATGGCAATGTGTTTTACTGTAATACATTTAATTTTTTTTGTTGTTCAAATATTCACCATTTCTTTATCACACTTTATACTTCAAAGGATTTTAGGGTTGACCAATGGGATAGAACTGAGGATGCAGTAACAACCTCAGGCACCCTTAGCTACCTGATCTTTGACAAAGGGACCAAGTCCATACACTGTATAAAGGATAGCCTCTTCAAAAAGTGGTGTCGGGAGAGTTGGTGACTCATGTGCAGAGTGAATCCAGACACACACTTATCACCACATACCAAAATCAAATCAAAGTGAGTCAAAGACCTAGATATTAAGATGGAAACACTGAACTTTCTGGATGACAAAAATAGGAAAATATCTAGAAGATATCGGTGCAGGCAGGGACCTTCTTAATAGGACACCTGCTGCAAAAGAAATAGCCCTCAAAATCAACAAATGGGATTATATCAAATTAAAAAGCTTCTGTATATCAAAGGAAACAATTAACAGAGTGAAGAGAGACTGACAGAATGGGGAAAAACATCTCACCTCCTACACCTTGACCAGGAGACTAATAACTAGAATATATAAAGAACTGAAGAAAAATAGACCTCTTAAAATCAAAGACCCAATCTAAAAATGGGCAGCTAAAATGACAGGTAGTTCTCAGATTAGGTTCAAACAGCCACCAAATACATGCAAAGATGTTCAGCATCCTTAGCTGTCAAATAAACACAAATCAAAACATCACTAAGATATCATCTTACCCCAGGGAGAAAGGCATGTATCAAGAAGTCGAATAGTAATCAATATTGGTGAGGTAGTGAAGAAAAAGAAACCCTGCTACATTGTAGGTGGGACTGGAAACTGGTACGGCCACTATGGGAAGCATGTGGAGATTCCTCAGAAGGCTGAAAATGAATATTCCATTCGATCTAGTGATACGTCTTCTGGTATCTTTCCAAAAGAGTTAAAAACAATGAACAGCAGAGATGTGTGTATACTCATGTCTACAGCAGTACAACCAACAACAGCTGAATTGTGGAAGATGCCAAAATGTCACAGACCAATGGATACCAAAAATGTGGTGTATGTACACAATGGAGTACCACTCTTCCATAAAGACAGATAGATTTGAGGCTTTCATAGGTAAATGGATGCAGTTTGAGATCACTATGCTTAGTGAAGTGTCAAACTCAAAAGGTTAAATATTGCATGCTTTTTTGCTAATGTAAGAAACCCAGAACACAGGCATTTTATAGAACCAAATGGGTATGATATTGGGAGTCAGGGGGACGAGGAGGTAGCGGAAAGGTCAAAGGGGAGAGGGGTTACAACATGGATGAGGTATGTAAGTGCACAAAATACTCAAGCTCAATGTAACCTGTGTATTGCATATGTATACTAATAAAAATGGGAAAATGATTTTGAATGTTCTTAACACCAAAAAAACCCAACAAATACTGCAAGTGATGGATCTCTGAATTTCTCTGACCCTTCTACAACATAAACATTACCAAAATATCACTTTTTATCTCACAAATAATTATAATTTAGTCAATTATAATTTGCCAGTTAAAAATAAGCTGAAATCAGAGTCCTTGTGACTATCATCCTATCAAAACAAAAAGATTTATTTTAAACACACTGGCCACCATGGGACTGTAAGTCACTTTAATAGACGTTTACAGGTTTATATGAAATACACAGCCACAGTATGTATACTTATCTACATCCATATACATACAAATGTCAATGCATTGCTGCCACTTCACTGTAGATGACACACTTGCTAGGGATGTTTGTGGGAGACAGAGGGGTATTTTCCACCGCTCACACTTCTGGAAGCAAACACTGCACACTAGTGGCTAAGGGGAAAAGATCTCAATGAAGAGGTTCATGTACAAGGTGACCCACCAAAGTCTGGGGTTGTACTTCTTTTCTCTCCCCTCTGTCCTTAAAGCCTTTAGCAGATGTCTTTTCATGGTTCTCTTTTTACCCTTGGTTCTCTAGGCTCTGTAGACTAGGAGATTACCAGAGTCAGAAGCATCTGGTTTCTGACCCCTGAAAACGTTCTAGAGTAAACGGCTGGTATGGCATCCTTTGAAGCATTATGGAACTTGGATAAATGCTTCCGGCTAGTTATTTGGAAAATCTTACTCTCTGTGTGTGCGTGTATGCGTGTGACTGGATCTGTGTCGGTTTGTGGCATGCTGTCATAGAACATAAATTATAAATTTATCTCACAGTATGGTCAATTACATCCTCCCACTTCTCACGGGTGAGGAAACCAAAAACAGGTTGAGTTTTAATCTGTCTTTGAGAAGAGAGCCTTGGTTCACCTTCCCTGGTGCCTTGCACAAACAGAAGTTGCCAAGACTACCACGAGAGGTGGTTCTCACTCCTCTGAGGGTGCTGCCTCTTGCATGAAGCTGTCAAACCAACCCAGAACAACACGACACAGCAGTAACAGCACGACACACCAGGACAAGTTTGAAAGGTACTACCCCATGCTCAGGCTCTGCCTGCTTGCTATAACATGTGCTGCTCACTTCAAACTCACCATCCTGAAATCACTTAAAAGAGCCTGACAGGCAATTTATTCTGTGGCAGAGAATAGCAATTTCATTGTCCAGAGGCAAGATATCCAACTGCATCAGAAAACCTGTACACTAACCAGAGCACGGGTTTACTATGATAACAATTCCAGGGGTGTGCGGTTGTAATTCTTTCTGCTCTTTCCTCTCTTTTTCTAAAGCTTCCAGCAAGTATTTTTACACAGTTTCCTTTGTAAAAGGCCCTCCAATGAATTGCAATAGGATAAAGCAAATACTTCACCATGGAAGGTGATTATTGGACACTTGTTTGCAGAAAGAGCTAACTATTCAGGGATCAGGGCCTCGATGCTACCATGAGATTTTTGCCTGTAACAGAATATTCCTAACAATTGCCTCTGATTCTCTTGGCAGAGATCTTGCTGGGATCTGCAGAACTTCACACAGACATTGGCATCTGGTAGATACAGGAACAATAAGCCATGAATCAACAAACTGGACAACTTCAAGAAGCAGTCAAGACCACTGCATACTCATTTTTCCAAAAATAAGTACAGTTGAAGTCATGTCATATTTGGTAAAGTTTATGTAAGGTAAGTATTCTATTACATTTTTTGCATATATGTAATAAGCTGAGGTATTTAAGATTTATCTTCTTGGACCCTAGTGCAGGGAGAGAGGACCCTCGGTTCCTACCATCAATAAACCTCGATATATGACCTACCTAGGTTTACCTGATGAGTTTCTACCTGGAATAGAGCCAGAAGCTAAGTCTCCTGACTCTTTAGTTCCAGCTATTCATAGCCCTTTACCTTCTGTCCTATGAGATTGCATCTTACCTATATGGCAACACGATTCAAATTTTCTTTCTGTCTTTCTTTTTCTTTCCTTTTCTTTTCTTTTTTCTTTCTTTCTTTTTTTTTTTTTTTGCCACAGAACGTGTGATAAGATCTTGGACACAAAACTGCTTCTACTTTCAGTATTTTGGAAGACTCATCTGTAAGTAGGTATGGAAACATACCGGGCCATGGTTAGTTCATTCTGGCTTTGCAGTGCTGGACTACGCATGCTCATTGGGCTGAACAGAGAATAACAACAAATTCTCTTAACTCTTAATGAGGTTTGTCAGCTCGGAGCATGCAAGTCCAGGTCACTGCCCGTAGATCTCAAGGCTACAGCACATTTCTGTGTACTCGGTATTCTAGACTCAGCTCTCCTGGGGGCTAAGTAATGAATGGAACTCTTTTTTCAGCTTTGCTTAGAGTGTATTTCATGTTTTTTTACATTTCATGTTGTATTTATATTTCTAAAAAATCCTTATTCTACCACATTTTAAAAACCTATTCAGTCAAATAATAATCCTACTGCTTGGCTGTCAGTCAGAGAAATGAAGGTCTCTCAAGGAATGATTTATCTAAGGCCAGCGAAAGCTGATTATCAGAGAAGGGTCATTCCCAGAAGCAGACCCAGCTTAACGAGGCCGGAAGTCTATCTGGGATTCACTTTGGAAAAGGTCCTTAGGGTAAAGAGTGCCAACTGCACCACGAAATAGCATGTCGCCAGTGCTCTTGGTGAAAACTGCATGTTGGACATTTCTGGCCTGTAGTTATCAGTCACCCATAGTCAGAGGTGCCCATTCTCTCTGGAAAGAGCCCCAATCCCCAACTGATCATCATAGCTGGCCTTCAGGGCTACCTGGGTGACCCAAAAACAAACAAACAAAAAAGACAAATCTATGTCTGAATGGGGCGGTGATAAATGTATCAGGATCAAAGAGTTGGACATCAAAGGAACATCTTAGTGTCACCAGTCAAGATGCCAGAGCCCAGAGCCATGGAGGTCCCAGATGACCGCACTGAATAAGTCTCTGTCCAGCACTGAGTGTCAGTGAGCAGGAAAAAGAGGGGGATAAAGAGTGGAAAGGAGGCATCTTCCAACCCCTCCGCTCACTTCTCCAAGTTCTAACAGATGTCCTTCCACCCCCTTTCTTCTTGGGAATGCCTCAAGTTTCTTACTTTCCTCAGATGGGCAACATTCCCCACCACCTACTCATCTTTCTGGATTCCAATCTGCTCCTTCTCCATGGGATTCTTCCTGTTCCTTTTTCTTTTTCTTTTTCCTTTTAGATGCTGAACTTTGTCTTCCCAAATGTTGTCATCGCATGGTTCATACATGTAGACACTGGGCTGAGCCCAGTCGTGGAACAATGACCAAGACAGAGCAGCCCCAGGCTTCTTCAGCTCACAATTTAGTATGAAAAACAGACATTATGCATACAGCCAAGGTGCAGTTGAACGAAATCCTACCCCCAGAAATTTCTGTGTGACTTCTTCCTAAATTCCCTTCAGTTTGTCTTGCTCTGATTTGTAACACTTAAGCTTATACGTTGTGAGGAATGGTAGATCTGAGAGGCCCAACCCCTATCTTCTGCCCAAAGCTGACCTCATGCAGCAGCCCACTTCTTGTAGCCCAATGTTTCAGGTTCATTTGCTGGGCTTCAGCACCAGCAACTTGCCTCTGCTTGCCACCCCTGGCTTTATCATAAAGGAGAACAACCAGGTAGAGCCTGTGGTCACAGGAGATTGGTCACTAGAGTCAGGACTTCGTACTATATCACCTACGTCTGCTGTCTTCTGAGGCCCACCTTTCTCAAAGTCTGAAGAGGAGCAAGAAGTTTTGCCCAGAAGGAGGGTGTTTCTTTGTTGACGTTCCAATTAATGGCATTGTCTTCACTACGTCCCATCCTCTTTGGGGAGTCTTACTGTCTTCTGGACTCTTCCTGATAGGGCTGCAAAGCCCTAGGCCTTCAAAAGCGGCATCCTCACACTGCTTTAAGTCTGAATCAATTGCGCTACTTTCTGTAGACGGCCTAGATATTTTCCCCCCTCCCCCCAGAACATTAGGAAAACTGGCAAGTTTGTGACTAATCCCTGGGCCCTATCCTTCACAATGTTTTTAGATTTCCAGTTATCAGCGGATGGCCCACTGCGCCCCTCACATGCCCAGACAACACTAAAGTACTGGTGCTGGTGGCCATGACCCTGCCCTTCAGGATGGCTCTAAACTCATAGCCTTCCTCTAAATGCACCCTAACTTAATTAACACCAAATCTGCATCCTCTCTTTATTACTAGGAAGGGAAAATATTGTCACTGAAGGAATCAGTAGAGGAAATTTCCAAAGATCAACATGTAGCATCTCCAGGCTTCCCTTTCGTTTTCTAAATTGGTACTTTTCTCAAATTAAAATGTTTCTGGCATAGCTTCTCTCTCTTTTTTTTAAAGTGTGCTTTCATTCCAAGAAACACAATAATAGATGGATCCAATCCATGAGCAGAGAGGAGGGCGGTGGACTCACCCGACTCCACGCTAACACAGGCACCCACGGAGCCCTGCACCCCCTCTGGGTCTTACTTTGCTCTTTCTGCTCAGATGCCCTGTATATAAGCTGAGATGATCAAAAAAAAAAAAAAAAAAAAAAAAGATGAACTTAAAAGCACTATCTTGCCAAACTTCATCCTTTTAAAAAGATTTTTTCCTACAATACAAATGTCTTTTGTTTAGATCATCTATTCATTACTTTCTCTTCTTCAAATTTGGAAATTAAATTGAGCACCTATTTGTGACCTTTAGCAAGGACCTTTAGCTCAGCTGTTATTATCAGGAACTAGCCCACTTCTTGACAAAGTCCCATGCCCTTTACTCTGTGCATTCCAAAAAGCAGGGATTTTTTACCCTGTAAAGGGACACGTGTGCCAGAAATCTTGGACTGCTTGATATGTATTTGTAGTAAGGCTGTGTTCGTGGAAAGGTGGACTGAGGACTTGAGTAAAGTGTGTGACTCACAGTGGGTGAATGTTTTAGTTGACTGTTTGTCACTGGACATAATGTTCAACATCCACAACTTAAAGGATGACTTTGGCTCACATTTCAGAGGTGCCAGTGCCTCATACTCGGCTGGCAATGGAAGAAGGGCATGGGGAGGGCTCAAGTGCAGAAAGCTGCACACAGCATGGTTACAGGAAGCAGAACAAGTGAGGAGAGAAGCGAGGGGCAAGAATATATACCTCCAGGCCACAGACCTAGTGACTCAACCCTCCGAGCAGGTCCCAAGTCCTAATAGCACAGGAAATCATCAACAGATTAATTCACTAATGAAGGTAGCACCCCCATGATCCAACCACCTTCCAAACTCATGAGACTTGAGGGGAACACTGTAGATTTAAACCGTACCAGTGAGCAAATACACGTACGCACATTCTCATTTACCCCACATCTGAATGCTCTGCTGGTCACTAGCAGAAATCATGCATGCTAAATTATTTTTCTCAAAGAGCACAACTAGACAGTAGCCATTCCACTCTTACCTCCTAGAAATCAACACATTAGGTCCTCTCTAAGTCATCTTCTCAAGCTTTGTTCTCATTAACTTCTTGATGTAGCCAATCAAACTATTTCACCTCACGTACCCTTACATGCACAGTGTCATGTCGCGACTCAACCACCTGCTCCTTCTACGTGACTTTGAAGCTGACGAAAAGACTTTTATCTGGACTAGTTCACATGCCATACCACCTTAACTTTTCACTTTAGATCTTCACATCCTTCTCCTCACAGCAGCTGGGTGGGTACCCCTGCTTCGGTACCTGCTCATCAGGCCCTGGTGGGTGGCCCCTGTGGATCAGGCCCACTGGATGCACCCACCAGAACACACCTGGTTGTCTGCTGCCACAGGAGGTAAAAGATATCTCTGTGATGTGAGCCGGAAGTGATCCCATCTGAAAAAATCACAGTCACCTCTACCTAACTGTAGCAACTCTGGGTAGATATGGCATTCTTATACCCAAAATATTTTTGAAAGTTTTTTTAAGTTTTTGTAAAAAAATAAAAATAAAAAAGAAGAAGAAGAAGAAGAAGAGGAAGAGGAAGAGGAAGAGGAAGAAGAAGAAGAAAGTAAGTAAGTATACAGTTTGGTAAGTCTTGCCTGATTCCATGGCCAGAAGAGTTGAAATACATGTCACTTCATAGTCCAGAAGAAAAGAAAACCATGACAGTGAAGGCCCAGGGACTTCGTGAGATGCCATTTAGTCCTCTTGGGTCCTCTCTTGAAGATTTCTGTGCCTGCATGACTAACACAGCCTCTCAGAGTTATGTGATTATGGTGGTAAATCAAGGCCACAGATAGAAAACAACAACAACAACAACAACAACAACAACAACAACAAATCACAAGTCCTTCCTGACGGAGAGGTTTGCTTTTCTCTAAAGGTGAGTCAGTATCTCCTGATTAAGCCCAACTCCTCTACCCCATGTTAACAAGGGCACAGTAGTTTAAGTGGAGAAACACAAGGCTAGTGGCAGCATACCCAAAAAGCCAAGGACAAGATGGCCATTTATAGTCTTGAGATGAAGCCATTTGGTTCACTCCCAATCTCCATTAGGCACAGATGAATAACCACTGTGGTTAAATGGGACACTGCATGCAGGATACTCAGACCACAGCCCTCACTTCACAGTGTCAGCAAAGGCTGTGACACATTTTCCCACAATGCCTCTCATTTCAGCATACTTTCCCATAATGCCTCTCATTTCCTCCTCACAACAATACGACAAAGTGGTTAATGCTACCATCCCTTCACCCATGAGGAAACTCAGATTCTGGTGTCAATGAACATCTGCTCTAAGTCTCCCCTGATGGAAAAGATTGAAAGGAGGGGGAGAATAGAACTTGTCGATCTCATCTAAGAAGCCCACAGAGGAAACCAAATAAAATCTTTCAAATGCCCTGGACATCCAGAGGGCTCTTGAAATTGGGCTCTAGCTGCTCTAGAATTCTCTCTTACAATTCTAGCTTCTTTCTTTCCTATTCTCTAGCTTCCTTTCAAATTGCCCCCAATAACGAAACAGAAAGAAAACTAACTATGCTCCAGGTACTATATGTTTTAAATACAAAAACAAAACAATAGCTGTTTCTCTATATCAAACATAAAATATTCGGGTGTCTATGTTACCTCACTGGTAGCATCACAAAGATCCTGGGAGACCAATAAGGTGAAGAAACTGGTCCAAGCCCACTGTACCAATAAGCAGTAGACTTGGGATTCCTGCTCAGGGCTAGCTGGGAAGCAGGCCTGGACGCAGACACCTGTGAACCCCTTAGCAGGCCCCGTCCAGTCTTCCATCCTCCTTGCCTCTGCCCACCCATCCACATCCATAATGTGCATTTTCATTACACGTCTTTGCCCAGTGATCAGTTGATGTGTTGTATTAGAATTGCAAACAAATGCTCTCATTTCATCCTTCTCTCCCCCTCTCCTGCCCTTCTGGCATCTGGAATTCAGCATTGATTTTCCAGGCCCCGCTTCACTGCCTGACTGACATTTCTGCCTGATTCCCCTGCGGAGACCTTGGGCCATTTTGCCAGGCTCCTGTTGGTGCCCTGAATGGAACAGCACATCACCTGAGTAAGCTGAATTACTCCTTGTTCCCTCTCTCTCTCTGCTATCAAGAGTCATGGCTCAGTGGCCTCTGGATGCTGTCCACATTATCTAATTGACAGCTACTTCCTTCAAGGTTCTCAACAGGCAGAAGAGAAAGGGGGTATTAGAAAATGCATATTCCTGAGAGGTAGAATTGACTAAGTTTTCACCTCCTAAATACTGATTTTCAGCCATCCCTGGGAGACAAAAGCAGAATCTGTAGATCCCATCTGAGAGGCCCATAAAGAAACACAGGAAAATGTTTTCAAATGGGCTGATTGCCTTGAGTTACTGTGGATGAGCGGATTGCTCTGGAATTATACGATTTTAAATGTATAAGGAAGAGCTAACAGGCTCACTGGAAAAGTGATCAGGTGTAAACAGAAGGATGCTTATCTTTTAACCTATCAACAGGCCTCGTGAAAGTGTGAATTTTTTGAAAATAGATTTAGTGGTCACCAGAAGTCATCTCCACAGCACAGCTCAGAAATGTGGGACTCCCTCCTAAGTTTAAGGACACAGATAAACACACACTTAACCTCCTCTTCCCTAATTTTCACTTGCATCTCTGAGCATCAAATTGTACTGTATTCTCTTTCTTAACCACTCATGCCCAATGGATGCTGGCCAGTGAGGGCCCAAGGTGGCATTTTATGGGAGATATCACTTACCAGCACAGCCTGAACCTAGTGATCTATGAAGTGGCTAGTGGTAGTGATCATTTAACAGGGAAAGGATCCACAAGATGTGTTAATGCCAGGGCTGCTACCTAAGGAACTGACTGCTGATTTTTAGGAACACTGTGATCTGGTTGTTGAGTTAATTTGTATGTTGAACTCCCCCAGTAGGAATATTTATAACACAGGAATTGATATATTCTGTGAATCAGCACATTTTCACCTCTGGAAAGGCAGAGAGTTTAGTGAAGAGGGTGCGTAACAATGGTGTCAGGTGAGTCAAAAGCAGAGGCACAGGAAGGATAGGTAAGGCAGAAGAAATGGAGGCAAGTCAGGGAACCTACACGCTTCAATATCTGAAAAAGAACAACCTCTAATCTAATAACCATCCCTCCACCGAGACACAACCTTCTACTCCTGCTCCACACATTATTTCTTCCTTGGGGAAAACAATTATTAGTCAGATTTTTTTTTTACCTAAAACTGGCAAGACAGATGAGATTTTGGATATCATAAATTTGTTTTGTTTAGAAACAATGAACTTTAGAAAGAAGAATCGGCAAAGAGTTCTTGACCATGGACTAATTTCTACAAGCAATTTCTCTATAGACACAAGCTGTCTCTAGCTACTCCTTGCCTAAATGTTTATTTTGTGCAGCTAAGTGATGAGTTTATCAGAAGCAGAGACTCTGCCTTTTATTTCTCATACATTCTTGATAGTGTCTGGTAAAAGATACAAGCAATTAATAAATATTTAGTTTATGAACTGGATGGTTTAAATTGAATTGAATGGTATTCTTAGTTTATTACCAAAGGTCAAGGCTTTTGAAATTGCTTTTCCTAAAAAGGTGAAAAGCAGCTGTCTGGCTAGGCAGACAGATGCTGGGTTAGATATGGCTTTGCCTCTTCATTTACCTGGAGACTATGCTATGATTCTGTTCATTCTCCCTATGCAGTACACTGGTTTCCTTCTCTATATTTTTCCCTGCTCGTGATCAGAACAATATCGTTCGAAATTTTGGACATTTGTAAGACGATAATATGGTCCCGGATGCTGCTGCTGTGCACCTTGAGCATTTCAAGTAAGGGCAATCCAAGTTCTAGTGAGGTCAACATAGCAAAGCTGATGCCACCATGTCCACATTCAGAAGAGCTCAGAGGCAGAGAGAAACCATCTACTCAAAACCTCCTGCCTGAGCAGCACCCCCACCATGGGTGATCCATTTCAGGGATCCCAGGCCCAGGGAGATGAAGGACAAATCCTGCTCACACAAGCTCTGATCCCACAAGACTGAGGAGGGAGATGTACCTCATTTAGAAATCAATCTTTTGCCAGGCTCCCCATAACCTGTGGCTCCCTACATTTGTTCCATTTTTCTGTCTTCCCTAGCTTCTCTCAGAATAAAAAGCAAGTTTCAGAGCCACATTTACTGTCTTGGTGTTGCCCCTAAGGAGAGACATGTCCTCCCCAGTCTAGCAACTACAGTCTAAGCTGCATCCACTGATAGTTGCTGGTGAGTATTCAACCAGGAGGGGCCAAGACCTCTGAGAGTCTTCATAAAAGTTATAGAAAACACTCATCAAACATTATTTTATAGAACTTTACAGATTTCAGAAACCCACTAAAAGGGGATCCCAGACTAATGGACTTCGGGTTAAAGGCATCTGACGAAATGCCTTCCTAAGGCACAATGTCTATTTCCTTTCTAGATTCCAGCTTCTGCTGTTATCTCTCAAATCCCTTCCCCCTTCCAAAAAAGGCTCTCTATAGACCCCGCCATATACAGATGAGCATACTGCTGTCTAAGAATCTGTGCAAGCTGCTCAGCTCCCACAGAAGTCGTGAAGAGAGAAAAGCCTGGAACACAGGGCAGGAGGCTGAGGTTCTTTCTAGTATTTGGTATTTCCCCATGCTTGTCTTCTGTATCTCAGAAACAACCCACCAAATCTTGACCTTCACTCTATCCCCTGATAAGAGTTCACACCTAAAGGTTTCCAAAGGGAACGAGAAGTAACTGTGATCTGGGTTTCTGATATCAGAGAAACCATTCAATAATTCACCTTCTGCTTCTGACTCACTTCACTAAACACGATGGTCTCCAGTTGCCTCCATTTACCTACAAAAGCCTCCAGGCTATCTGTCTTTATAGATGAGTAGTGTTTCGTTGTGTATAAATACTACAATTCGTGTATCCATTTGTCTGTTGGTGTGTATTAATTATTTCATAGAACTTAATGTGGGAAATAATGGGAACTGGAGGGGAGGGGACGGGAGAAGCAGAATCAAAAAGAGAGACGGAAAGGATTTGTAATTGTGCCATGGTATGTACGTGCACAAAATACTCAAATTAATGTAAACTTTATGTTTTGCACTTATACATATCAATAAAATGGGGAAAAATCAAAGGGAAGGAGAGCTCTTCCTAGAAAGGAGGTGGTAGATCTTCTCACAGAGGTGGGCAGGGCAGCAAGCAAGGCAGCAAGCAGGGCTGTCTATCTGGGACTGACATCTGGAGGACTAATATTGTAAATGCCTTTGATATACCAGTTCCCCTGTAAAAGGGGGAGTTCAAAGGGTCCATTAATTTCATTACTGTCATATCATCAGCCAGGAATTATGTTCACTCCATTCCCCTCCCTCATTCCATTCCTAACTCCCATGGCTTCCCTCAGCTGTTGAGGAGATTGAGCTGAGGAGGCCAGCAAGGGCAGGACCCTGCCCTTCTTCAGTCAAGCAACACCAACCCAGTATTCTTAGAGTGAACATACCTGCTCGGCTTGCCGCACAGACAATGGCCACAGAAGAAGCCACAGCATCCCTAGATCTTGAAACACCCATGGAAGCCTCATTAGCCCGCTCCCTGAAATTCCAGAGAAATCCCTGCATGTCCAGTGAGAACTTTTCCCCTAGTTACCTGGAACAATCTTGGCAAGTTGGAGGCCCAAAGAAATCCAACTTGGTAAGTCAGTGCCTAGACCTCCTGCTTCACGCTCACGTTCCAGACAGGAATAAAATTTTTGAAAGTTTAACCACTAAAAGCTTAGGAACCCAAGAAAGAAGAAAAGTCAAGCCCAAAGAAAATCTCCATATTATATTCTCTTTTGTACCCAGTTCTTCAAAGTGTAGAGTATAAGAACCCTAAATTCTACTTGCTCCCTTGGTCATTTCTTAAAATTGAGATCGACTCCCTATACCTCACAGGAGACCATATCGAGAAAGAAGGTGGGAGACCATGTCTAGAAGAGACTAACCTGGATGACTGCAGACCCTGAAGGAATCAGACTTGCAATTCAGAGCTGAAGCCTCATCAGGGGCAGCTGGACTGCACTTGCAGTATTTTCTAGCGAAAAGTCTCTGCCCTGGTTCCCTTTTTGCTTCTCACCTTGCCTGAAGTACCTCGGAGTTACCAGAGAAAAGGAATCGGGGCCATGGTCACTGGCTTCCCCAATAAGCAACACCTTCACTAACAAGAAGCCATGTGCTAACCAGCTGAGGAGACACTTGAGAAGGAGAGCCTAATGGGGCAGATGGTGCCAATCCTCAGGAAGTCAAGGAGATACACCAACACAAGGGAATGGACGTAGATACTAAACAACATTGAAGTCTGATGTCAACTTGAAATTGCAGAGAGAGCTCTATTGTACTGATGTCCAGCAAGCAGCAAGGAAAGGACTTTTCTTCCGTGAGGTCCCTGCTACTTTCTTCAAGCTCAGTCTGGATGCTCTTTCCAAAAGGAGGCTCAAAGTTTCCAAATAACAAATCATTACACACAACTTCTGGTCCTCTTCCTTCCCCAGTGATCCCTTCCCATTTCTGAAAGGGACACCGGAAGGATACTCAAGAGACTCTTGGCCTTTTTTCTTGGTTTTACTTTTGCCTTGAGTCTGCCTTAGCCATGGACTCCAAATGAAGACAAGAGGATGTTTTTCTCTCTGCTTTGACCAGGGGGGATGTTTCCAAAAGAAGCCAAAAGCATTTAACTGTCATCATCTTTCTCAGCAAGCCACCCTGGCACCATGCACCCAGAGAATAGAATCAGAACAGCATGGAGCGATGGAAGGAAGAGGCAAGAATAAAAGGCCAGGCTTCTGCCTTTTACCTTCACATCCCACCCACCAGGACATCTGCCAAGTCACCTGAGGCCTTCTCAACCCAGGAGCTTACAACATGCCCACCTCTACTAAATACATATTAACAGGGCTCAAAAGAAAAGGAAGAAAGAAAGTAAAACGATCTAACACAAGAAAAGCAATGGCAGTCGTAAGGGTCTGAGGAGTCCAAAAAGACACGGCCCCATGTGAGCTGATCATCACGAATTCCTCCCTGAAATGGCCCCATAAGAGCACTCCGACACCAGGAAGCATGGCATTCAAGAAGTGAGGGCCAAGTCCCAGCTCCCTGGGGCACAGGGCTCCATCTTCTGGCATTCATGGGGAAAGAAGCAAAGGAAGGCAATGTGAGCAACTACTTCTCAGCGACTCTATTCCATCCCGGACTCTCGGGGCTCCAAAGGGGGGAGGGAGGGAGACAGAAGCACCTATGCAAGGGGTCCGAGAGACAAGCATCAGCTGCAAGACAGCTCCCAAGATGGCTGGAAATGAGGCCCTAATTACATTCCTCCATCGGCGGTGACCTCGGGTCGCCACACATGAGCAATTATTTACTCTGGCAAAGTGATTAGGGAATTGGGACCAGGGAACTGATATGTGTTGGGGTACAGGCACATGGGGGTTCTGAAGATGAGGATGGCAGTGGGAAAGATGCTCCTCCTGCAGCTGCCTCCTCCTAATTGGGGTCACCACCAGCAGCAGTTAGGGAACTGTGCATCACCTTCTACTTTATGCTCATGGTACACTGCCTAGAGGCCCAAAAGTGACAAGAGAAACACAGAAAATAGGATAAGGTCCAAAGAAACAACAACCCATTAGCATATGCAAATCCTATGCAAATAATAGAGAGAAGATGGGAAATATTCAATGAGCCAGCCCTTCTCTCAGAGTGAGGATAGAGCACTCAGATTAGGAGGATGAACAGACAGAAAAGCTTGGAGAAATAAAATGATACATACCCTAAGCAGAAACAGGGACAGAGCCTGTGATGCAAGGGTCCCTGGGTTTGGCCCTTGGACCATCAGCAGCCTCTGGGTACTTGTTAGAAATGTAACTTTCCAGGCCCACCCCAAATTGACTGACTCAGAAACACTGGGGGAAAGGCCCAGCGGTCTATACTGTAAGAGGTCCCTGGGTGATTCTGATTCACATTCAAGTTTGAAAATAACCCCTGCAGGGAAAAGTAGTCTAGTTTTCAGTCCCGTCTTTTACCCAGGCTAAGTGTTTGAAGTCCACTTGAAGACTTGCCTATGAGCTGTATCCAGCAATGGTCTGTCTTTGATCCATCAGCAGCAGAAATAACCTCTGAACATAGATTACTTTGAAACAATAGAATTAAGTTTGTGCCAAGGGCTGAGCCCGTCCTTGTTGCTGCTCCCCAGTGTAGACAGCAGATGCTAGCACAGAAGCACTTTGGGGTTGGCATGTGCGCGGCCAGCGCACTTTCCTGTGTAGGAATGATAGCAGCATTTCAAGAACAGTACTTGAAAGGCAAGAAAGCAAGTTTCAGTCACAAAGTATGTGCCAGGCACTGTCCTAGATACTCTGTATACATAATCTCATTCCATCTTCACAGTACATGGAAAAGCATGTAGCCAGACTTGGTGGTGCCTGCCTTTGACTCTAGCACTCTGGGAGACTGAGGCAGAAGGATTATAAATTCAAGCCCAGTCTGGGCAACTTAGTGACTTAGTGGGGCCTTACCTCAAAATAACAAAATAAAAAAAGGCTGAGAGATGTAGCTCACTGTGAAGGCCCTGGATTCAATTCTCAGCACTAAGCAAAAATAAAAGTAAATTCTAAAAGGTAATGCCATTTAATCAAGGCCACTCAACAAACAAGTCTCATTCCAAAGCTCTTATTCTTGCCACTAGATCACGTTTTCATTTCTGTAGACTATAAACACTAAAACAAAAATCTCTGCATTTTCTTTGCAGTTAATTCACAAGCTAGAAGACTTAAAGCTACCTTGTGACACATCAGAAGGATCTCAGGTTGTGTGAGGGACATTCCCTGACCCTACCAGAAACCAGTTGGGAATAGCTCAAGAAGGAGTAGGCAGAGTAGACACGCAGAAAGGTCCTTGTTACAGGCTGAATTATGTTTTCCCCAAGTTCATGTATGAAAGTCCAAGTCCCCGGGACCTCAGAATGTGGCTGCATTTGCAGAGGGCCTTTACAGGAGGCAGTTATGTTAAAATGTGATCCTTAGGATGGACTCAAATCTAAGAAGACTAGTATCCTTACAAGAGATTAGGAGACAGGCACACACAAGAAAAAGACCATTATGAAGACATAGGGAAAAGATAGTTATCTTCAAGCCAAGGAAAGAGGCCTGAGGAGTAACCAGCCCTCCCACACACTGACTAGACTTCCAGCCTCCACAACCTATGACAACAAATATCTGTAGTTTTAACCACCCCGCCTACTGTACTTGGTCATGATATCCTGAACTGACACCTCACCATGTATGTCTGTTGCTCAGGGCTCATACAGTGCCATATTGGGGCTGAGGCTGGCCAGCAGCATAGGCTGTGTGCATCCCTGCCCAGGCTCTGCCATGGAGGTGGCTGGACCTCAGGGAGTTGAGACACACCGAGAGACAGCCCTGGCTGTCTGCCTTTAGGCAATCTTCAACCTCACCTGGCTCTGTCCGCAAGTGCACAGTAGGTACCTGCAACAGCCCTTCCGATGTCTGCCTCCCTCCTGGAAGGTGCCCAAAAAGAGCACAAAACCTGAGGAACGAGAGTAGGGTGCCAAGACATAATGTCTCTTTACAGAGAACAGGTTTACCATTGGGGCTGGGCGAGGGGACCTGTGGCTCTCAAGACGTCATGGAGGGAAGGAGAAGCATGCAGGTGGCGGCTGTGTGGAAAGCAGAACATGAAGAGAGAATGGAGGGGCCAGCCCATTCTGGTGTGTCCAAGTAGATCACACACACACACACACACACACACACACACACTCAAACAGCCATGCACACAAACATGCCCACTCAGGGTGATTCGCACAGGCACTGCGCACCCATCTGCTGGGAACCCCATGTGAACACGCTCCTCAGAGCAACGGAGGATCCCTGTTCTGCATTCTCTACATGCCCTCTCTTTCTGGACTTCAAAACTGTGCACCAAGCGTGCAGCTGTGAGGAGAGGCGGGCAAGCATAGAAGGCTGCCAGGCAGTCTGTGTGGCTGAGCGGCAGGAGGAACCACGGCCGTGAGGGTCCCAGCCAGTGTGGCAGGGACGTGTGCACAGCTCTTGGAGGACCGAGGTAGAGCCTCCTCTGCTGAGACCTTTCCACCGATCCCTCCTCCCTGTTGAGAGGCCTCAGAGAGACGACATGTGACTTTGTGGAAAATGGGAGCAGGGCTGGCTTCCAGCCGCTCACCACATGGCTCTCCGGTCCGGAAGCAGGGCTGATGGAAGGACGAGATGGCAAGGAATCCATTCGTTTTTGTTCATTGTGGAAGTGTTTGAGGGCCCTGGTTTGCCTTCTCTGTTGTCTTTTAACACGGCCAAGAGGTGTCCCCGAGCCCCTATCTGAACTGCTTTCCTTGGTAGAGGCAAGAGGTGCCGAACTAAGCCAAAACAACCAGAAGGGTTAATCAAGCAGGTCTGAACGGTGACGGGATTAAAGTCAGTGACAAATTTTATTACAGAGCTCTAACCGTGCCCAGATAAGTGTGTGACGAGAAGATAACAACTCAGCTGAGAGCCAGCAGGCCACTGGGGAGCCCTTAACAGATGAGCCTGTGACGGGCCAAGAACAGGAGCGGAGGGGAAGGGGGCTGAGGATGAGCTGACAAGTCAATCCCAGGCTGCGGGCCAGCACAGCTTCCTTCCATTCATGCACAGGGTCAACCCTCTGCTCTGCTCTTCTGAGAGGACTTGGATGACACTGGAGGTGACTCCTATATCCCTGGAGAAATACCAAGACAGTCCTCTTACTTGTCTACAGCTCCAGTCACCATTTACACTTGAACGGTTATGGCTTTCTTAAACCTCATCAACCTTTCACATCCTCCAAACTCATTCTGCCCGCACTGGACTGCTTATTCCACATCAACCAAACACAGGGAATCTAGAATACTTCCTGTGGTACTTACATGGGTCCTTTGTATTTTTTTTAACTTTCCAGTTTGAAATAATTTTAGGTCTATTAAATAGCTGCAAAGGTAAGTCACTGTGCATCTTACCCCTAACTTCCCCGCATGTCAACACCTCACATATCTGAGGTACAATTCTTAACCCAGATCAACATGACACTGTTAATTAAACTCTAACGTTATACTTGGGTGCCACAGTTTCCCACTAATGTCCATGTGCTGCTTCAGAATCCAGTTGGAGACCCCACATTTTGTGGAGATTGTCTTCTATATTCATATTTTTCTTTCTATCCACTTTCAAGTCTCTGATACTAGGGCAAAGTGATTTACACTTTTATGAAAGAAATCTTAAGCCATCTATGCTTTAAGTTCCACTCTCCCAGTCCCATGATGCAAGGAGTACCACAGACAGCAGCAGAGTAAAAGGACAACTTGCAATGCAGTGCTTCAATGTTTGACCAGGGCAGGTTCTGTGAAAATCAAGTCACAATAGTAATCAGTCTCCTTTGTAGGCTGAAGAGTGGCCTCAGAAATCCCCAGGTCTTAATCCCTGGAATCTGCAATGGTATAGGACACTTTGTATGGCAACAGAGACGATAGATATGCGGAGAGTGAAGGATTCTGAGAAGGGAAAAGTTCTGGGTCATCTGTGTAGGTTCCAAATATGAACACAAGTGTCCTGCTAAGCGGAAAGTAGAAGAGAAAACTACATAGAGGAGAAATCCATGTGAAGACAGAGCAGAGAAAGATTTAAAGATGCCTCACTATCGACCTTGGCAATGGAGCAATGGCCCACGAGCCAAGGCATGTAGCTCTAGAAGATGGACATGACAAGGACATAGATTTTCCAGAGTTTCTGGTGGGAGTGTGGCCTTGTAGACACCCTTGATTCTGCCCACTGAAACCCATTTTTGGATTTACAGACTCCAGAGCTTTGAGAAAATAAATTTGTATTACTCGAAATGACCAGATTTGTAGTAACTTGTTACATGAGCCACAGGGCATGAATATATTTTGTCATTTAGACAGTGACTGCTTGGTAAGCACCTGTTGAGCTAATGAGCCCAAGCCTATCTCTCCCCCAAATCACTATGCACTGTGGCCTAAAAATAACTAGGTACCTGCTTTCTACTATTTTCAGGTGAGGATGTTAGACAGCCTCCTTAAAAACAACAACAACAACAACAACAACAACAACAACAACAGCAAACAAACAAACAAATAAAACATTTTTTAAATACTGGGTCCATATCTGGCAGCTTCTATGGGAGCTGAAGCCACTCAGTGACCGAGTAATTTCACTTTTAGGTATATTTCCAGTAGAAAGGCAAACATACAGGGTCCCATAAAGCCCACACAGGGTATCAAGAGCAGCAATGTTTGGGTAACAAAAACTGGAAAGCGTTCCAACGCCAATAAATTAGAAAAGTAAATGTTGGCATTTCCACTCAAATGGACATGATGCAAAAAGCAGCAGCAGCTATGGTTGCACACAATGACATGGGCCACCTTTGCCAGCATGAACTAGTTCAAGAGAAATGAGACCCAAGAGTGTGTGTCCCATACAGAGCCGTGTGAGCAAGCACAAAGCTGGGTCGGTAATGTAGGCTATGAGCCCTTGGGATGCTGGTGCCCCCAGGAGGGTGGGGGCTGGGAGGACTCAGGAGGCAGGAAGGAAAAGGGGAATGCTCAGTTCTGTTCTGAGAAACGGGAATGTTCTGTTTCACGATTCACTGTGGAAGAGCTGAGCTTATGAAAACGCAACAAAGGTATACACTCAGGCTATCCACGCCTTCCTGTATGAATATGATAGTACGGCACAAAAGCACCCGGGAACCCAAGTTTGCCAAACCCACTCACTCCCAAAGCTGTGTGCAGAGGGGATTGGGCTAAATGCCTCCCAGGTCAAGTACAGCAAACCAGGCCTGCCTATTACCACAATTACATTTCTGAGAAGGTGCAAAGCCCTCATTTTCTCTTCACGTCTATGATGGGGTGGGGACACAGGGTACAATTATAGCCCTGAAATATGCAGCTTAGAAAGCATAAATACATACATCTATGTGGGCCGAGGTGAAGCACATACATTTACCCGGTGTGACCAAACCAGAGAGTCAGCACAGTCTCCATCCACACTGCCTCCTACCACCCAGCCCGGAAGCCCCAGCTCCTTTGGGAGGCCGCGTGAACAAAGACTCTAGCAACACTGGGATAAATTTTCCTGAGCAGACGGTTTTCTAGGACAGATCCCCTAATTTTAAAATTGCATAAAGCAGCATGAGACAAGAACTTAAGTAGTAGGTGGTGTTTTTAACACCAACAAGATTTTTTTGTTTGGGGGAAAAGGTCCCCCACCCATTTTCTTATTGGCATTTCTACCTCCTTGGTGATGATCTGTCATTCAAAAGAGGTTAAAAACAAGCTGAATGGCAGCAAAGGAGAAATTGAAGAATCCTATTTTCTTGGCAGTACAGACCAACGAGCAATAGCAGCTAGAGCAAATTTGATGTTGCAGATTCTCAGAGTGAGACACGCAGGGGTGTTAGAATGTCCCAGCAAGCAAATAGATGGGGTCCAGCCGTGGGGTTCTGAGCGGGGCTCATTTCTTTAGGACTTTCTCAGTTCTTATTCCTGCTTTCCCAGACACTGAGGCCAGCAGGTAGCAGGTCAGTAAATTAGGACATGTTTTAGCACCATTCCAAGAACGCACAGATCAGAAAACAGATTTGCGGGGAGATGGGGTGACAAGCCTATTATGAAGTTGGCAAGCTCCTCCACACTTAACACAGAGCACCCCAAAAACAAGGGAAAATGATTCTTAAATTATCTTCTGGTTTCAGGGATGGACTTCACATCTCCCTTCCAGAAGTGTGAACAATGGAAGACGGCTAAATTGCAAAAGCACTAGATTTTGAAATTCATTTTCTAACCAAGAAATGTGTTCCTTCTCTTCCTCGCCCTCTCTCACAATCGGTTTGCAAGTGGGCACGCAATATAGCCACCATCCCAGCCTACAAAGATGGTATTAGTCAAAGGATCCCAACTTTCTGCAGGATTTTGCATTCAGCCAGGCAATGCACCAAACATACAGAACAGTACTCAGGCAAAATCCTGACCTCCTGCTTCCGGCACTCCAGGTGTAGAACTTATACAATGACCATAATGGCAAGGATACTACTGATGGCCAAATACAATTCATATGCAACACAAAAAGAATTCAAAAAATAAATGCTTCAAGTAGCTTCAAAATAGCTACATGGAAAAAGTGAGCTGTGCGTTCATCCTTCTCTTCTTGGGTTCCAGAGTTCTCCTCTCAGTGAGCGAGCCATGGCTTTCCAGAGTTTCAGGTTTCAAAGAACCTTGGGTGAGGTTTCACCAGGTGGAAGCCAGAGCAGAACCACTGGAGGAGGTGTCAGCTGTGGAGTAGGACCGGAACCTCACAGCAAGAGAACACAGTGGTATTTAAACTCAAAATTGTATATATGCCACTGTTTCTCTGTGTTTTGGTGTCTCTCTCTTCTCTTTTGACTGCCTAAAGTGGAAAGATCAAATTCTCCCCTCTGCTAATCTCACCTACTGCTTACTGTGGGGATGAGGTTGAGTTTTCTAGTGAAACACACAGAGATAAAGGTTGGAATTTAAACATTTCAGCAAAGAGCCTCTACACCATTCTCTCATGGACTCCCCCATACCTGTCAGCCAATCTCTCTTTGAAAAGCTGAACAAACAGAAAAAAGGGTCACTAAAGAACCAGGAAGATATCACAGGTCCCAAAACTTGAAAGATAAAAACTAAATGAAGACTATCACAAAAAAATGTCTTCTACAAGATAACTTAGTATAAAAAGAAAAAGATAGAAGATATTTGGGAAATTTTCTTATTTGTTTTTCAAGAAAAGCAAACAGGCTTTTGTTTGAAAAGTTAAACAGTATATAGTATAGGGGCAAGGTCAGCAAATTTTTCTTTTAAAAGGTCAGAGTCAATATTAACAGCTCTGAGATCACATGGCCTCTTTCGAAATCAAGCTCCCCAAAGCAGTAATGACACATAAATGATATGCAAACAATATGTGAACTTGAGCAGGAATCTGGCCTTCATTTGCAACTTGTACCTCTCACCTAGCTAGAAGAAGGCGCCTGAGATCAGGTAAGGTCATAAGAATGGCTGACGTTACAAATTCACTGATAGAAGCAAGCAGACCAAAGCTTACTGCAAAAGATAAAGAAATAAAGACCCTTGGGAAACTTTTCTAGAAATCTGGAGATAGAAAAAATAAAGATCTGGATGACAAATCGGGGGACCTCACACCTATATACAAACAATCCTCTGAGGAGAAAACAGCCCAGCGCAGAAACGATGATGGGGATGAGGACAGCAATACGAAAGACCTGGGCTGCATTGCAGGCTTGAGGCTGCAGACTGAAAGAACATATATTTAAATGCAATGCAAAATAAATTAAGCCAGCCCACATACATATCCAGACAAATACTTCTGATATCCAGGGAGAACTCTATAAATCTTCAGATAGAGAAAAGGACAAGATCACCTACAAAGAAATCAAAGTCCAGCTAGCCTCAGGCTCCTGAACCATAGCTCAGAGACAACAGTGATTTCAACAGCTCTGAGGAGAGAAAAACACTCAGCCAAGTTTTCGCTTCCATGGAAGGTCAACAGAATGATGCTAGTCCATACCCAACGGCTTAAAAATTACATTACCAGTATTTCCTTCATGAAAAAAGTCTTAATGGTAATGCCGATCTACCAGGAGACAAATCAAAATTAAGAACTCACAAGTGGAGAGATGGCAACATAATAGACCTGTGCACAATGATCAGCTCATAGAGTTGTCTAAACACTGCGTAATTTTAATTACAAAATAGTAGAAATGTCAAAAACAAGATTTGAAATGGATGAATGAATACTGAAATTAGCATAATAGAATACTATTACTATGGGTCTTAAAACCTCATATTAAAAAAATTGGAAGGTGGGGGAAAAGGGCATAAAGTCAGTGTTTAATTCTTTGCTTTGATGCTTAGGGAATATGCGCTTACATGTTCTTTCAAAACTTCAAGGTAACCACCATTAAGTTAAAATAGGATGAATTCTTTTCAAATCACCATAGGAAGGGGAAGCAGAGAAAATCCCATCAATATTTATAATGAAAATTAACGAGATGAAAAGGTAATATGGAGTAGATGCATCAAAAAGACAACCAGAAAGCTTATAGACAGAGAACATAGCAAATATCATACTGTGAAATACTAGGCTTCCATTAAAAAGTATATGTTTGAAAGATATTTAATCACAGGGGGAGATGCTCACAAAAGAGGAAAAGGCAATAATATATACATATTGGTAGTATCTCAACTTTGTATACATTTAAACTGCACATTTATGGGAAAAATACATAGGAATACACTCAGGTGGCGATAACAGTGTTTTGAAGATAATAGAATTTCAGATGCAATTAGTTATTGGTTATTAAGATTCACCTATTCTTTTCCTCTATTTTCCACAAATTGTATATATTGTTATAACTATTTTTAAAAAGCAATCAATAATATCAGAAAAGCTGTCCAGGGCAGCATGAAGCCAGGCTGATTATTCTCCTGTGGAAGAGAAGGGGGATGATGTGATTGGACATATATTTTCCACCACAGGTTAGGTTCTGAATCTACGCTTTCTGCCTTTTGCTGCTTCCAGTAAGCTCTAGCCTTTGGAATTCTCAGAACTTATCAGGAAAAATTATCACTTTAACATCTTTCATTTCCAGATTAACTAACTGCGTGATTTGCGTAATATCCTTTATCCTCACCAACACCTGTAGACGTAACGTTTCAGCAGTTCTATTTTACAGATGAGGGAACTGAGGTCAGGAAAGACAAAAGCTCTGCTTGAGATCACATAGCTGGGAAGGGCAACAGTTGGGACTGGGACCTAAGAAGCTTGCCCTCAGCTTCTTTGTGGAATTCCTACACAGCAGTTCTCTTTTTCCTTCTGGAAGTTAGGTGGCATTGTCTGGGCATCATTGTTACCATATTTTAATCAGTTCATTACTCACTCTGTTCTGAGGAGACACAACCTTGGAAGCTGTTGTCTGCTACTTCCAGCTGGACCATAAATACAAATTCCCCAGATTCTCTCACAAAGATCCTGCTGGCTGAACCCATGAGCCCTTCCCAAGCTGATATGACATCCCTTCCAGGCTGTTGGTGGATAAAGCAGAATTAAGTCACAGAAGTTCTACTCACCCCTGCTTCCTTCCCTCACACCTACCTGGCAAAATGGAGGCCCAGCAGCCAGCCCAGTATATCAGGACCTGAACACCTCTTTCCACAAGCCTGGCATCAGCAAACAAACAAACAAACAAAAAAATCTATGCCGTCTGTCATCAAAATGAATAAAATCCTTATCTTTGCCTAAAAGGCAGGCAGGGGGAGGAGGGACTTACCTCTGAATTGCAATGTTACTAGGACACAGTCTGCTGTAATAATACCAATTAACATTTCTCCCCACTTAATAGTTTCTAGTGCAGGATAAAAATAGCAGTATATGTGGTACTGAGATGCAAAAAATAACAATGGATAGGCTCCGGAAGAGCCCTGGTGTATCTCACCCTAGGAAGGCAGTGAGGTGAGGAGGAGTATTATGGGAAATGTAAGAGTAGAATGCAGAGAATCTTCTAAAAATTAAGGGCCTCTCATGACCACACCCCTCTTCTGACCTGAGTCACATGATGTACCAAGAGAAGATACTTGGGGCACAGGGAGTTGACATCAGACTTGAGGTAAGAGGATTTGACTGTCACGGCCCCATCACCCACTAGCTGGTTCTGTGTCTGCGTGAGTCAGGCAGCCCACCTAAACCAATTTCTTCATCTGCAAGGTGAGACCCATAGATACCCATCGCAAGAGGTATTCTACTTAAATGTAGTCACCTGAGAAACAGTTTTGCCAACTGTAATCCTATTCACGTTAGAGTAAGTCCTAAGTATCTGGTGGCGACAGTGACACACGCAGTGCAAACACAATGGGGACTGATTAATAACGTGACAATGCCACAGCTAGCTCCTGCCTTCAGTAGGATTGGTGGGACACCAGCATCAAACTTCAATGGTTTGTGGTCATCAGACACCATTCTTGACCCTGGTATGTGAGTCTTCAAAGATGTTTCTCAGCATCAGCTCCTCCCAGGGACAAAGATGGTCTAGCTAGATACCCCTTTCCTTCACATCTTTGAGGTTCAACTAAGAAAAAGATAAGAGAGTAACACTCAAACATTTTTTCTGCACTCTCGTTTCTCTTTCACAGCCATCAGGAAGAACCTGGCTCAGCCACAGGAAGTCCACGTGCCATCTCTTGTGAAGGTGTAATGAAAGAGTTCTGGAAGGTTCTTTCTCTGCTCATTCTATTGCCACTCCTGTCCCATGCCCCGTTTTCAGCCCTGGCTCTAACAACACAGGGCAACCAGCCCATGCACACAGGGCTGCATTACTTAGTCTGAACTCCACACAGGGCAAGGATAGAGGGTAGGGCTTCCAGAGTTGTTATACAAGCTCCTTGAACTCCATGAAGTGTTCTAGGAATCCTATGGGCATATGAGAAGACAGAAAGTACAACTCTGAAACTTCTCCCCATCCTCCACTTACCCCAATCAAGCTAAAACAATTTTTTATCAGCTTATGTTCCAGGTAACATTTTTTTGTGAGAGAGAGTCTCGTTCTATAGTCCATGCTGGCCCAGAACTCACTATGTAGCCCAGGCTGGCCTTGAACTCACAGAAATCTTCCTGCCTCCACCTCCTGAGGTCTGGGATCACAGGCGAGCACCACTGTACCCAGCTTATATGGTCAGGTAAAATTGTATGTGAAGAAAATTTTCTTTCCCTAAACAGCTTCACAATCTGTATTTTGGGGGCTTCTGAGAATTATGGCCTAGGGAAAGAGGAGCTCCATCTCCAGCCTGGAGCAAAGTCATCCAAGGACCTCTTCATCCAACCACAATGACTATTAGGTTTTCTTAACAGGAAAATGAAGTCTAACTATAACACCATCCAGAGTTTCTCTGGGCATGTAGCCACCATAACTGAGTATAAGACTCACAGAGGTCTTTCTTACTCAGCCACATACTATAGTCCCAGGACCATGGGGCTTAAACTGAGTTTAGGCATGACTGGCCCAATGAGCAGTCTTATCACAAACTTGGCAGGGGACACAGGCAGATGGGGAGAGAAGGAGCAACAGAGGTAAGACCCAGAGCAGACAACTCCTTCCTGTGGAGCTCGAGGAAAGGGGCTAGAGTTGCTCACATAAACCTACCTGCTGTTTTGGAAATGCATAGATTTAGAGAAAGAGAAGGCAAGGTGAACAGAGGTGCCACCATGAAGCCAGAAAGCATGACTTCAAAGGTGTTCGAAAGATCCTGGGAAATTCTTTCAAGTGCTCTCATGGGTCAGGGGCCCTGATCTCCCCTTGGGACACGTTCTGAGGGCAGCAAGTTGGAACTGCTCACCCCAGCTTCTCCCTCTCAGAGGTGAAGCAACATGAAGCCACGCACCAAGCGGAATGTGAGGGGACCAGCTTTCGTCAAAAGGATCAGTATGAAAGTCAGGGGGGTCTACTGGGTCCTCCCTGGCTGCGTGAGGAGCAGTGTGGGCAAATGTAGCTCCCAGAGGGGCAGGGGATGCGAACAGTGCCACAACAGCAATCTTCCCTCAAGCAAACCCCTACTTGCATCTCTGCCACCTTTGCCTTTCTCTTATCTCTCCATTTCCCTCCTATTTTAATTTCTTAAACATGTTCTCACTTCTCCCTCTGTGCTCTTTTAGTAGATCTGCTCAGCCATTTATCAAGAAGCCTAAATAATGAATGACTATAGACGGAGTTGCTGTTCACAAGGTGCCAGGCATTCTGGGTTAGCAGGAGACTCCTGTTGGGGCCAGTCATTGGTCTAGGATATTTTTCAACATCTCAGAAAAATGCAGTTTATCCCTGCCTCTTGACTGGCCTCATAATGTTTAGCAGGTCCCTAAACAGCCCTGTCAGATACCCTGCTTAGCTTGTTTCACAAGCAAAAGATAGCCTGCAAAGTTACTGATCGGGAAGGGGTGGAGAGCTCCTGGTTCACCAAGCTAGGAAAGGAGGGAAGACACTCTGGCCACCTCCCTGAAGGTGTCCTCATGACTGCGGAGTGGCCAGTCCTGGGGCAAGGAGGTAGAAGAGGACTTGGCCTCCAAGGGGAAGGGCATGTGGTGAATATTGTTTTTCCAAAGCTCAACCAATCACACTCTCTTACAGACCAGGTAACCCATTAGGTAAGAGCTCAGACTTCTGCCTGAGGCCAAGGCCTGAGTTGTTTGTTGTCCCTTCAGGCGACATGTCAAAACGTTGGTCTGTAAGTACTCTACTTCGGATAACTTGGCCCAAGCACTGGGATATTCGCCAAGGACTTCCGAGGAAGCGTGAGTCCTGAGTGTGCTTTCTAATCTTCCAAACAGTGGGAAAATTGGCGCAAAGAGAAGACAAAGTTAACTTCCCAAGGTCACAGGAGGTGAACCAGGAACCCAGACTCTCAGCCTCTGCCCACAATGGCCCAAAAGAGTATAGCATGGAAGGAAGTTGTTCCTGTCTTCCAATTCCTCAACTGACCTCATCACTCAAGAAAGTGGCCTCCAGGGGGTGAAACATGCCATTACATATGACAGTGGAACTGAGACACACAGCTTCTTAGTCATGAAATCCTGGTTAACTCACTTTGTTTTATTTGTTTCCTCCCCATTTTTATTACTTTATGTATGTGATACACAATGGTTTACACTGTGCTTGAATACTTTGTGCACATATGTGTATATATCGCATGAACACTCAGTCCCTCCCCCGCCCCTTTTGGCTTCCTTGCACACTCCCCTTCCCCCATTGACTCCCACTATCACACCCATTTGGTTCTGTAAAACACCTGTATTCTGAGTTTCTCATATTAGAGAAGCCATGTGATATTTAACCTTCTGAGTTTGACTCACTTCACTAAGCATGATGGTCTCAAGTTGTGCTCATTTACCCACGAGAGCCTCAAATCTACCTGTCTTTATGGAAGAGTAGTGCTCCACTGTTGGAAACCAAGATGTTCCAAATCGCTCAAACCTTTTGAAATACTTGTTCCCTCTTCCACCAACAGAAGCAGCTTCATTCTGTGGCTGTTACACACTCACGTACCCATGTGCACACACCCAGCTACAACTGGCTCTTTGGGTGGATCTGGGTCTGCTCCTTCAGAACTCCTGCTGTGGTCAAGTTGCGAAAGCTCTTCCTGCCCCTTAACTCTCTGGGATGGGAGCACAAGCCTGGGCCAACGGCAAGCCTGGAGTAATTATGACAGAGCTAGAAAAATCTTTATATTTTAGCTGCTAAGGTTTTAAATGACTGATATACCATGTTATTGAAAACATAAAATATAATTCATATTTGGGACACAGCAGCCAGGTTTGTCCAACCCATGGTCCTCTTTTATTTATAGTGCTACAATTAATTTTAAAATGGACTTTTTGTTACTTACATACATTAGCTATATTATACATTACATTTTATATGTGGCCCAAAATAATTCCTCTTCCCTCATTGCCCAGGCAAACCCAAAGGACAGACACATGGTCAGCCCCAATCACTAGTTCTAGTGTGAAGAGTTTGCACACTCAATTCCAGAGATCTCTGATGGAACACACTCTCTGATCCCAACAACCCATAAAGCCACGGTCACAGAAGAGTGTTGGTCGGCATGCGTATAAAAATATGGCAGAGGCAGTCAAAAGTGTTGACTAGCAGGGGCTACGGGGCATAGCTCCATTGTTAGCAAGCACTTGCTTAGCAAGAACAAGGCCCTGGATTCGATTCCCCCTCACCACAGAAACTGGGTATGGTGGCACATGCCTCTATTCCCAGAACTCAGGAGGCTGGGACAGGAAGACTGCCGTGAATTTGAAGCCAGCCCGGACTACATCCAGAGCACAGAACCAAAGTGGACTACAGAGTGAGACCCTGTATCAAAAAAGTGTCAACTAGCATTTAAAAATGCCTATCATGTTCCTTTCGAGACCACTGCATTGTGACCTTTGTCCCTCTTTGCTACAGAAGTTGTAGTGAGAAGGCAGGATGGGCAGAAGGCTGAAAATAAGTCACTAAGAATGGCAGGCAAATGCTATTTTTTTCAGGAACAACTCTCCCTCTGCCCCCCCCCACACACACATGCACGCATGCACGCACACACACGCCACAATTACACAGTTATCTGAAGAGAAATACAAAAAAAATTTATGTAACATGTCAGCTGCTCACTTTCACAAGCTCAACTGGAATGGAGCTCAACCCTCTGCGTACAGAAGCCCGCAGCATGAGGCTAGGACCTTCACAGGCACCGAGAGGAAAGCTCACAAGGGCTCAGAAATACTCAGAAGTATGGCAGTTCCCCACCAAGCAGTTCTCTGGAGCCTTACACTACACACATGCTCCAAAGTCACCCCTGCAAAGAGCTCGGTGTTCAGTGAGAACACCAAACTGAGCTCTGAAACACATAGAGAAAAAAGAAAAAACAACAGAAAAGTCTGTCAGCTCCACAAAGGGAGAAGTGGCAGAATTAATGCCAGGGCCTAGGTTTGGAGTTTGCACATGAGTACCTAAGTACCTCAATCTGAGTTTCTTCAGAGGTAGAACTATAGCACGTTACTTACTCTGCAGGGAGGCAGTGAGGGTCCTAGGCTGTGAGTGTGTAAGGGGAGGGTGCCCTGGAAGGAAGTGGTTACTCATTGTTTTTTTAATCTTGCTTTCATCCCCTACCTCTACCCAGTCTTGACTGATTAAAAGTTATTTCCATCTTTTCATTAGAACCAGCCTTTTGCTATAGATTCACCTGGTGGCTGGAAGGTAAATACATCCGGGATTGGGGACTGACTTCCCATAACTTGTCAAGACCAAAACAGGCTCAGTTCTGACATTTTACAAAGCCCAACAAAGAACATGCCTTTCTGATAAGAAAGTGACCTATGATCTCGTTCCAGTATGCATCCATGGGTTCTCAACACATCAGTCCAATTGAACTTTCTCTGTCTACCTCAACTCTCCGGGAATAGAAAATCCATTTTCCCTTTATTTAGTCATCTCTCAATGCCTCAAATCATCTCTTGCTCAATAGCAAATATTAATAAATGATGGCAGTGGGGCCAGGAAATTCCAGGAAGAAAATGGAAAAGAAGACACACAAACACAAGCCTGGCCACTCAGAGTTTCTCTTGACCAGTCAATAGCCAAGGTCAATGGTGACTCCCATTGGGGCAGGGACACCACTCACAGCTGTCACACCTGACCCCGCATGCTGACAGCTACTGCCTCAGATTTTTACACTGGCTTTAGCTGCGCATGCAAAGCAACAAAAAAACCTTTCAGCTTTTTCGAAGTCAGACAATGATGAGTTTAAAGGTCTTTATACTGAAAATTCTTCTGAAACCAAGAGGAAGCAATCTTGTATATCGTGAAATCCCAAATAAAGTCAATGTAATTGAAAAAATCAGGGAGGAGTCCTCCTGTTCAGTGTCCACCATGAGGAGCTGGAAGTTGTTTCAAATGGTACAGATCACTGGGTTTCGAACTGTGGGGACTGCCCTTAGCCCATCCGGCACAGAGATGAGGACCAGAAATACTTATTGCAGCTAAGTAAAAACTGCCTCATCCTCCCTTTGGAAATGGGCCTCCCCTTGACTCCGTGTGGTCCCTGAGTGCACCCTTTAAATTTCCAGCCTCACACCTCTCCCCCAACAGTCATACAGATACCTCTACTTGTCGCAGGAAGAATTATAGTTCTTCCAAAGATGTGCACACCCGAATCACCAGAAGCTGTGAATATGTTGCCTACCAAAGCAAAAGGGACTTTGCAAATATGATGTTAAGGACCCGAAGGTGGAGAGATAAGCCCAGATTATCCAGGCAGCCCACTCTAAGTCCATGAGTCCTTAAAAGTAGAGAGCCTCTCCCAATTAAGTCAGAGGGAGCCAGGCACATGACTATGAAGGAGACGCAATATGACTGGGGCAGAAGATAGAGTAAGAGGGCCGTGGTCAAAGAACGTTGGTGGCTTCCAAAAGGACAAAAATATCAGGAAAGAGTCTCCCCTAGAAGCTCTGAAAAGGGAAAAAGCCCTACCAGCACATAGGTTTTAGCCCAGCGAGACCTGTACCATACTTCTAACCTACAGACTTGGAGACAGCCATTTTTGTATAAGTTACTTGGTCCATGGTAATCTATTATAGCAGCAATAGAAAATGAATATGCCATTGGTCCCAAGTAAGGTATCAGCCTCACTCTGTGCCTTTTGTCTCTTGAATCTTTTGAAACTTTGTCTCTTGACTTTCTTGAAAGTGCTACTGATAAGTCCTTCCATCAGGATCAATCATTTGCATCACCTCATTCTTAAGGGGATGACCTCGGTTGGCCCAGGCTTTTAGTATGCCCTTTTCCCACGCAGGCATGCAGCCAGACCCCTCTCCTTCCCTCTAGTTTCACACGGCCCAGGTTCCTCAATAGGGCTCCAGGATGTCACTAATTCCCAAAGTCACTGGAATTCCAAACACTGACTCCCAACTTCACCCACTTACTAATTTGCGTACTTGAAAAACCCCAACCATCTTGTCTCAGGTGCCAAATGACTGACCACATGCAAGGACAGCCCAAGAAAGGGCATGCCAGGTACACGCCCTACCCTGGCTTCTCTGATTGTTGTTGTCTATTGTTTGTTTTCAGCATGTTTAAATATATCAGATGAGCTTTACTGAATTAAACATAGAAGCATTACATGAACTTATTTGATCAAACAAAAAATCAAAGAAAACCACTTTTCTGATAAAGAATCCCCTGGCCCGTGCACTCACAAAGAGACTTGGAAAAGTCTCCTTACAACGGTGACCTATAATTTTCCAGATGCCTGAGAAGTCTGACGCTAGCTTGATCTTTCTTCCGTAAGTTCACTTCACTTTCCTGCATACTCATTTTTCCACTTTTTTTCCACATTTTCTCTTGTTTTTCTGGAGCACAGATGGGTCTTCGGGCACGTAAATCCAGATTTTTTCCTTACTGGATCTTGTATGTGTGTTTCTGAATTTGCCCTGGTCAGTTACACAAAACCACGAGTTGCCTGTCTTTGCTGTACCCCTCGTATCACGGTCTTCTGTAGCCCCTTACCAGAAATTCAGGGGGTCCTTTAAGCTGCCAGGACCAGGTAGGAAGTAGGCAGAGAAGCAACTCTTTAGATCAGAAAACACGGGGCCGGGATAAGAGGCACAAGAGAGGTGATAATCATCAAAGGAAGAAGGAAGTCCGCTCTCAAAAGACAACTACGGCCATGGCAGAAGTTGAGGCAACATGTAGGACACTCCCCTACTGACTTCCTCCCAAGTTACCAGGGGCTCTGATCCCAGTTCCGTGCTGTCAGCAGAGACAAATTTAGCACTGATGATCTCATCTTACAGAACAGCCCCAGGGCCTCAGAATATGCAGGAGAACATCACTTGAACAAGTTGAGAAGTGGACAGCACTGCTGCCTCCTAACATGGGTGACAGGCACAGAGCTCTAAAACGGAACACCAAGACCACAGAGATCAGGTTCAGACTGCGGCAAAGGCACGGCTAGCAGGCGGCAGGTTGGGGCACCTTGGGCATGGCCACTCTGCTTTCCACAGGGTTCCCAGGACCCCAAGCACAGTGAGCTGAAGCCTCAGAGGGAGCCCACAGACACCAACACGCTCAGCTGGAGACGAGCAGTGAGCAGTGCCAAACTTTCCTGCTGTGAAGTCACAGCCGGTGTCCCTGCGCGCCTCCCCTCCTGTCCCTGCCGGGACATTCCACAGTCAGAGATGGTGAGGGCTAAAGCACACTCCCGCTGTTGTTTACTGCCACGAAGTCCAAAGCCCTGCGAAGGGGGCTGATTGCCCTTGTCCTTTCCATGAGTCAGAGGCAGGAAAGTGTAAGAACCTGTCACCAGGAGCAAGCCTTCCACTGATTCAAGCCGCCTCTCTGTGGTTTGGCATGGTGTTTCTGGTTTTCTAAGCTGGCAACTGTTGCTGATCAGTTTCCCTGAGGCTTTCCAGCATATTTTGTGGTCAGCTTTTCTCTCATTCTCCTGGACCAAACAGCCCACAAGGTTTCCTCTAATGTTGCCCTGAAGCAATCCCAGGACAGCAATGCTAGGCAGGCTCTCAACTGGGCCAAGGGCCCCTTGCTTCTGCCTTCAGAACTGATAGGTAGCACCCCACAACTCTTAGCGATGAGGAACAGTGTGTCAGTAACTCAGAAGAATAAGCTTGACACTTTCCAAAAGATACAAACACATTTCTAAATGTCATATAAACACAGGTACTTTCAGAAGGTAGGGCCTAGTGAGAAGAGCAGTCCCCATAACCTTACTAAAAGTGACAGACAGTGATGGTGAATAAACGTTGTCACAGAAGAAAGGCCATGCCGGTGTCCAAACACACCGGGGCCGCTCCCATGTCAGTTTCAGTCCCACTAGAGGGGATCAGCTCCTGAGGAAAAGGGTCGTGAGCATGATCAATTATATTCTGGGAAGTACCTGAGGAGTGTAATGAGGGGATGTCAGAAACATCAAGACACAATGAAAATTTGGGGTGACCACCAAAATAAAATCTTCTCTGCCAAAAACAGTGTAAACATTGTTGTGGTTAAAGGAAAGAGAGTTCTGCAAGCAACATTGAACAGAAGTGATATATTCATGTAAGAATTTCAGAAAGAGCTCCGAAGAAAAATGACAAGATACTGATTGGGTGAAGACGAACACCTAGAAGTAGACATCCAGGCCAGCAGCAGGGTCCAGACAGAGGCGGGAGGCAGGGCTGGCTACAGGAGTGATCAAATAACCCTTGCAGAGTCAGAACCAGAGCACTGAACCAACATCACGCCACAGGAGTGAATGTACACACACAACCTGTAGCACTGGCACATTTGGGGAAGAAACAAAATTAGTCGGAGACAGCAAACTACTTCTCCTACTGAAGCAAACTGAGACTCCTTTCTGTTCTTTTAGTTAAAAGTTACTTCATAAATCAAAGACCTCGTTTTCAGGCTGCGGGAGGTGATGGGAGAGAGCCTGCAGTGCTCAGTGCTGGGTGTACCCTGCCTGTTGAACTCTCTGCCTCTAAGTTGCGCCCCACAGGGACAGTGCCTCAAGGTGGTGGACCTCGGTGAGGGCCAGAGAGCTGCTCAACTGAACGCCTCTTGCTCACCGGGCTCCCTGCAACTCTTCCAAAGATGCCTTTAAAACACGTGTGTGCACATACAAACACATACCCACACACAAACTCCAATCCCATGAGGACTGCTGAGAGCATCAGTTTGGAACATCCAATATTCTCCTGTAGACACCCAGTATCTACAGACCTCTGACCCCTGCTTTCTTACCGAGCTTGGGCTCACGCGGCTGGTTATGACCACAGAGTTTCAAGACTTATACAGAGGCATCTTGAACACAGAAAGTCATGGGTCCTCACTATTTTCTTAATTTTTATTAGTTTTTTCCTCCTGGTATATCCAAAAATGCTGTCCAGGTAGGAAGTCCGTTACCCTCAGCTCCCTTAGGAGAAATGGAGAACGGATGATGAATTTGTCTAAAATCACAAGCAGAGACAGGAACAAAGTGGAGATTTCCTGGCTGTCAGCTGCACTGTTTCCCACAACACCCAGGTCTGTTGTGAACATTTCAGAAGTGTGGTAGGCTCAAGACGCAGACACTGGGGCACGAGGATTGCTGGGGAGCAGGGAGGATGGTGCCAAGAAGCATCCCTCCAAGCAAGGGGGGTGACATTCAGTGGCTCCCCTGGCTCCTTCTCACCTTTTCTGGGACGGAGAGAATGGCCGCCATGGCCACTGGAGAGAGTACCATTGTTTTCCTATTTTGAAGCTGCTCTTCCCCTCAATATCTTAAGACTCCTATGTATCCATTCCCACTGGCCTTAATACTTCTAGGAAGAGATGAGGACAAAGAAAAGGAACCTCACACAGGCAGGGAACAACAGAGAGAATGGTGGACATTGTCCCACCTCCCCCCACCCCACCCCCAGACTCTCTCCAGGAGGCCACAGGCCCTCCTATTGCTGTGTTCCCCTCCCCCAACATCCAACCGCTTCCTTCTGCCTTTACCCTGGACACAGAAAGAGTCCATTCAAAAGCAAAGCTCATGAAGGAGCAAAGGTCCCCTTCCCCCAGACTCAGACCCAGATCCCTCAAAAACAATTAAATTTAAAGCAGAGAGATTAAATTATCACTAAACTAATTATGGGAATCACACTTAGACGGGCTGCCGGGAAGCAAGGTCAGCGAGCAAGAAGCATTAACATGAAAGGCAGATGCAGGAGCACTTTAAAAAGCAACTGGGCGACCCATTACCCCCACTCGGAGGAGAGAGCGGCCACCCTGATGTCAGCTAAATAGCTGCACTCTGTCATCATCTCCAGTCCAAAGTGGGCAAGTAAGAGGTACGCTGATTAGATGGTGTGCTGCTAATTTCCCAGGGAGTACAGGAGGGAGGTAGTGGCTCTGAGGAGGAGGCAGAGCCCAGAGTGGACTGGACACCAGCTCCGGTTGCAAAGTGGAGGCTTGTGCTTCCCTAACTGTGTGTGCACGGAGCACATGATGTACTGGAGGGCAGAGCTTTGTACCTGAATCGAGTATGTGTGTGTTTATGATGTAAATGTTGGGGGATGGGGACACTATCATGCATCTGTCCATCTGAAAATACAAGTGGGAGAGCTTGCAAAGAAGCAGAGGGCCTTTCCTGACACAACTGCAACTCCTATGAGCATTCCGTGATTGCCAAGGCCACTGCACCTGCTGCTACAATTTCAGCCATGAACATCCGTATCACATTGCCTCGCTATGGTTGCTTGGTATGTCTTCATGCATCATCAGCACGATGCAAATTTAAGACATGTTGGCCAAAACCTGACAGCCCACAAAGTGAGTTTACGAGGTAAAAATCAATAGCTTTCAACCAACTTCTTCCACTCAGGACCGCAATTCTGCATGCCTGTTGCCTTTCCTAAGAAAGGGCCCAGGGGGCAGAGGAGGCTGGCTAGGAGGTACGTGAGCCAGTTTTGAGTCACAGCCAGCCCTGGGTTCCTGTTCTGAGGAGTGCAGTTCAGAGACTCATTTCCTGCCTGTATCCAGGGTGAATTTTTGGAATTTATGATCCACAAAGTAGCTTCGGAGGGAAATGAGAGAATCTTTGAAAGCTAAATTACTTAAGGAAAATCTATTTGGAAGGTGCTATTTAATTATAGGTAAAAGAAATTATTCAATAAATTTGGATAATTTAATCACCCAAGAGGCATCTGCTGATCACAATCTAATCAGTGCATTTAAGTAGAAAAGTGTCCTCACATTTAAGGAAAACTATATTTAGGGAGACACAAACATACAAAGGTAATGGAAGAAAATGAACAAAGGAAATTACAAGAACACAAGCTGGGAAAGGACTTGGTTGATTTGATTCTGTTTGTTTGGCTTTGTTTTTCAGTAACAGAGATTTAACCCAGGCCTTTCAAACCAAGATATATCCCTGTCCCATTTTTGTTTTTGAGACAGTTTTAGTAGGTGACTAACTTGTTCAGGCTAGGCTTGAATTTAACAATCTTCCTGCTTCAGCCACCCAAAGTGCTGGAATTACAGGCTTGCATCACCAGATCCAGTAAGATTTCGTTTTTTGAAAATTTACAGAAGTACTTCTGCAGTTCATGACATAAAATCAACTTCATCCTACCTTTTTAGTATATTTTTCTCTAAATGAAGCAAAAAGAGATCACGACCTCTTTAAATTAAAAAATACCTAGCATGTTGGAGGTGATGAAAGAGATAATTCTGCCTGACATTCACAATAATAACCCTATGGCAAACCGTACTGGCAAGGTGGTCTCTGCCTGTGTCTTCCGCTCACCCACACATACCCAGCAGACCCGTCCTGCAGCAGGGTTTCCCTTTCCATGCCACTGTCTTTGGCTGAACCAGTGAAACCAAGTGGCAATAACATGGCTACCTGTAAGCATCGGTGTTAACAGCCATGGTGATGCCGGCAAGAACTCAGTACTGCCAGTAACCCTGCCCCCATTACCCTGCCTGGCCACCACGGTATTCCCACTCATCTGAGGGTATTTAGGGCTAACAACGCACAAGTTCAAGTATACCCAAGACCGGAGCCCATCCTGATTAAACCCCACTGGATCCAATAAAGACTTATTCTTTAAGTGAGGTTTAAAACTTATTTTCTCCTCCCAGGTCTCGAAAGGGCTGACATAACTTTGATCACAAAGATTAAATAATATGTATGCTAACTTGATGCATTTTAAATATGGCTATAACATGCAAGTTAAAAAAAAATGTTTACCCATCACGAGAAATACTTGCAGTAAAGAAATCCTGCTTTTGATTAAAAAAAAAAAATCATGGGTAAATTCTGTGCTCCACGGGAGACAGGAGAACAAAAGAGACAGGCCTAAATTGCCCTGGGAAGTTATAAGAAAGACCAACTCAAAGAAGTCATCAACTTACAGATCTTTAAAAATGCACCAAAATAATCAACTTATCTTCACTTTTATCAAAAAGTACAGCATGGATAAGTGCCTATATGATCCCAGAGACTCTCCTGTGCTGCCACCTGGGATTCCCATGAGGAAGACCAGGAAAGCAACAGAACTGGGTTTCTGTTTCAGATGCTGTGACAAAAGCTGGTCATGAAGGGCTTTAGCACCACTCAAGCCCAGGTGCCAGGGTGCACTGAAATTGCAGGCACTCCCTGGGGCTCATGCCATCACCGAGCGACACCTCCAGTCTCTGCTCACACATCTTGGTGGGGAGGTACGGATGATTAAACAGAAAAACAATCCATCAATTTCCCTTCTAAACTTTGTTTTTTCATCTCTAAAGCCTTTTTTTAAGTGGTAATGAATCTTCTGGAAGGTTACTCAAAGGAAATCCCAGAAGGAAAATTAAGAGTAAGGGAGGCAATGGGGATGCTGGAAATTTTAGTAGCCAGAGACCTGTGCCAAGAGGTAAGAGGAGACTTTGAGAGGACACCCACTTCTCAGACATTTACTCTGTGGCTAACCTGTCCTAAGGGCACTAACAGGGCCCCAGAAGGCCAGTGACACAGACACACGCTCCCGATCTATGCCTGAAACGCAGAACTTGGGAAAATGATTTTTTCCACTCTGCATTTTAGCCAGCTTCAGATTCTGTGTTGAGCAGCAGAGGTCAGGACCCCCGGAACAGGCAGTGAAGGCGGTGGCCTGGGGGAAAGTGTGTTGCTTCCCATAGATCCTCTGTACTCTTTTATTTTTAAAATTAACTTTATCCTCTTATCACCTCTCTTTCCCTTTCCCAACCTCTCACTTCCCCCTTTTCCCTTTCCATAATTTTCTTCTATTTCTTCCATATCCTTTACATGTTTCATGGTTTGGTTTTCTCATATTAGAGAAACTGTATGATATTTAACTTCCTGGGTCTGATTCATTTCGTTGAGCATAATGTTCTCCAGGTGCATCCATTTACCTACAAATGACCCAAATTTGTCATTCTTAACGGTACAGTAATACTCCATCGCTCTGCACTCTTTTAAAAGGAGACTTGACTTTTAAAAACTTTATAGAAAGAGCTATACAGACGCATTTCTGAAGGAGAGTCTCAATCTCCTCCCCACACTCGGTCACATGATTCCCTATGACGATGCAAGGCAGTCAGGACCATCTCAGGCCTTGCCAACCCCACAGTCATCCTGGGAAAGTCTGCCATGATGATGTTTGCGAGAGGGTCTTCCACGCCGCAAGTATAACATATGACAGGATAGCGGGAGAGGAAATTAAGGGCTGAGAAGGTAAAGCGTCAAATACCGACAGAAGCTCAGATTTGGGGTCAAGTCATATGAAAAAGGGCCAGAAGACCAGATGTGCTGAGGCAGAAGGAGTGCAAATTCAAGCTCATCCCGGGCAATGTAATGATTTAGCAAGATTCTGTCTCAAAATAAAAAGAGTTGGAGATGTATGTATCATCAGCACAGCAAAAAAAAAAGAAGGGAGGAAGGAGGAGGGGAAAGAAGGAAGAGATTGGGAGGGGGGGAAAAGGTACTCATGAAAACTAGGAGCCACACAGCGAAGATGACATTACGTTTCCATTTTCAAGGACTTGCAAAGCTAGTAAGGGCTGTGACCAAGTAGAAGCAACCATATTCCAAGGGAGGAAGGGCGGGGACCCTGGATGACCAACAACAGGAAAAACAATTCAGAGCCATGACACACAGTTCCATTGCTTCTGGAGGTGAAAATTTCAGTGAGAAGGCAAAGCCAGGTAGGGCCTGAGAGTGCCCCAGGTCGCAGGCCAGTGGCAGGTGGAGAGGCACAGCTCGGTCTCTTTTAGGAACCTCATCTCCACAATCATCCCATCTGCCTTGGATCCCAGTTGGGGTACAATTGCTCCTGAGAGGGAAGTTGCCAGAGAAGGGGCTGTGCAGCTGGGAATCCCAGCATTTCTCAGGTGGAAGCCCCCTTGCTGGTATTAAATTTACCCAGGGCCCTTGAGGACTCAAAAATGAAGGCCTAGGCAGTTTGCCGTGGCTGGAAGGCTAAGCAGAAAACCCTATTCTTGGTGTGCTCAGGCAGGACTCTGAGCAGTGGGACTGTGGAAGGCTGGATGAGGTGTTTTGCTTTGTTTTATTTTTTTTAAGTATGAGGGTGAGGGGATTTGGGGCTGCTTCAGGAAAATCAGTGTGCCCTAAACTATAGGCCAAATTAGAGCTGAGTATCTAGAGACAGGAAAGTTGGCTACAACTGTGCAAACACCGCCATTGAGCCCCCAAGCCCAGGCAAAAGCTTGAGAGAGTGAAAAGAAGGTTGGGGTAACGGGCACACAGGTGGGTACAGGAGGCCAGGTGACCACCCCACTATCTGGAGGTGAGACGTACTCACACCCCCAGCCAGACCACAGGCAGGGTCCACTGGATTACTGCATAATCACTCAAGGGCACACTGTAGATTAAGCTCAGGGGAATTGGTCAATCCCTTTCCTCATGGGTAAAAGCAAAGGTTATAATACTTATTGAAAAGGAAGTGTTGAGCATTACGTAAGATAATGTACGCAAAACGCCTAAAACCAAGCTGGGCGTGGTGGTGCATGCCTGTAATCCCAGCACTGGGAGGCTGAGGCAGGAGGATTGCTGTGAGTCCAAAGCCAGCCTGGGCTCCATAGCGAGTTCAGGACCAGCCTGAGCTACAGAGTGCGATATGTAGCAAGGAAAAAAAAAAAAACACACACACACACACAGCTTGGTACCTCTAAGCGTTCAGAGCTCATGAGCAGAGACTCTTGCCACCCTCTCTCCTGCCAGCCAATTGCAGCTCTGCCCAAGGAGCCAGGTGGCCTCAGAGACCCAAACCAGGAGACAAGATTCTTGGCGGCCCCATGGGGCTGATCTCAAAGCCACCCCTCTCACCCCTCCTCACAAAGCATCGGCCCCACCCGCTGAGCAGTCTGGAGCCTGCCCACTGAGCCCAGCACTCGCCGAGGATGGTGTGCTGGGACCCTCCGTCTCCTCCTACTCATCCTCCCACTGTCTGATTCTGATTTTGGATCCTCAATACTTCGGGGAACCCTGAGCATGAGCCTTGTTATCCCCGAGTAAGGATGCTTTCTCTACCACTACAACAGTGAAGTTTAAACATGTTGTTTTTGGCCCCTTCAACAGCCCACAAGATGCTACTGTGGTAGGTGGCCTGTACGATGGCCCCCAGAGACCCGATTCCCCAACTCTCATGGAGTCCTCTCGCCCCAAGTATGAGCAGGACCAAAGCCAGAATAGAGTAAAAGTGATGGCCGTCACTTGTGAAATCAGGTTTCAGAAAGACAATGACTTCTTCCTTGTTTCCCCACTCTTATTCTCTCTCTCTCTTTCTCTCTGTCTCTCTATCCCCCTCTCCCTCTCCCTCTCTCCCTTACTCCCTCTCCACCTTTCTCTCTCTCTCTGTTGCACTGAAGAAGCCAGTTACCATGTTTCTTTGTTATGTTTAGTAGACCTCATGGTAAGACCCACACAACAAAAAACATTAATTCCAGTAAGGACCCAAGACTGCCAACAGCCACATATCCATGTCACCTGGACCAAGACAGAAGGTAGGAAGCAGGTGTGGAAGACCTAAGAGAGTCCTCTTTAAGAGCTGGGATCATAGCTCAATGATCAGAGCACTTGCCTAGAGAAGATGAGGCCCCAGCACCCCATAATAACTGGGCATGGCAGCATACACCTATCAATCCCAGCACTGAGGTGGGAGAAAGGAGACAGAAGGACTGCTGTGAATTCAAGGCCAGTGAGACATTGTGTCAAAAACAACACAAACAAACAAAAGCACTGGTGCCTTTATAAGAAGCCAAGGCTGCTGGATAAAGTATATAATGCCCTTAAGCAGCAAGCTGAGTGGCCACAGACACAGAAGCCCCTAAAGAACAAGGTAGAACTCTAAGCACCCCCTTAAATCAGAGGATCAACTGGTGGCCTATGAATCAGTACATCTGCCAGCACCTTTGCCACCAAAGTGGGAAGAAAGTCATAGCAATCTCTGGTGACAAAGCTCATCCCTGGTTCTGTCCTCACGCGTGGCCCTTAGGGACTGCCGCCTCCTACTCCCTCCCACCCCGAGTCGCCCAGCAGGGACCAGCCTAGCAAGGCAGGGGCCATTTACAGCAGACCCACTTTCTTCACCTGCTGCCTCCTCCTCCTTCCACTACACATCACGTCTCTCACCCTCTCCCATCTTTGTTGTCTTGGTTACACGGCCAGACTCCTGATACGCTGCTAGTTTTCATTCTAATGATATGTTCTTGTAAAGCACAATATTTTACTTCAATTGCATGTGTCACTGGATAAATTCCTCTGGCATGTCTGACATTTGTGTATCAGCTGAACGAATGCGCTCTATGATTTGGGATGTTTCTGCGGCACTTTCTTCAATTTCAATGTCTTTTCATTTTAATTTATGATCAGGATCTTTCTACACAAATGTATATACATACACACATATGATTCAAAAAAGTGGCACATGTATCAATGAATCTTGAATTGGCAAAACTCATTTCAAATGATCTCCCTAAATCACGCTCACTAGCAATGATCATTTAGAAATGAGAATGACAAGCGTCCCGAAGGTCCTGCTTGCCAGGAATCTCAACTCAAGTCGGAGCTGGGGGAGGGAGGTGCCAATGCTCATGAAGCTGCCTTGACAAGGACTGCAATGGAGAGAGACCATGGTAAGGATCCCTCACTGGGCTTGTTCGGATCAGGTCTAAGGGACCACTTGGGGTAGCCTAGCAATATGCAGGAAAGAAGAGGGGGCCGTGGGCAGAGCCATGAGAAATCTGAAAGAGCAAGACAGTAGGGCCAGTGGGGAAAGACTTACATCAAAAGTTGGATGAAGGGAGACCTTAGTGGTGTTCAAAAAATAAAGCATGTGCAAGGGCAAAATGGGCATTTACCCCCAGGGAATAAGGCTTGGAACACAGATGAAGAAATTGAGACAAAGTGAGAAGCGGGCCCATGGGGCTTGGAAAGGTTAGCACAAGATGAAACTGATCTGAAGGGCCAGCCTCAGGGTCCCAAGGCTGGGAAGACTAATGACAGAATGGCCACCTCTCTGTCGCTATTTAGCTATGAACACAGAGAAGGGCAGGTATCTCTTACTATAGCTGTAGGATCTCATATCTGGAGCCCTGGCACCCCCAGCTTCCACTTCATGTACAGACCACAGGTTGAGGTTGATGCATGCGTAATACCTGCAAAGCCATGGGTACAAAATGTAAGTAATACAGCAAACACAGTAAAACAGAACTGCCTCGATGGTCCTTTTCCAGCACAGAAATGGCCAGCACCCCTTCATCCACATTTCTTATCCTCTCGGCTCATTCCTTACCACATATGAACTTACATCAGTTCAGGTCTGAAAACCACACAGCATGGCTGAGATAGCTGGCCACCCTGGGATCAAGTGCACACTCCCTTTGCCCAGATCCCCAGGGCCTTCTAACACCGTACCTCCGTTTAATTTCCTGGTATTCCCAGCATCCCCAGTTTTACATGATATTAATGTATTTGTAGTTAAAGCAGACCACAATTTGTGTATCCATTGGTCTACTGATGGGTATTTTGGTGACTTCCATATTTTAGCTATTATTAGTTGTGCTGCTATGAACATGGGTACACATGTATCTCCGTTATGTGTTGTTCTGACCTCTTTTGGGAAATATTCCCAGGAGGGGTGTCAATGGAATGAAGAGGATATTTTTTTCCAGTCTTTTCAGAGATCTCCCCACTGCTTTCCAGAGTGGTTTACATTCCCACTGGCAGTGCACGAGGGTTCCTTTCTCCCCACAGCCTCACCTGCACTGATTACTATTTGATTTGTTGATATAAGAAAACCAATTTTAAAACAAGTCCAGGAGGAAAAGTTAGGATGACGAAATTAATCTATAGGGCCATGGCCAATAAGAATGATATTTGGGTTTGTATCCTCCCATTGGGTCTGTCCGTGGAGACATCCTCCATTCCCACTGGCGGCTGGCTTGGCTCAGAATGCACAATACACAGGGTGCATGCCTTACTCCGGCCTCACAGCAAAAACAGCCAGCTTTCTGCTTATCTGACATCCGAAAAATGTTCCTCCCCTTCGGTACAAGCAGCTTCACCCAGGAAAAATACCCAGGGAAGACGCAATCACAAAACTAAAGGAGCAATCACACCTCGAGTGGAAGTTTATGATGGTTTGGTTCACAATGAACATTAGTCTCCTCCATTAATATCAGGCAGTAATTCACTGCTGAACAGCAGCCACAAAATATGATTACTTAGCGAGAAGGAAAGACAGAGAGAGGGCTTGGAAGAAATATGTAAGCAAAGAAATCTCATCTTTCTGACACAACTCTGACCAGGTTACCCCAACCTGGGTCAAAGATTTTCAGATTTATAACCTAGAGCAGGTCGAGGTAGTATTTGCCTTATGATTTGTACTGGAAGTTGGAATTTTAAGTCTGTGGAGCTTTTTTTTATTTTTTCTAAGTTCCTAGGCACCTCCTGGTGACTGCAACCCTTTTATACTTCTATGTCACATCTCTTCACAGCACATACCTATCACACTTGCCATCAGAAAAGACCGCCAGCCTCAACCATAACACACACACGATCTACACATCTATGCCCACCAGAAAACATAAAGGACATCCAAATTGGCACTTTCCTCACCTCCTTTCCCCTTGCCTCATGTGATGTGTGCACTCAAGCAGCCAAATTACCATCATCAAAGGCAAGGTTGCAGAGGACTAGGACCTACTCTTTTCAAACAAAACAAAAAGCCAATAATTTGGAGGGCAGCCTATGGATCGCTCCAGTCTAGCTCCTCCTGGGCCCCTACAGCCCACAGACAAGCCCTCTACTCTCAGCAACCCCCCAAGCCTCCTCCCGCCCACTTTGCCCTCTGCAAGTCCCTTGTCCTGCTGCAAAAAACTCTGAAAGGCCCTTGATACACACAGGAGATTATTACAGGGCTCAGAGAAACCAACTCTGTAATTACGGCTACCTTATGATTCCCATTATTCTCACGCACCGAGCTCAGTTGCTCACAAAACTTGCCTGCAAAACCCTCCCGCAGAAGCAGGTTGTCACAGCTGGGCCTCCGCCCAAAACGTGGCCAGGGACCCGATAACCTCTGCGAAAAGCAAGTCAGAGTTATTCCAAGGAAAGGGGTGTGGCGCCCAGGGAGCTATGGGTGGTAGGAAATTCTATTGTCTGGAAAAATAAATAAACGGGCCACTTTTGCTTTTTATTATTTCAAACAACAGACAAGGAGGCCCAGCCTTCCTCTGCCGACTCAGACTGTCCCTGTGGGCCAGCTCTGCTGAGCCCGCAGAAGCGGTCGCTGGGCTTGAGCAAAACTATTAAGAGGCTGCCACTCTGAGCTTGTGGAGCAGAAAGTTTGGCTGCCTGGATGCTGTGGCTTTTCCCAAGAGGGCGGGCAGCTCCCCCCGCCCCCCACCCCACCCCACAACATAACCTTTGCACTTCCAGCTTTCAGATGTGTATGCCTCACCGGCCCTACCACTGCTCTGGAAATTAAATATAATGTCCCAGGTGGCTAAAACAGAATTGTTCTTATATAAACCCACCAGAGGGAAAGATGGGAAATGCCAGCGCATGACTTCGAAAGCCCAAGCCTGTCACCGCATGCCTGCCTCTGCCCATTTTTTCCATGAGAATGCTTTTGGATGAAGAGTTTGGTCACCAGGCTTCTGAGGTGCCCCATCACCGCTCATGGAGATACGCTACACTTGGCTTCCCTGGCAAGACACAGACTTCCACAGGTGACAGCAATAGCCACCACCCTTGTCGATTCACCCAAGGACACAGAGTGTATCTAAAGATGATGGTCCCAGGCTCATGGCGCAGCCATGGCCAGGAAACTGGTATTTCTTCCCAATAACTGTCTGTTTTGTTATGTGCGCTGAGCTCTCAAGGTTCCTGACACTGACACAATATTCCAACCAGCTCAGTGATGACAATAAGCCTCATCCCGGGTCTCCTTTGCCTTGACAGCAAGTGTGTGATCTTCTGGCAGCTAGCAGGACATATGGAGGGTAGGATTCTGGTAGGAAAATGGAGGAAGTATCTTCTCCACTGCATGGGGATGGGGTCATTGGAGACAAGAATGCTAGCAACCCCAAAAGCCTGCCTGTTATTGAGTCTCAGCTGGGCTCATTCCTCTTGGGAGCGGGCAAAGCTACTCAACGGATATTTTCTTGTAGAAATTATGTATAATAACTCTGTCAGTCAGTTTTCTGTCATCAAATACTTGAGAAAATGAACTTATGAAGATGAAAAAGGTTGTTCTGGTTCACAGTTTGGGAGGTTCCAGTTCAAGATTAGTTGTCCTCATTGTTCTTGCCTGTGATGGGCCACCACACGGTGGCATGTCACCACATCATGGTGAGCATGTGTGCGTGGTGACGTAAAACCCCTTATGCCACGAACCAAGGGGTAAAACAGCAAAAAGAGGAGAATGGGGGTCCTACAGTCCCCTTTGAGATCCTGCCCCCCCCCCCCCGACCTTAGGACCTCCCAGTAGGTACCACTTCCAAAAGGTTCTACCATCATCCAATAGTACCACCTTGGAAATCAAGCTTTTAATACAAAGGACTTTGGAGGACATCCAAGATTTAAACTTGCTAGTAGTGCCTTTGGGATTTAGAATTCATTTTTCCAGCAAGCTGGAATCATTGAATAATAGCAAAAAAGAGCCACTGAGAAACCAACAGCAACGTCTACCAGGTCCCTGCTCGCCAATTCATGTACATCTCTCCTTGCTATGTGCTGAGGTTCACAGGACACAATTTCAGCAAGTTTGGTTCCCTGATTTTCTAGCTCACCAAGAGCCAGAAGCTGCAAGCAAGGAAAGCGGAAAGGTTCTGGATTTGACCTGTGTTCCCCCACAGTAGCTGGGAATTGATAAGGCAGGACATGCACTAGAGGTAGAACCAATAAGGCTGCAATCAAACACAGGAGCTGTGTGGAGACAATACACCCACACATCATAGCACCTTTTCTAAGGGTCTATGAAACTCAATTCGACATACGAGTTTTAAAAAAATTCACAAGAAGCTGCTGCAGCAAGAAAAAGTTCAATTATATTTACTATGTTCTTGGCAGAAAGGGCAAGGACCTGTGAAATGTAATTCCTGAAGATGTGTAGACAATAAGAAAGTTATTTTCCAGTTGCTACACTGAAGGTGGCACTTGAAAATGGTGTGGCTACCTCCTCCTGGGCAGTACCAGGCACAAAAGGCTCACACAAAAGGCTTCAGCCTCACAGAAGTTCATGGGCTTCAATGGAGCACAAGGTTTTCTTTTCCAGATACTAGTCATAGAATCCCTCCTAACACATATCCCCCTCCCATTGATCTCTGCCTCTCACTATCTATTCCATCACGTTCCTGATCCATAACCTGTGCCACAAAGATATTACATCAGCAAAAAGCAGGGCAGTAGATAGGTAGTACACAATCTTTTAGATTAGCGCAGAACATTCCCCCATTCACCATGTGAAGTTAATGACCAGAAATACAGAAAAGGCTCAGTCTGTATCAGGTAATGAATACCTCCTCACTTGGTCTGATTCACACCATGTCCAAAGAAATACAAGGCAAACCCACATAAAACAAGTAGGAATGCCGCATGGAAATCCGAAAGATTTCAAGGAAAGGGTTGGAGTCTAACTGTTGTCAGCAGAAAACAGTACAGATAGCTTACAGGCTCAGACTTTCAACCTCACCAAGGAGGGCATGTTATGGGGCCAGCCCTAACTCATGGAAATGAGAACGTTTCTGTTTGGATGAACACTTCCAATGCTTCCAACGGGCCAAAATAATCCAGTGCCCCAGGAGCCAATTGGCTACTGGGGGATAAGGAGGACAGGCCAGGTCCTCACACCGTATTATATTACCCAACGCCACCTCCAGCACTTTCTGCGCTCCCACAGCATCAATGCTTCCTCATCCCACTGTTGGCTCTTAGCTCCAATAACAATTCTAACAGGTCTGCGCATTCCTCCATCTGTTCCCTGAATGGATTCCAGATGGATGCACCAGCCAGAAGGACCAGAGCAAGAGAAACAGACATGTTCCCCACACCCTTCCCCCTTTGCCAGCCATCTAGACCTAATAAAGCCCTTGCCTTAGGGCTCGAGCCCCAGTTGAACACAGTGCACCATTTGGAACTACCTAGAAAGTCACACTAACACCTCTTCTGGGCATGCCAGCACTAATAGAAAGAGTGAATGCATGGTCACACAGCCTGACTCCTCCATCAGCACAAAGGCAGAGAAGGGCAAGACAATCATTATGACCTTCGTAGCAGCACATCTCCTCAACTCCAACAAATCCCTACCAGCCCATGAGGCCCCCTACAGTAAGAAGACGTGAGATATTAACCATCCCTGAACGAACAGCACGACTTCAAAATCATCAAAACGACTGCACCTCGTTCCTACCTTCTTCAGCGTGCCACTCTTCGTGCCCACAAAAGCCAGAGAGTGATTCTTGTAGACATAGGCGATGACAGAAGTCATGCGGTCCCGGTCCTCCGTGAAGACAGGAATGCCACGCACCATCTCAGACACTCCCAAGGGGGCGTTCATATCCAAACCACAGAAGTTATCATCTATGGTTAAGAGCTAAAAATGAAAAAAAGAGAGAAAAATTAGAAAGGAACATCAAGTCAAGTGACAGAGATCTGAATTCGAGTAAATCTGGAGGCAGAAGAATCCTTAACAAAGGATCCTGTGGTATAAATTCATTTTTTCATTGGCACCTCAGCTCCTGAGAGACCAGGTGGCCTGGTCACAGTCATTTAGGTGGGCAGCTGCAGGTCTGTGACAAAAATGCAGATTCCTAGGGTATTCATTTACAAGACTCCTTGAACTGTCTGCCCAAGGTGCCATCATGGTGGCTTTGACTGCCCAATGTCACTGTTACATGGAGAAACAATGTATCAGTACTGTATGAGCCCAGGCTTCAGACAGCTTAGCACAGGATTAAAAGTGGTCACCACATCCACACTGTGGGACAGACACTGAATAAGGACTAGCAGCATGAATGTGGGAATCACAGGATCACAGTACAGGCATGCACAGACAATGGACTGGGAAAAGGAGGAACACAAGGGAAGTGGGGGTCCACATCTCCACCCATCAGTTGACAGGTAGCTCCTCATAAGCCCATTCTCCAGGCTCCCTATCATTTATAGCACAGCAAAGAAGGACAACCTTGGCCCTATCATGCCAACCCTATCTGTGGAACTCAAGCTTCCCAGATGCTTCACATAAAAAAGTTCCTTGAAAATACTCCTTGGAAACACCCTAACACTATTTGGGAGAACCATAATGGAAAGTCTTTTTAAGAAGAAATATGCTCAACCATTTCTCCACATTTCTCAAACATGTCATCACCAAATCATCATTCATCAGAATATTTGTCAACCTTCCTTAGGGAGATTGACTACTCCAGAGATATCTTGTGGGACCCATCTCTTCTCATGACTCCAGGAAGTACAACCCCCGGGGTCCGAAGAGAGCAGGCAAATCTTCTGGCCTAGGCCCTCACAGTTTTTGCTCCAGATCTCTCTTCTTCCATATCAGGCCTCAAGCTCACCAATGTAACAGAGAGGTTCCCACATGGTTCTGTCATACCAGAGAGCGCAAAATCCTCCACAGAGGCTGGCAAGGAGTCCCTAAGGCTCCCCACAGGCAGCTCTGGTTTGGCTCAGGCCTCTCTAGGGTGCTAAAATGTACTGATTCTCCACTCTTTCTTGGAAACACTGTGTGGCCTTAGAAGAGTTACTCCATCTACCTGCGCTTTTATTTTCCACTCTATAAAGATGAAGGAAACAATCCTGCTTTTTGATGGGTTACCATAAAGCCTATTGAGCTCAAGCCTGTAAACGCCTTCGGAACTTTCAAAGAAAGGAGTGAAATAAAATACAAGGTGTTTGCTTTTTTTTTAAAAGCTCCAATCCAGCCAAAGCAACAGGCATCTGGAGAACAGCAGGCAGGCCCTTGCCAACACAGCCGGGTGAAAGTGGTCAAGGCAGCTCTCTAGGGCCTGAGGGCTCCTCGACTCCCTTCTATGGGGGTGGACAAGGAGGAGAATGTACTGAGCATCTAAAGCTTCTCAGACTTCTCTCTCAGTTTTTCCCACAATGAGGCTGTCAAGGTGGGCAAGCGGAGGCAGGACCGGGCTGGCCACATGCACAGCAGATGTCTGCTCCACAGCTCTCATAGCCTTTGGTCTCCTACATCATCTGGTCCAATAGTCTAGACCAAACACTACTCTCCCTTCTTCCCCTAAAAAGAACCACAGAAGTCAAGTTTAGGAGAAAGCTTTCAAGGTCTAGCCTGATCTCTATCAGTCGTCTCCTAATCAAGACCTGGGGAGGGAGACAGCTGGTGGAAGGTAACAGGAGAGGGCAGAAGGCAGGAAGGCAAGATCTAGGTTAGGAAAAGCAGTCCCCATTCCCTGATGGATGTCACGGCAGCATCCTGCCAGTTGTTACTAGGGAGGTTTGAGGTGCTGGGAATCCTCGTGGCCTTTGACTGAATGTTGCCGCTTCCAGTTCACAAAGAACCTGAACTCGTACCTTTCTTGGGCCTAAACAGCACGACAGGGACCTCTGCTAATAACAAACCTTAAATTGTACCCAGCATGGCCTATTTACGAAAGGGACAACGCCGGATTATCTATTTCTCCTAAGTGAAAACTGAGGCGGGTGACAAGAAGTCCATGTTTCACAGTGCTCCTGACACATACACACTCCCCATTAACCTGGAAGTGGGGTGGGGGTATAAGGCTTCTAAGCCACAGGACCACATTTCGGAGTGACTCGGGATTCAAATGCAATTTTTTCCCCCTAGCGGGTGAAAACACAAGCAAATCAACAGCTACCTACACGCAAACAATATGCCTGTAAACAACTGCACTATGAAATCATGTTCAACTCGAAGCAAAAACTCGGCGACCTGTGAGTCCCTTTCCACATGGCATTTCACAAAGCAAGAAGCTTAGATGAGGAATTTTTTTTTTTTAATCTAAAGGAAGTGAGCACAGCCCACCTGGCAGCCTGAGGCTAGGCCCGTCACCAGTCTGGTGCCTCGTGCAGCCCCCGGTGAGGCCCCATTAGAAAGCAGAGGCTCGGTTTCCCTATCTGTACCACAACAGTCATCTTTCTACCCTAGACCCTGCTTGCTACTGGACTTTGGTGAGTCATAAGACGGACCAGTACTCAGAAAGCGGCATATGGGACAATGACATCTTTCTCACCAAGCTTCTCATGGGTTAATTCCGCCCTCTAAACGGGGCCATAGGTGATGAAGATGTGATTAAGACTTGTGACTGAGCACAGCCCAGGTCAGTGTAGATGCTGAGGTTCCCCAGCTGTGGCAGGAAGTAGATTCATTCTTTGTTTTCTCAAAGCAGAAACAATGGGGCAGGCTGTAGTGCAGGAAAATATCACAGGACAAATTTGTACGACAACTCAACTGCTCCCCAGCTATACAACTTGTTTCAACTCTTCTTTGAGTCTCACCCCGGTTGTCCACCAAAGAGCAAGCCAGGATGGTGATGAGGCCTGAGGGAGGTACAGGAGAAGAGGCACCTGTGAGTGGGAAGCATGTCAGCAATGGCAGAGATCGCATGTTAATATGTAGTGGAAATCTAGCCCAGAATGAGGGGGAAGACTGGCTGCAGGGAATGGTCCTAGCTCACCGCAAGCTGCAACCACAAGCCGTGACAGCACAGGAAGAGGAGCAGGGAGGTCCCCAGGGCCTGCAGACTCAGCAGGCAAAATAGAGAGCGCAGATGCCAGGGCCACCAGAGCAAATTGGTAAAAGCCTTGGACAGCTGGAAGGTGGTGTGGATTCCTGAGCACCCTGAGTGATGGGAGGAGTGGTTGCTCAAGCCCTGACCAAGCCTCTCCTGGGCCCCGTTAACAGTGAAATGAGAGCTGCAGCCGGAATAGCCAGGACCAGACTCAGCTGCAATCAATTCAGCTGTGCCCATGGCCCAGGGTGAGGCTCCTGCTCCGGTCACTCCACAAATACCCCAGAGTAAATACAGGCTAATGTTATGATGCTTATTAATTAGAGAGTAACTGTATTCTCACAAGGAAGTACATACGAGTTCCTTGCCTGGGAACACAGGTGGTGTCCGCTTGGGCAAGCCTGTCGACACACCTGCTGGGTCTCTTTTGCCCTCTTTCAGGAGGATGTTATATCTTCTTTCCACAGCCCCAAAAGTCCTCATGGAATGTGTGGGGAGTAAACTAAGATACATGATCCCCTGCACTGCAGGAACCATGAACTCCAGCAAACATGGGGACCATATTTTACGTATCTTTGTATCTTCACGTATCTTTGTATCTTCTTTAGTCTTGCTTCATAGCAGGTTAAGACACATATGTTGGATGGGTGGGTAGATGATGGGACGAAGGGATAGATAGATGGACAGAGAGATGGCTACAGAAGAAGAAGAAGAAGAAGAAGAAGGAGGAGGAGGAGGAGGCGGAGGAGGAGGAGAAGGAGAAGAAGAAGGGGGGCAGTGTTTCACAGTGGCTAATAATATAAAACTAGGTTTGAGTCTTACTTCTGCTGTGTGACCAAAAAAAGTCACTAACTTATTTGGGTTTTCTCTGTGACTTGAGAGTGACCATTAAATTAATAGTAGATACTTCTTAGTATGGTGAAGATAAAATGATTTCGTACATATAAAACAGTGTCTACCACATGGTAAATGCTTTGAGAGTGTTTGCCCTTATGACTGTCGGATAGCACTAGAAAAGTCATTTGACCTCTGTGCATGTCAGGGTCTGAGGAAACCTGCAGTATCCATCTCAGAGGTGTGAGCAAGATTAAGGGGCTGGCGCTGGCAAGATGAGATCGCAAAGGGAGCACGGCCTAAAGATCAGCCAACATGAGGTGGATGAGGGAGCAGAGAAACCATTTGTGGGATCTGGAAGATGGAACACTGTTTGCTGGAAGAACAAATCCTAGAGCCAACCCAGGGCCCTCATTCTATCAAAAATCCTGGGTCAGGGACCCAGGAACCTGTATCTCCATGCCCCTTCAGGCAGCTGGCAGACGCCTGAAAAGGCTGGTCTCCATCCCATGAGTGAGGGTGTTGCAGAACAAGGCCCCCAGCCAGACCTGGGAGCTGCAGGAACCCACAAAGCCTCTCCATAGCCGGCAAAGCAGTAGGGGCCTGGTGAGGTGGCGTGGGGAGCCAGAGCTGACACTCCGAATTACAATCTAATAGCTTACAGCGCTTCCCTTGCGCACCGCAGTAAAGGTTACCGTGCAATTACGTGTCGCTACATACAAATGACAGAGCAGTTACGGTTACTTTACCAATTACAGGGAAATTGCTCCCACTCTGCAGAGAGACTGGCACTCTGAAAAGCTCTATCTTCTCCACAGAAAAGGGATTTTTAAATGCTGCTGCTATCCTTCCTCCAGCAGTATCCCCAGGCTTCAGGACAAAGCAGCTACCCAAGGAGGCCAGGAGTGCCTGATGGTGTCTGTGGCGATTCCCTGAGAGAAGTGGGGACAGACCTGGGAGACTATGGAGGTCATCTAAGGTCCTCTGGCATCACTCATAAAACCCAGGCCTTACTGGCAAGCTCTTAATGGACGAGCCATCACCGTAACAGCCAGAACAATCTGTCATAAAGACCAAAGGTGTGGTTGGTGCCTGATCCTACTCATCCTTAACCCTGCTGGCACTGCCCCTAATCTGTCCCTCACAATACCTCCCCCAGCCATGTGGAGCTGTTAGGCTGAGGGCCTCACTTGCCCCATCTTGCAGAAACCCCATTGAGCCCTTATTATGGGAAGGTCAGAAGTGGGCCAGAGCTCAGTGGCGCAAAGGCAATGCTAATGAGGCACAGGTCAGCGGGTCTACCTCCCTGGGGGCCAATTAGCTGAGCTCCTGGACACTGTCTTCCATAGCCAAAGGCTGACCCTCTTACCTGAGGCATCCACTGTTTACAAATATCCCAAACTGACCTAGAAAGACCAAGTGTGTCAATGAGTTGGATGGATACAGCCGAATGCCACACCCATGCATGCGCCTGCCTAGCTGCTCCGGGCCCTGGGTGGAAAACACTAGGTGGGACCTGGTCCTCTCCTTGCTCTGTGACCTCAAGGAACAAACTAGCCCTCTGCCCTTCCTGAATGGGAAGTACTGTCCAATCTTATGCGCGGAGACCTGAATAGTCTACACCACCTCCTAAAACTAAGACTCCTGGTCATTAAATGGGGAAGAAGGCATTGGAGATCAGCCCAAGAGCTTCCATGGGGCCTTTTGTTATCACACTTTGTCAGCCCACAGAAATTCTCTGCTAAAAGAAGGGAAACTGAGGCACTAAATAAATACAGTGCTCTTTTAGTTCTTCACTGTTTGTTTCAGGGGTTATTACAGTCTAGGGACCAGGGGAGGCCCCAGGAACATAAAGTTATATATGTCTCAGCTTCTGCCCCCAAATTACCCTTTTCTATTGACAGAGACAGACCCAGGCTGTAACAAAACAAGCTACTCGTGCTTTGTTTCATTTATGTACCTGGGGGAGTGCAGAGGATAAGGCCACCAACTGCCTCAGAGAGCAAGCAGGGCCTGCTGGAATGGGTGGATCTGGGATCAACCCCAAGCGCTCTGTGTTAGGGGACAGCATTCAAGCCCACTTTCACCCAGTGTGCTAATCCATGGGAAAAGAGAAATCAAGATCACAACATCTGACAACCTGACTTTACAGGTGAAGAAATCAAGGCCCGGAGAGTGAAGTGGCCCTCCAAGGTGACTATCATGTTACAGGGAAAACAGAACCCCAAATTCCTAGTCCAGAAGCAAAACGAATCTTAAACAAGAGCCTCCTCCAGTGATGTTAGAAGACAGTCTCACAGAAAGGATCTCTGGGGTGTGAGGAGGGCAGGAAACAGCTCTGGGAAGATCACTGCCCTCTGTTACCTCCAAAGCCTAGACACAGACACCTTGCTTTCTCAGAAAGCCCTAGGCCAGTCAGCAAAGTGAGCTTCTTCCTTTCCTGGGTCCAAAGAAAGTAAAAGCTAAATTTATGAATAGAAACACAAGTTAGAAGAAAAAGGGAAGCCAGGTACAAGCCTGAAACCCCAGCACCCTGAGAGGCTGAGGTAGTATTGCCAGATCAAGTCCAGGCCGAGGCAACTCAATTGACTTAGTGGCTTAGTGAGATCCTATCTTTACTTACACACACACACACACACACACACACACACAATGGTGGGAAACACTCATGAATGTGAAAGCCTGGCGTTCAACCTCCAGTACCACAACAACAACAAAAAAAAGAGTAAGAAAAGGTGGATGGGGAGGAGATGTGTCTGCTCAGGCAGACAGGAAGAAGGTTTTTAGATTTTTTCATGCCTATAAGCCCCACATTTCTTTCCATCAGTTCCACATTCACACCTACACACACACACACACACACACAGAAGCTGACCACAGCAGGCCTCCAGTGGAAATGGTGACTCCATGAATTACACTTGTGGGATTTCTTCTTAAAGGCCATATTGATCAGATAAGCTGTAATAGCTCATGTCTAAATACAGACTCCAGTTGTAAAGCTCTGCTGTCCAGGGAGATAATGATCACCCACTTATTAGGAACCATATCTCAATATGGCCACTGACCCCTAAGGTGTTCATAATAAACACACCAGGGATCAAAGCACAAAATGTATCATGTATCATCCCCTTGAAACAACTCCATGTGTGCTTCACTGAACCTCCTCAGGGCTGGAAGTGAGCAGAGCAGGTCTTCAAGCACCAGGAACACCTTGGAGAGCACTGCCTCCACAGGAAGCCTGTCACTCTTACAGGCACATTCAACTTGTAGTACAGGGTTTTTTACCCTTACTTTTTTTAATATTATGAGGAAAAAATTTTAAAGCAAGTTTTAGTGCATACACATTTACTAAATTGTATAGTTCACTTTGTCTATGGCCTAAAGACAGGTTCTTTTCACTTAAAAAAAGGGGGGGGGCAAAAAATTCAGGCCATAGGTTGGGCACACCTACATATGATAATCCTATGTGCTTGCTTGATCATTTCTATAACAGAACAGAATCAGAAAGCCTGCCTTGTCAAGGCTCCAATGGCTGCACTGTTCTGCACAAACTCCCCTCTGTCTTTCATGATTCCTAACCCCTTCTACAAGTCTGAGATGCACGCCGATCCCACCGGGTTGAACTCTGGAAAACAACCAGAGAAGTGGTGTCACAGGTGAAGGTTGCCCCAGCACCCTGGCCGTGAGCACAGGTGCTGGAAGCAGAAGGTGGGAATGTGGCCTCATCCACTTAGTTACTAATGCATCATCTCAGAGCGATTCTTTATTGTGTCTTTTTCAATGAGACTGTAAGAAAAATGAAAGTGTACAGGGAAAGGGAGGGAGAGCCAGCAAGCCACAATAACCTAGTTAAAGAACTATGTTATTGAAGGGTCTTAATGAAAAGTGTCTAGGGGTTGGAAAAACAACTCAACAAATTGCAGCCAAGGTTCTCAGGAAGGAAGAGGCTGGTGCCCAGGCATCCTGAAAAGGAGGAGAGGGGAAATAAAAGCAGAATAAGAGGTTACAGTGTTTTAGGAGCTCGGTGGGTGTTAGGGGCAGCTTCTGATGCAAATATTAGTTTATTAACCAATGTTCTTAACAACCTATGGGACTAGGAAAGCCACGGATAAAGAAAATACTTTTTTTACACTTATTCTGAAATCTCTATATGTTTTGGGACCAACTGCGGCCCAACGCTACCAGGTATTTAAGGGGACTTTCTCTCACCGTGATAACAAGCTAGTCTTCTAATAGGGAACTAAGGCCACTAATTTGAGCTCTGTTCCCAGGAGAGGGACATTAATCCAGGCACTTTCTACAGGGTGGGCTAGATTTAGCAACGTGACCACCCTAGGGGGTGCTGGGCAGAGCAGTCAAAGTGTCTCAATCAGGGGTCCGGGGATTGGACCCATGACCCTTTCCTCATTAGCTCAGCTGCGGAGAGTCCTGTTTTCCTCCCAGACAAGTACCCAGGACCACGGCGCTATGAGCTGGGGATGGTGTGAATAGGCCAGAGCTATGGGCCAGCCTGTCAAGAGGACCAGGACTCTGCAGGTGGTAACTATGGTGGGGGCTATTGGCCAAAACTGGGGCAGCTTCTCAGCCTGCAAGTAGTACCAACCCAAATGCACCAGGTGCTGTCTCTCCCCCTTGTGCACCTTAGCCCCAGACACCCGGTGGCTGCTTGTTGGGGCAGATAAATCATCCCACACTGTAGCCCATCAATCCCCAGGTCCTTCTCCCTCCCAGAGTCTACAGCAGACAGCCTCAGCCGCCATGAGAACTGTAATTGAAGAGAGAAGCACCACGATGATTAAGTTTGTGTGTTTTCTGGCGGGCACAGAGGAGCAGTGGTCCCGCTCACCAGGCTGAATTATGGGGTAGGTCATTCCCTTGTTAGTGGGAATAAATTTTATTAGCCCCACTCTCACTGCCACAGATCTTCCTCTCTTGCTCCTCGGGCTCATATGTGAGTCTGCGTAATGTTGCCTGCACGCAGGATAAATCAGCCGAACCAATCCCATTATATTTTGGAACGCTGACAGAGACCCAGTAATGACACGGAGAAGGGTGCCGCCTTTCTTCTCTCTACTGACCACGGTTCACAAACATGGACAGAAGACGGGGTAAACCCACCGGGAAGAAAAATGCCAATCATAAAATCTCCCTCAGTGGCCTCGTCTTCTAATAACTTTGTTAATGTAAAAAATAAAAACCCAAGTTCGTAGTGCTGCCCTGTGGTCATTCCCTTCCACTCTGCACAAGCTAAGGGACACCTGAGAGTAACAGCAGGAAGGGTGTGGCTCAAAACATTTTCCCTCCTTCCAATGGAGGCATTTAGCCTCTAGCCTGTGGTGTGAGGAAAGAAAGGCAGACAGCTGGAAGCACATCTGCAGACCTGAGACTCTCAACCTCTCAAAAGCAGATGTTAATGGAGAAAGAATATCTACCAATGAAATCACAGTAATAGTATTATGTCCCTTTCTGTCCCATTGAGTGCATCAAAGCCAAGGTAGACGCTACAGGACGGTGCTAGGAAAATGTTTGTGGCCTACAAATACACTGTTCATTCATGTGTATGTATTTCTCATTTGTACTTTATTAAAAGGGTATTATTTTATCAGCTCCTGTTTGAAGATGTATCAGAAAAAAAGGAGGGGTGGGAGCGGTGTTCCTTATGAGCCCCATTACATTTCACAGGCTGGAACTGGCTGGGACCTAGAAGATTCAGACACCCAGACCAGGGTCCTGGCTAAGATGCTGCCCTGCAAAGGTGGAGAAATGGAAGGGAAGGCCCAGAAAACCACACCTGCACCTATAAGCAGGACAGGTCCACGACGCGCAAGAAGCTCAGCTTCCTACGTGGGCTGGACTGCTTCATACTGTAAGAGGCATGCGTATGTATGCACACAAGAGAAGAATCTCACTGTATTTCTGCTGAGTGTAGTATGTGGGTGTGGAGAAAAATAAGTCGCAGAAAGAGAGAGACAGGGAGAGGCCAGGACAAGGCAACGCACGGGGAGTCGGAGGAAGACAGCCGCAGACAGACATCATTGAGAGGGGAGACAGACACCTGAGAAAGTGACTCAGCTGGTAAGAATAGAGCAAGGCGTGTGTGCATGTGGGCTTGTGTACAGATATGCATGCTACTTTGGCAGGTACAAGGAGCGATGTCTTGGTATGTCGGGGCCCCATAGGCTTAACTCCCACCTCTGCTACTTATTAAAACTCAGGATTCTTGATCCTTCACTCTCCTAGCTGACCACTGGCCTCCTGGGTAGCTATTCTGAGAGAACCCATTCAGCCTAAGAGGTCAACCACAGAACGCTTCCTCCCACCAGACCCAAAACAACACTTAGGCCTCTGCCACCATCCGGTATCAAAAAGCACCCTACCTGCCTGGCTGGGATGCAACTTTTACTGCAAATCCAGCTTGCTGAGAAGAATGAGGTGGGTGGACTTTGGCCCTGAACAGCTGAAATGGGAGCCATGGTAAAGGGAGAATGGGAAGATTTGACCCCCTCAGGATGGGAGGTTACTAGGAATGGTGGTACGACCTATAATCCCAGTACTCAGGGAGGCTGAGGAAAAAGGATTGCAAAGTTGAATATATCTTAGACAAGTTAGTGACTTAGGAAAACCCTGCCTCAAATTCTTAATAAATAAAAGGGCTGAGGGTATAGCTCAGCATAAAAGCCCTGGGTTCAGACTCCAGGAACAAAAAGAGGGGAGAAACCGGGGTCGCGCTGACAGGCACCCAGTGCTAAACATGAACGCTGCAGTTGGGTCATGGCCTGTGAGAAGCAAGTGTGCACCTACTGGAGCGTGAGTGTGGTGTAGGGTGTGTGTGAGTAGTGAGCTTCCACATGTGGCAAGAGCGGTGGAGAGGAGATGGAGGAACAGTGCGGGGAGGGAGGAGTTCCTGGCTGGGGGAAGACAAAGCCAAGCAGAGAGAGCAAACCTTGCCAGGCAGCACCACCACAACAGGAAATGAGCCCATCTAGTCAGAGCTGCACTTCCTGCTGACAGGGAAAAGAAAATACCCCAAGCAGAGGTGCACAGTCAGTCTCTGGGCCTGGGACAGCTGCCGGGCTATTCCGGATGCTCCTTTTTATGCAGTTTCAGGATCTCAGGCGCCAGGCAAACCTGACTGGCCATCCAGGCTGGAACGTGAGGCCAGCCTCTGGTCCATGGGGGGGACCCTGTCTGCTCCCTAGCACTATGTGGCTAGAAGGCAATGAGTCACATAGCATACATATCAGGATGGGGCTCTTCTTCATACCCAGGGACACATACCCAGGATGGCAGGTGACCTATCAGGTGAAAATTGAAGCTCAGCTCATTATACCTCTATGGCCTTCATAGGACCTGTAGGGCTGACAGGCAATCCTGAGAGTGAGACCGAAACTCAGTTCAGCCACATTTCCCTAGAGGCTTCCAGAAATGTGGAGGATTCTTTAGACAGCAAAGTCCCACTAGTACCTAGCACTCAGGGACCCAGACGCCAAGTGCCCTGAGATGCTCAGACAGGCCCCTAATCAGGAACTGCCCACAGAGACACCTGTCACTAGCACACCACTGAGAAACACCATGGGAGAGGCACTTCGCTGGGAATCACATGCACAGTAGGTTCCGATCTACTGATTGCACGATGCTGGCGGAAGTGATTGACTTTTCTATCCTCCCTTCCCTCAGCTGGAAGCCTGTCTGCCCTTCCCGCTGCCCTGCAGGACTGCAGAGAGACGGAAGGGTCATAAAGTGTCTTGAAAACCTGCAGGAGAACAGTCTGTCTACAGAACTAGGAAGGTCACTCCGAGGTCAACGTTTGAGGGGACAATGAAAATGCTGATTTGGGCCCACCTCTGAGCCAGCCCTTCATCCAGCTTATGGGCCCCAGGGGTGACACCACCTGACTCTTGCGCCTACCTCTCACTTGAGATTTGAGTGAAGGCAGTGACACCCAGCCCCAGGCCTGCTGATTCTGTTCTTGTCATACAGGATGTAAGAAGCTAATCTCTTGTTCATACTGTTGTGGGTAGATGGATGCCATGCCACCATCTTGGCATCTACCAGCGGGGAATCCACTGCCAACCTCTGTCCCAGGGCCTGTGATGCTTCTTCACCAATCATTAGTTCACTTAGAGGCGGTAGGCTGGTGTTCTGTGAGGTACACCCAGAGGGCATAGATAACCACAACAGGGAAACTCCTAGGGGCCAGAAGGCTCTTCAGCCTTACGGATGTGTGTTCTACAGGCAGCAGATATTTGAAAGCCTTTGTGTAAGCCATCAAAAGGGACCATAGGTAGAGAGATCCTGTGGTGCTGAGCTACAGAGAGAGAAACTCAATTAGTGTCATCAAGCTATCTGGATGTCCATTACCAAATCAGCCTCAGGTTAGTCTTTAGCAAAGCTGTGACCCCTGACAGATCCTTCTGGGATTTCCTTGTGCCCATGTCCTTATGAGATCTTCTGAGCAATTTTCAGACACTAGTATGAATGTTTCTCTTAGACACCTCTCTCCACTTAGAGTGGAGGAAATCAGGATATATAGGAAGGGAAGGGCCCAGAAGGCAAAAGAGGGTTTGTTTCCATGGCCACAAATGCCAGGAAGCACCCAGGCTGCTCTCTAGCCTCTATATCCACTCCAGCTGAGAGCTTTGCATTTGCGATGTGCACTTCCCTTGGCACAAATTCCCATGAAGAGGCCGCTGCTGGCTGGTGAGGTTCATCTCTAATGTGAGCACAGCCAGGCTTCTTTGACACCCCTGGGGCAGAAACACCAAGGTACTCTCCCAGAATAGCAGTCAGCAGGATCTGGCTTCAGAGTCCACCATGTTTGCACTCAAGTAATTCCACAGAAGCCTCATGGCACAGTAAGCCGAGTCACATAGGAGTTCTCTCCATTCCACCCATCACCCACTGGGCCCAGCTGGAGGGATACTGGGACCTTGTAAGATGGGAAGGTGGCCCAGGGCTCATGGTTCTCTTGGCTTGAAGTTCTGGAGAAGTCCCAGGAAGTGAAATGTGCCTAGAAAGACTGACAAGTGCCCTGGAATGACCATTCTAACTTCGAGGATAAGAACAACCAGCAGCACAAAAAAAAAAAAAAAATCATCGCTGATCATACAATGTCCACATTGGACTATGATAAAACCTACAGGGAACTCTGCCACTGCCACCTACCAAACCTAACCCTGGAATTCAACTTCCTGAGGTTTACCCTCTCCACTGCTCTCCTACAGTAGAAAGGCCACAGAGTAGAAGCCATCTGAGCCTCGGTTCCCACAGCACAGACTTCAGTGGAGTCCCAGGCTTAAAGGCAAAAGAACACTCTAGAACTGACCCTGTCCATCCTCTGCCACAGGAAGAAGGTAAGAAAGAAGCCAACGCTACAATTCTGTGCGTGGACTGACGGACAGTGAGGACTGCCAATGCTCCAGGGTCCACGGGCAGCTCAGGAGTCTGGCCTGGCTGATGCCAAAGTCCCATGATACATGTGTGGTCTGAGCCAAGTCCGAATGAATTGCAACAAGAGGGCCTGAGCAAAGTAACTTGAGTATCAGCCAAATCAAAGGAAACTGATACTGTGCATGAAAAGCCAGCCTGGCCCTTTTTAGACTGGCTGGGGAGACAGCTCCAGCCCCGTGTAGAATATCTGGCTTCCTCCTTGCTACTCTCAGCCCTGAACTAGCCTCTAACTTGAAAGAGCTAATTAAAACCAAAAGAAAAATCAAAAGCTTGTTATCTGGCTCCATTACTCCCAGTCCTGGCATTAGTCTGTTGTGCAAAGCTGTGTTCTTTCTGTTCTGACCAAGGCCAGCATGCAGAGTTAGGTCCTGCAGCACTGCAGACTTCATGATGAACTTGGCTTTTTGTGTCGTGGCAGGGAGCAAGGGCAGGACAAGCACCTGCCCATGGCAGTCAGATGAATCACTACAGATGCTCTGGCTCCCAAAAGAATGCTTTCTGTGTAATATACTTCTGTGATAAAGGCTTAAGTTCCTTTAATATGGTGATTCGATGTAGATTTAAGTCTATTTAACGTAGAAATTCACTTATTTGGAATTTGATGTAAGCTTACGCTAAGAAAATTGATGGATATAATGATAACTAGTATGTCTTTTGAATGTACACACATTTACTTTTCAATACTCAGCTAGGAAATTTGAATTTAACTTCTCTCTTCTTTCTCACATTTTCTAGCCTTATGAATTCCATTGTTTATAACACTGTTCTTCTCTTACGTGGACTGGTGAGCAAGACCACGTTAAAGAATCTCAACAAAGATATAGTAAGACACACAGGAAAGGAACTTTTGGCAAATTGTTCCAATAAAGGGCCCTGCTGGACCCAGAGAAGAGGCATCAAGACATGGGCCACTGCAGCCCATTCTAGGGGTGGGAAGCTGAGCTAAAGGGTGGTGATTTGAGCGGGGAAGTGAGTCAGACACGGAATATTAAATATGTTAAATATTGCATGGTTTCTCTGATATGGGAAGCCCAGAATTCAGGCATTCTTAGAACAAAATGGATGTGATAGTGGGAGTTAGGAGGGGTGGGGTGGGGGTGTGAGGACCAAAACCAGGGAGGGAGGGATTGCAATGTTGATGTGATATATATGTTCACAAAACACTCAAGCTCACTGTAACCATTATGTATCACATATATTAATAAAAATGGGGAAAAGTAACCCAAGCACTTGAGCAAGTTATCTGCAGAAAATTACCAGATTGTCAACCCCTCTGATCTCAAGAGAACCAATTGCTTAGCAAATCCACAGCATAAACCTGCCATTTTCTAATATAGGTTGCATATGTGCACACTTGTAGGGATGTACACTCCACGTATGCAAGCGTGTGAGGCGTAGGCATGGTGTGTGCCTGCATATGTGTGTGTGTACACTGCAGGCAAAAGGAACACTCCTCAAGTACTGACTCTGCCATTCACAAGATATATGATCTTGGGCAATTCATTCACCATGTTGGTACACAAATACAAACTGAAAGTTTAAACCAAGGGGCTAATCCTAACCCTAATCCTAAATCAGGCTGACTTCATGATGTGCCTTTTCAATGGCACTGTGCACACAGAAAATGCTTAGTAAAGATTAGTCTCCTTACTCTTTTTTGCTATTTGTCATTTCAAAAAATGCAAAATAGGCTGAAACTGTAACTCCCCTGATATCCCATATCCATGCCAAATGTTAGAATGACTTCTCACACTCATATTCTCCTCTTAGTGCCCCACTGTGGCTTTATTATAAACTCTCAGAAAAGTGATTCACAAGGTGGGTCCATGAGTGAGTTGCAGGCTTGGTCCTCGTGTATGGGACATAACTTTATATGTTCCCACCCATTCCCAGCACTTTCTGTCATTACCAGTTGTTCCACATGGAACAGAGAACAGTGCACCAATGGGAGACGGGCATTATAGCTCTAGCACTGATTCTTGTACTCAGGTGATGGCTTGGGTCCAATAAGACTGAAGACAGGATAAATTTGAGAACAATACACACCCCATGGGGGCTCCAAGGCCAGGGTTCCCATTGTGCCTATCCCCCAGCATAGCCATAAGCTTCCCCAACTCACCGCACTGCTGCAGGGGATGTCCTTCACCTTGAGCCAAGCCAGATCCAGGGTGCCTTCACCCCGGTAGCAGGACTGCAGCCGCTCCTTAATGCGGTCATTAATCTGCTTCAGAATGAAGATGCACAGGGCTGACTCATCTAGAGACTTCATTTTCCGCTTCTGGCCCTTGGAGAAGACAGTATAGAGGAGGTCATCATCTGGACGGACTCCCAGGGTCCGGCCAAGCACCGAGCCTGCTTTGGACAAGTAAGCAGCCTGCAGCAAGCGGTATTCTACCCCGCCACGCTCACAGCCAATGGGTACCTCCACATAGGAATTGAAGGCTGTGTCCTCCTTACAAAGTCTCACAAGTTTAGATGTGTACACTTGTTCCTTTGTTGTGGATCCTGGGGGAGACACCATCTCAGGCTGCAGGGTCAAAAAGTAGACAAAGTTGCCGCTGCTAAAACCATAGACATAGTAGATGTCAAAATCAGGGATGACGGTGAAGGTGTCCGAAGGGATCTTAATCATCGAAGCCACAAACTCATCATGGAAGACATAAGCAAACATACCGTCTGCTTCGGAATTTTTAGTCAGCTTCCGGCTGGAGATAGTAGGAAAATACTCAGGCTTCCCATCTACTGCCGTGGCAATGAAGAGTTTGTCATCCAGATTGCTGTAGGAGACGATCACTCCAAAAACTGAGCCACTCTCATTGACCCCTGACAGGTAGTGCTCCTTCTTGTGAAAGGGCTCCCCTAGTTTGAAGAGGTCCTCCAGTCTCAGGAGCTTACAGATGCCCTGGTACAGGCTCCCACAAGCGATCAGCCTGTTCTCCTTATAGTCTATGAGAAGCATTTTGTTGACGTTGTTGGTAGTGGTCAGGGGCTCGTTGCAAGTCTGGACAATGCGGGGTGGGTAACACTTGGGGTTATCCTCATCCGGCCCTGTCTCGTGGGTCACCAAGACCTTCAGGTCACTGGAGAGCTTGTAGATCCGGTTAACAGCCCCCAAGTAAATGTGTCCTGTCCTCTCATCTACCACCAAGTGATTAAATCCCTCTGCAGGCTCCCCTCGGAATGTGACAAAGGACCGCTTCTGGGTCAGAGCGGGTGGCTGTCGCGGGAGCAGAGTGGAGGAGCCCACGCCCACCATGAGCAGGTGGGAGAGCAGGCAAGTCCAGTTCCAAGGCATGGCTTTCATTTCAGAGGCAGGTCCTCACTGCACAGTGGCACTCAGGCACAGCTGTCTCTGCAGAGGGCTGGGACACAGCAGGGCAGTCTCCCTGATGGAGGAAAAAAAAAAAAAAAAGACTGAGATGTGGGGGAATGATAGGGGACAGTGGATTCAGCCCCCCTCCATAGGTAACACTACAGACAGAGCTGGGTACCAGCAGCACCAGGAAGAGCTTTCAGCAACAATAGGAGTGATAATGATGATCTCATCACAACAATGGTGATGATGACAGTAGTGAGGACAACGAAATGACAAGGAGTAGCTCCGCCTACTGAGTGTCTGACCCTGTGTCAGTCACTGTTGAGCACTCTCTGGAACCTTGCACTCACAATGCACCTTAGCAAACCCTTCCACGCTGGGTATCCTCCATCTGCACCACAGATCCATGGCCACCCTCCTCTGGGCCCAGGGCGCTGACCCACATGAGCCCAATGCCACAGGCTCCTGCTCTCAGTTTGCACCAGCAGGCAGCATCAACAGAAGCCAGGGGTCACAGGAGCTACCCACACCAGGTGGGAGTCTCCTCAGAAGTTCCCTAGGGCAGAAATCTCTGTACTGCTTCTCTGTCCCCAAGTCCTGTGGACCATCTTTTGCAAACCCCATCTAATCCTAGAGGTAGTAACAGGGGTCTCGCTTTTGCTGACCCCACACACTACCCTGCCCCCGAGGGAACCGTATTTTTTAAAGCAGTCTTTTTGCTACATTTTGCTCAAATAACCAAGCTTGCCTAAGCAACTGCCTGCTAGAATCCCAACTAGTGACCTTGGATGGATGTACTATTCTGACCCCATTGTATAGACAGACAATGAAGGCAGTCTGGGGACGTTATGTAACCTACCCACTTGAAAGTGGCAGAGATGGCAAACCCAAATAGGATACACCCACAGTGGATCTTTACTCCGAAGTCTAAATTGCTTCCGTTAGCACTGACCTGGCACAACTGGGGCTGCACAGTGCTCCGTGGTACACACAGCAGAAGCACTAGGCAGAATCCCTTCCTGTAGGCTGTCCGTGCAGCTGCTGCCTCTAGTCCTGCGTCTACACCTACTTTCTGTCTGCCCCTCCTCTGCAAGGCAGTGCAGAGAGGCCAAATTAAAAACCCACATCCTCCATCCCTTCCCACTGTGGCAGCCACCAGGTCGTCTGGGTACACTGCCCAGCTTCAAGGCCTCATGGTATTTAAACAAGGCAGATCTTGGCTCCCTCCTAAGGTAGGGACTCCTCTGAGATATTTTCACTAAACAGAAAGAAAAAAAAGTTTTTTAAGGAGCCAGCAGTCAAATAAACAAACAAAATCTCTCAGTGGAACAAAATCACTGTCCATCCTCACGGTGTCCTTCATTTCTATTCAAGATGCTTTCTGCATGTGTTTGCACCGGACAGCTTCCGCTTTCTCCAGTTGGGGGATTGCTGATGTTTCATATGGGGGCACACTGGCTCCAAGGAATTTCTCTTACTTCTCCCAAGCTCCTCAAAAATAAGGAGATGTGAAAAGGTAGACTACAAGTAAGAGAAAATTCTCCCCAGCAGGGAAGTAGCGTGAGGTTCACCAGACACCCAGAGAAGACAGGAATAAAAATACAGGCTTTGCATTGTCAGCAAAAATTCTAACGAGAAACGCAGATCTTCTTAAGGAGACATCAGGAAGGAAATTCTGGAAAGTAGGAACACCTAGGACCAACAGCAGTCAGACAAGCTCAGGGCATCCATTCATTACCCGCATGACAAATGCTTGCCTGGAGCACACACAAAATACTCTAGGCTCCAGGAGTGGGGCCCTCAAAGAATCCATGGGCAAATGAGGAAGAAGGCTCCAGAACCCAATTTACTGTATATAATGAGTACTTTCAAGACACTTGGTAGAGTCCTCTGGGAGTTCAGGGGGCAAAGAAGCCTTCTAACGTGGCTTGAGAGAGCAAGTAGCACAATGCCACAGACCTGGGAGGGGACAGAACTTGAGTTGAGACGTGAACTTGGCATGGACACGCAGAGTTGGATGGGAAAGGGCTTCTATATGGAAAAATGGGCATATCAAAGTGGGATACCAACAAGGAAGGGTTATGCCTCGGGAACAGAGTTCATGAAAGAAGATACAGCTGAAAAGAAAGAGCCATGAGCCTTCTCAGGATGTCACCAGGAGGTCAAGGCTAGAATGCAGAGAGTAGAGAGAAGAAGGTATATGTAAGTTTCCCAGGGAGAAGCCACCACACTTCTGTGTAAGCAGTCTTACCTCTGCCAAAGTAGGTTTTTATACCCAAGGTCTGTGAGCTCCAGTCATGCTTTCCAACACATCCATATACCAGAACTCTAGAGGCTCAACAGTCACTTTCTGAACAGCAGAGGAGGGCTCAGCAGCAAGGAGGAATAGCAATATCTGTGCAGCATAGATCATACCATACCCTAGGCCCTTTCCAAATGCTCATATAGATTAACTCACATAATCAGTACAAGTGTTCTCTGTAGACAGAACAGTTTTCCCCATGTAACACTGCAAGGACATGTAGAAATAAGCGGCAGAATTAGGAACAGAACCCCGGTTTGTACTTCTTACTGTAAAATCGAATGCCTTCTAGAAATGTAATTCAGAGCCCAGAATATAGAGCACCTGGGGTCTTGGGAGCCTTCTTAAATTCATGTGAATCTCAAACACCAAATCCCGAGATATCTCCTACCAACACCAGGAGAAAAACAGAAGCCACAAGGGCCTGCCTGGTAGGGACACCTGCCAGTTGGTGCTATCACAACCTCTAAGAATGTCCAGTACCTGGCACAGGGCCTCTGCATGGCACAAGATGGTGCTTAATAAGTGGCAGTTGGTGATATTCTTATCATTCATAAGACTGACATAGGATTAGAGGGATGAGGATTATGCAAATGAGATGGTACCTGCTGGTACACCTCAATCGGGTGATGAGGAGTCAACACATTTCCTCTTGCATTGCTCGTGTAAACACAAAAGGATTCTAGAATTTTTCAGTCTGAAAGAGATAATCCAGTTTAATAATTTCCAATATCTAATTTTAGAGATCAGGAAGGTGATAACCAGAGAGGTCAAATAAACTCAAAGAGGGTCACAAAGTGAGTTCAAGATAGAGATCAGGGCCAGCCCAGAGCTCTGATTCTGAGTCAGGGCCCTTTGTACCTCACCCAGCCTCTCTTCCAACTTCATCTAACCCTTTCTTGGCATCTGCTCCCCGGCCTTTGTGTGACAGTGACTGCTCTTCGGGCTCCATATGCTCTGCTGGCTAAGGCAGCTCTCAGAGCAGCTCTGCCAATAGCCAAATTCCAGCGGGGCTGGTAATCCTCATTCCAGACAGACAGGTGCAGCGCGGGCTCAGCCACCAAACCTTCTGGAGGGATCTCTCAGCAGCTACTGTACAGGATCGTGCCGTATATCAGAGAAAGCGTGTCTGTCACCCAGCCCACCTTACTGTACACCCTCACAGACTCCCAGCCAGTCCGCTGTTCTTTAGTTGGCTTAAGATGAGACAATGAAGCCTGTAATTATGAATTTACTGAGCAGAAAGGTGCCACATTCTTTCTCCATCTTTTATTAGGCGCTGAAAAGAGACACGGTTGTGCATCTCAAACAGTCATCACCCTCATCTGGGGATGACGCGATTACTGCGCCGGAGGGGAGAGGGACCCGCAGAAACAATGCCATGTGATGGGATAGGCAGCCTCTATTTTCTACCCTCCGAAAGGAACTGATTAGGAAACAACAGAGAAACGGAAAAGGAAGGGGAAAAATAAAGAACACAGTCTCCAGCTGGCCTCATGGGAGATCCTACCAAGTGTCCCCAAGGGGGTCGCCCAGTGGCCGCCTCTCACCCCAGCTCAGGACACACAGGTAGGCAGAACCCCCAGCGCCACTTAAGGCTGCCCCAATGTGTCAAAGCCAGAGCTTCCAGGGAAATGTCCCTTCTAGGACATCATCCTTGTATGCAGCGACCTCAGCCTTTCAAAGTTCCGACCCTAATTTCAGATCCAACCCAGTATTTCTCTCTCAAATTGTCATTTAGCTGGTTTCAAAACAAAGCTTCAGAAGTAACATTCAGCCTGCCCTGATTCGCATAGGCAAGTATTTGGACCCAGTCACCCCAGGACTGCCCCACAGAACACCCTGAACCAGGCAGGGCAGGAAAGGGGCCAGAGGACAGGAGACCCTAAAGACTCCAAATCAAACCCTAACACCTAACACTTCTCTCTTCTTTGAAACCAGATTTTAATTCCGAGCAGTCTCAGGGGAGATGGGGCTCATTTTTAGAAGCTGATCATCATTTTGATTAAAGCAATTGGGACTGTCTTTGTTTTATATGGCAAGTTTTGAAGAGCTCGAACTCATTTTCATGAAGTAGTACCATCCTCTTAGATTCCTGAGTGGCAGAAACAAAGTTATTATAGAGCAGTTTAAAATAGCAATTACCTCGCAAAATTCCTTCTGAGTTTACAAGACGTCTTCCTATGCTTTTCTCTTATTGCTCATGACAGCCCTGTTAGGAAAATGGCATCTTTAAAAGTGTACCTCCTCTACAGGTAAGGAAAGCAAAGCAGGAAGTGGTACAGATCTTGGCTGAAGTCACACATGATTATGTTGGAATTTAAAGACCTCTTCAAGGGTCCATCATTTTCTCAGGGGACATTCCCTGGAACCTCTGAGAAAGTCTTTATCCTCAATCTCTTTTTGCTGTGGTCTAACAGAGGATTCTGAAAATATATTTTAGGATGCTGCTCTAAAATACAAGCCATAACCCACCCGAAGTCTAGAAAACAATTCTAGAAAAAGTACTCATTTTTTAAATGACATTAATAGATTAGGAAATATTAATTCCCACACAGAAAAGGTAAGTCACTACTCAGGGAGACTTTTTCATCCAATATATATTTATATATTGAGTGTGATGTAAATATACTTCTCACAGTTGGTCACTGTTCGGCTGGGACACAGAATCCAGACATTTGGTCACAGACTATTCTAGATGTTTCTGTGAGGAAGTTTTGAGATGAGATTAACATTTAAGTCAGTGAATTATGCAGCAAATCAAAGCCTCCACAATATTGGTGGGTCTCGTCCAATTGGTTGAAGCCCACATTGACAAAAATACTGACTTCTTCTGAGTGAGAGAAAATTCTGGCAGCAAATAGTCTGCAGATCTTCAGAACTAGACTGTAATATCTACTCTCTCCAGGTCTCCAATCTGTAGGCCTGACCTACAGCCGTGGGACTTGATGCCTCTCTAACTGTGTAAGCCAATTCTAGATCTACTTCTATGAAGAAGCCTGGCTGGTAACATTTTTGGTCAAAATAATTAAAAAGACACTATCAGAGAATATGTACATTTGGGAGGAGGACTATCATTCACTTATCCTCTGAGGACTGGCTACTTTGTCCTCTCTCTGCTCTAATGCATCTGATAGAATTGACTCTACTCCTGATTCAAGACATAGTTCAGCATATAATCTAGTTTAACCAATCAGCACAAAGCAACAGTGAGTGACTCAGCAACAAGTATCTGGATAAACTGGTTGGTTGGAGGAGAATACTGAGGGGAAACATTCCAGCTCTTCTATGGATGTGACCTTAGAGAGTTACTGGCCTAAGAATTGCTGGGGCCGTTTTGGAACCAAAAGGTTGCAAGTACAGGGAAAGGGTTCTGGGAGAATGAAGCCTGAATATTGAGAAGCACAGAAAAAATCCAAATTATAAAGAGTCCCAGATCCCACGCCCTGGAGACATCAGATGACTAGATTGCATGCATAAAGCCAGCTCCATAGCTGGACTTTCTAGTTACGTGAACCAAAACATTTTTCCTTTTTCATAAGCCAGTTTGCATTCAGGTTTATTCTACCTCTTAATGACAAAATTCTAAACAATACTCAGAAAAATAAAAAGTGTATCCATCACCACATCCCCTCTACTAGGCTGTTTTTCAGTGGGATTAAGAGAACAAAGCCAAAGAAATTTTTGTGCCCTTCTGCTGGGAAGTTAAATACAGATTTATAAGCACTGATTGTTAAGGTTTGAATCTGCAGTGTCTCCCCCCAAAATCTCATGTATTCGGATGTTGGGGAATACTCATGGAACCATGTGCTTATAAAGAGGGAGGGCCTAGTTGGAAGAAGTGGAACACTAGGGCTTGACCCTGAAGGGGTGGATCACTGGGACATGACCTAAAAGGATATATCCTAGCTCCATCCTTCTTTGTTCACCTGGCTTCCTATCTGCCATCTGACGAACAGCTTTTCCTCCTTCTATGTCTCTGCCATGTGCTTCCACCACGGCTAGGTGCTCATGGATGGACTGAGACCTTCTGCAACTTGTAAGCTAAATAAATCTTTCCTCACTTCAGTTGTGGGTGTGGAGTATTGTGTCCCAGTGATGAAAAAGTGGGTGTTGAGTATTGTGTCCCAGTGATGAAAAAGTAACTAAGACATTGATACACTGTCCCAGGTGAGAACAAGTGCCCACATGTATGCATGGGAGTGTACTGACTTTCATCATCCCATGACACTATCTCTATTAGCTAAGCATTTATCTAGAGTACTGCACTCTGGGAGAACTTCTCCCAGAAAGTTCTCCACCTGGTCATGCCTCTGGTGCCCAGAGTTTGACTCATTTCTCAAATGAAGCCATGTTTGATCCCCAGTCTAAGATGTTGCTCCCACATGTTAGACCAGGAACCGATTCCTGCCAGGAAATTATACCTTATAAACTGTTAAATCTGTCCACTCCTGCTACTCCCTCTAACCCGAGGGACAAGGATGATGTATTTCTCACACCACTATTCTCTCCAGCGCCAAGTTGGAACCTGAGACGCTGTGGATACGTAACAAGCGTCTGCAAGCGAATGAATGAACGCTCCACAGCTGAGTATGACACAGCAGCCAGCATCACCTATGGCTGACATTCAAAGTAAGTCTTGATGCCAAGCCAACCAGCTCAAACAGAGGCCAAACTGAAAGAGCTGGGTTTACTCTGCTCTGATCCAGGACTTACACATACTGAAAACACTTTTAAAACATGATTTTAAATACACCAGAGAAACTAACTCTTTCACATATGATTTACAATGAAACCAGGCATTTCACCATGTGGAATATAAAAACAAGTGACCTTGCATGTGCAGATTCGACTTTAAGAAGTCCTACACAGCTAAGCAAACCAGGATGATCCCTTTTGAAGAAACGGACCTGGGCCTGAAAATCACGTTGCAACAAGGAAAACTTAACACAGGAGACACATATTGCAAGAAATATGCCTGCATGTGTCCAATGGCAATTTTATTTGTAGCCACTGACTGTTAATTGCAGACATACTTCATGAAGAATTCTGAGCTGAAAATAAGGGGCACAGATCATCAAAAGCAGAAAACATACCCTTGTTCTACAGTGCCTGGGGGTCTCCTGGAGGACCTTCTAGTTGTCTTACTGAGAAGTTCCACAGAACTTCACCTTCCCAGCTCCTACTCAAAACCGGGAACTCCATGGCTTTCCTTGGCTCTCCCAACAAGACGGTGTTCTAGGTTACACCATTCCCACCATGTAGGTGAGTTAGGAACAAAGAGCAAACTTCACACTAAAAATATGTGCTTACCTATGCAGGGGGCTGCTGGAGAGAGGGGACCACTAGCTATAGCATACACTTCCAGCCTCCACATTCCCATGCCATGCCTGAGTATGATGATGCCAATAGTGAACATCTCGGCGGCCATGCCATCTCAAAGCAGGGAGGATCTAGGTAGCTCTTCTAGCTACAGTTTGAATGCACACCTAAATCTCATGTGTTAAAAAATTTAATCCCCAGATTTGTATGTTGATGAAGGAGGGATGCTTTGGAAGAAATCAGGATTAACTAAGGTTGTGGGCACAAGGGATCTCACGATAGGACTGGCATCTTTATAAAAAGAGGAAGAAGACCTGAACTGATGTATGTTTGCTCTGTCTCACCACATCATGCCCTCCACTGTGCTAAGATACAGCCAGAAGATAGTCAGATAATGTCAGCATCATGCATTTGAACTTGCCAGCTTCCAGAACCATGAACTATGTAAACCTTTACTCATTATAAATTATAATACCAGCCTCAGGTGTTTTATTATGGCCAGAGAAAGTAGAAGGTGACACTTCTCTATATTTTCTTTCTTTGAGAATGACAGATCCTCAAGCAGAAGGATCTAACTAGCCAAGAAGAACACCTATGTCAAACATGAGACAAAAAATCGCTTTGATAAGGCTCTGAATCAAAGACTGGTGTGTTACCACAGGAAGCATGACCTTGACACAAGCTGGCCCCACGCGCAGAGACAACCCTGTGTGCCAGAGCTTCACGCTTGATGTCGTGGGTCTCCAGACCTCTGTTCTTTACATTGCACCAGGCTGCCATGCTTAGCAAAAGTTCTCTGTAGATGTTAGCAGAACCCCTCTTGCTCCGGCTGCAAGTCCCAAGCTGATAGTAACAGAACACCACTGCGACAACATTCACTCTGTTCTCAGTGGGCATGCCCGAGTTTGGGGCTCTGGGAAGCAGCAAGTATGTGCTTCTGAGGCCCTGAGAGGGTTGGAGACACGACCAGCTGTCCTCCTCCTTCATCTGAGAAACCCTAGATCTTCAATGATCTGAATTAACAAAATGGACAAGTACCCTTTTTTTTTTTTTTTACATTTCTATGTAAATCTGTAATTTACACTCAGAATGGCATTTCCAATAAGTGATCAGAACTTTTTTCTGGTCTGTGCTTTTCACTTTTAACCCTTAGTTTCTAGACATTGGAACAATGAGTCGCTATTTTACAACTTTCTGGAAAATTATATTTACAGTCAGTATCTCAGGGCGAGGCAAGAAGTCTAGTGCCCAGGGTACACGACCAGCCCAGCCAGCCCCCAGGTACCTGTTCACCTTGCTGCAGTCACATATTGGCTTTTGGCACCATGCCTTCTCCTTATTACCATCTCAGAAGTGAGTGTCCTACTCACAAAGGGAAAAGGGACAGAGTACAGGTGTGACCATGCAGTTTATCACTACCCCAGCGGAGATATATCGTGTCAAAGCCACTCTCTTCCCAAGAGAAGGTCGTGGTGTTCTCGGGACAGTCACAGGTACAGATAGAGGCTTCAGAAAGTCCAGTGAGAGTCCAGAATGCAACAGCCGCCGGGCAGGTTGCAAACCCCCTTCAGGCCTCTCCCTCTGCTACTGCTGCTATTCTTTCCAGCACTGAGAACTGTAAATGAGTAGATGAGAGAAGGGATAGGGAAGGCATAAAGGGAGAAGAAGAAAGAACTAAGCACAGATGAGCCCAGGGCCACCAGGCAACCAGCCTGGCCTCCAGGAACTTGGAACTTCAGCACCAAGCTCAGCTCACAGGCTCCCTTAATTCTTTCTACCCAGTTACCATGGACAGAGCTTTTGGATCCCGCTTCCTCTGCAGGAGGGGGAGTCTGTGAGCTGTTCCCTCTCAGAGATCCCTGCAGTCTGACTTTGAGACCTCAGGTTCTGGGTTGCACCATCTCCTTCCACCCCACCCATCCCCCAGACCTCTAAGGCCTTGACTTGTAGGGTGCTCCCCCAGGGTGTGGGACTACCTTCCCAGGGCCCAGTCTGCGTTCCCAGCAGAGCCCTGCTGCCCAGATGAAGCTCTTCATTATTACAGGGAGGCAGTCCTTGGTATTCCCGGCATCGTGCCTGCTAGGGGGAGTCGCTACAACAGCAATGACGCTCTCTACTCTAAGCCCCGCTGGGAGGCTTTAAAACCACAGCACTCTCTGGAGACGCCTGGGTTGGAAAAGACAGAGTCTCATTTAAAGAAACAGCCTGGCCAGGAATTAGGGTCACACACCTCAGACGGAGCTGGCATCAAGACATGCTCTGCAAAATGGCACAGGCTGGCACCAATGTGGCCACTGTCTCCTGCCTCTGCTCCTCAGTCCAGCCCCCATAGTCAGTCTGGCTGGTTTCCAGTTATCCAGGCTGGGCTGAACTCTGAAGGCACAATAATAATGGTTCGTTGCAGGACAGTACCCAAGGCATCTCAGAGATGTGGCCAAGGGGACATTTACTGTCACTTTCCTGTCCTAAGACCTGGGTGGACATCTGGGTCACACAGAAGGGGCAGAAGCCACCTCTCCCCGTAGCCCTGTCCCTTGCATGTGTCCTTGGTTTGCTTGGTTGACTGGAAAGGGACTTACTGCAGCACCCTGGCCCACATTCCCCTGAGCCTCCAGCCTCTCTCACCAGACTTCCAGCCTGGCTCCAGAAGGCAAAGCCACATTTGATGGCCTCCCCTCAAATGTGCACCTCACTCTCAGAACACCTGTCTTCCTTTCACGGAAGGGGATGAGACATCTCTTCTGGTGTCATCTAATGGCCCCCAGAAAAGCCTCTCTGAGTTGCTCTGACCTAGGATACTACAGATGTCAACAAGGGTCATTCTCACTACCGCAATCTTGCGAAGTGACTGCCCTTCCTTGTTTATGCCTCAGTTTCCCTGTCTGTAAAATAAAAATAGAAATCATTTTGGGAAAAGACTAATGAAGAGAGATTATCAAGATTCCCCCAGAGAAAGGAGTGAAGCGGAATGTTGCTCAGGCTCCACAGAACACAGCCCAACCAGACGGTGGGAGAAATTCTTAGGTGGCCTTGGGGAAATTCCAGGCAGAACCACGAGCTGGGCAGAGCTATGCAATGGTAGTGATTCCAGCACCCAGGGGTGACATTTACTGAAAGACAAAAGACTCATGCTGGAGTTGCTCCAGAGACTCTACATCTTTGTTTAAACTGGCCCTTCAACTGCCTAGATCTAAATGGTTGGGAGCTTCCCACATGCCCACTGTGGTCAAATCGCACAGCTGATTCTCAGAGAACTGGGGCTACTCATCTGGGGGCCTACATCACACTTCCTGGAGTTTGTTTCCTTTTTCATAAGAAAGAACAAGGGGTGGGACACACTTTAGCAGTTCAGGTATGGGTCCATTTCACTGATCCTGAGGAGTCAGTTAATCCTCTGCTTCTTCAGCCTCTGGGGACCTGCAGGCACAACAGGGCAGTTGATGCAGAGTGGCCAGAAGCCTCCAAGCACTGAAGCTTCCCGCTCACCGACAGGCCTCACATGCGGCCCCCAACAAGTGGAGTATGCCCGAGTGATCTGATCTATTTCTTGCCCTTATCTTAGGGAATGAAAATTCCCTTCACCAGACTGGTGAAAAATCTCTACCTAGACTTTTCTAACTAAAGACAATAAGGAAGTTTGGAAACAATAATGAACGTAAGGTTTTGGAAAAACTAAGCTGGAAATTCATACTCTTGGATCCTGGGCCTGAGGAAACCCCCAGGGGCTACTCCTGAGATGACTCACCACCCACCTCTTCAGCTCTGTTATTGCCACCACCATCAGACTGGCTTCCAGCCCACCGGAGTCTTCACAGAATGCCCATAGTGCCACCAAACAGAGGCTCTGCGGGGGGAAAGGCTATGTGCGGCACACTCACTCAGACCCCATCACCTTTTCTGTCACCTAAGGTCTAGGGCACAACTCTCTTCCTGTCTTCTCTGTGTCCTTCAACCCACCTCTTTCTTTTTCAATTCCAGGAAAAATCAGGAAGTGAACAGTTGTCTCTCTGGCTGGTCTATATTCATGTAATTAGTGCTATTTAATTCTATGATGAGCCAAAGCTCATAAACTACAAAACATATTTCAGCTGCGTGATGCAAATCTTGGCTGAAATTTCCACTGTAGCCGGAAGCTGAACCAAGCTATATTTGTTCCTTAAAAAAAAAAAAAAAAATCAGAATGACTGCAATAAAGTTTTAGGGGCAGGCACTGCTACTACCTGGAAATATGGCAAGGAGGATCAGAAAAGAGGATTTATACATTGTAAAGTTTGAAAATAATCTCCATCACCATGACAACACTGAATTAAAAAAAAATTTAGTGTTGACTGAATAATGTTAGTATAATATGTCATCCCTCATAAGGTTGTTCTGGGATGCCTTACCTTGCTCTCCAGTACTGACATGCACCGTAAGGGCTTGGGCCCCTCCTCAGTGAATGAGAAGCCATCCTGCCTCTCCCCTACTTTGAGCATGTACCTATGTGTCAAATCATCAGGGGGATGTGCAGCTTCTAGCAATTATTCCAAATTGCCACATTCCCACCTTCCTACACCTGCTCCCCTGCCCACCCTACTGGGATGAGGTACACCCTACTCCTGCATTTATGCCAGCAATGTGTGATGCAAGCAAAAGGACATCTTACCCCCTGTCCTGCCACTATTTCAGAAGGTAAGACTCAGAAAGGTGAGGTCCCAGGGATGCCACTCTACCAGGCACTCGGCACTATAAAGAACAGACAGTTTCAGTCCCAACAGCTCAACTTTTGTCCTTCAATCTTCACCAGGCCCTCTTTCCAGCACTCCTGCCATGACTGGTTCTCTTCCATGAAAATCCTGGGAATTGATAACGCTTGCCTCTTTTTCTAGGTGATAAAAACACCACACAGGGAAGGTACGTGGAAGGACCCGGGCAAGGCCTGGTGGGGCAGGGATACATATGTTATACTGCTGATACCTCCTTTCTTGACCTACTCAGAGCTGTGACAAAGGGCTAGGAGAATCCAACAGATGGATCAGCTATCGCATGAGGTCAAGTTCACTGCAAAGCCCATGAGGTCACCAAACAGACTTAGTGGCTCTTCTGACCCTGTTCTATGAAGCAACTCTGAACAGAAACTCAGTGTGTTCCAGCCATGGAGAACATCGTCCTCTTTTAGGAAAGAGCCCAAGACTCCGCCATCATCATGACCACCATGACCACCACTTCTAATTTGTATAACACTTTACATTCTACATGCTCCACTGGGTGCAATGAACGCTCATGATTCAAAAAGTTATATACAACCCTCTCCAACCAACCTACTGAGATTATTGCCTGATGGATACACAGAGATGCAGAGAAGTTCATTAACTTGCCCGAGGTCACAATCTTCTGCTGATCCTGTACTCCTCTCTAAACTACAAAACTACCACCAAATCATCATTGGTCATATATCAAAAGCGGGAGTGGAGGTAAGTCTGGGTCTTATGACAAATGCAATGCTGTTAACTGGGTGGAGCAGAGGATGTTCTAGCCTACTAGAATGTAAAAAAAAAAAAACCTCTCATCACCTTGATAGGACAGCATAACTTTCATGGTATGGAACCTAAGGTGATGGCGTAATTCGGGAAGTTCTAGGCAGCCAATGGGTTGTATGAGAAGGTCAACAGAAAGTAGCAAAGATGCCCCATGTCCATTCATGCATTGGTTCAACAACATGTATGCAACGAACACATGCCGATCCTCAGCCTCCTGAGCGCTGGGGTTACAGGTGTGCACCATCATGCCCAGCTTATGTGGTGCTGGTTGGGCAAGTGTTTTGCCCACCATGCTATTCCTCCAGGCCAAGTCACACAGACTTTAATAACGAGTTTTCTTTTCATTCAAGCTATGAAGAGTATTCTCAGCACTCAGTTGTACAAACCAGTGAGAGCCCAAAGGCAGATCTGATGGAAATCAAAAGAACTCAGACTAAGGGCAAGACTTTTTTCTTATATTAATGTTTTAAAGAATTACGGTAAAACTTACATTACATAAAACCTATTACAACCATTCTTAAGTGTGCAGGTCAGCGGCTGGAAGTATAGTTACATTGCTGGACCATTCATTTTCAGAATTTTTCATGTTCCCAAACCTATTAAACAACCACTCCATGTCCCCTTTCCCCTAACTCCTAGTAACCGCCTGCTTCCTGGCGCTATGCATCTGACCACTCTAGGGACCTCATATAAGTGAAATCACATAGTATTTGTCCTTCTGTGTCTGGCTTAGTTCACTTAGCAAAATACCAAGGTTTGTCCATATGGTAGTAGGTGGTACAAGATGGTTTTCAGTAAAGAACAACAGATTCTCCCAAAGAAGTTCTGGATTTTAAGTAATTCCCACTTAGATTTACCATTCATGGACATAAAATGAGAATATTAGAGAAAATGTTTGAATATATTTATCTTGAAGTTTGCTGAGTGAACAGACCCCCTTCCACCAGCCCTCATGGTTATGATACGGTGCTGAGAAAAATGTCAGTTCCATCCCCCAATGCTCAGCCATTAAAGACAACTCCATTAAATAAATTTATGAAAAACTGTGATACCCTCCTACAGAAATATGATATACATTACCTTATGGAATGTCCTGAGAGGTGCTTTGGTAATAAAACTTACAAAAAGTTTATGAATCAAGGTTCCTCAAACTTGTTTGACTAAGTAACTTTTTGATTGCTTAATACTTATAATTATTTCCAGGAACACTATTCCATTGTACACACTTTGAGAAATGCTTTGGGTCTATTCTTGAAAATATCTTTATGTCTATTTTCTCACTTAGCCTTTTTAAAAATTCTGCTACACAGACTGAGAACTTTAAGGTAATTTGTTTCATTTATTGAAACAAAACACCAGGCTTCCAAGATCTAGGTCTGAAAGGAGAATCTTTAGGAGAGAAGCAACTGAAATAAGTGATATGAAGTCCGTTCCCCTGATCTTCCCTTTCTGGAGAAGGTTATATGCATAGCTCACTGTGTCTACGTCACAGTGGCCCCCACCAACACAGCACACACACCCCCTCCACAGCTTCCTGGCAAACCTGAATGCCTGGTATAATCAGCTTCTCCTGGTTTCTCTCAACACAGCTGAGAGAGGCCACAAATTTCTTTATGATTACATAAAATCCAACAGGAAAACAAACTAATCATAGACAGAGGAAGGAGGATAAAATTAGTCCCTGTGAACAAAGTATAGATTTCTCTGCTTCATATGATCCAATCTCCTCCTCAAACCGGAAGGCCCTGCCAGGCCTCGAGTCCAAAACAATCAACGTTTTAAGGTGCCCTGTTGGGTTCCTCTCTCAGGTGTTTCTGAATCTCGTGTGAGGGCTGCTGTTGTATTTAAAGGTAAGGACTCTCCTTATCCTGCGGGGTAAGGCTGCGCTAGTGAATGTTTGGTACGGTTTCCTAAGGAGGTGAGCATTCATGGTGTCAGTAATGTAGGTAAGAGGTGGCTCCTGAATGGGTCAGAGGACTGAAGACACACCCTAACAGGTAGGAAAGAGGCTCCCACCTTTTTCTAGGACTCTTTATGCCTAATCTTTAAGGGGTCTTGGGAGTCTAGAAAGTTGTCAGTGCTGGAGACTGCTCCCACAGCAACCAGTGAGTGCTAAAATGGGACCTCTCTACAGGAGGCACCAATGTACTGAGAGAAAGCATGACTTGGAAATCACAGTGATCCACTAGTGGAACTCCACATATTTCCCTTTTACTACCCTCAGAGCTCAGGTAAAATCCTGTGGAAATGTCCAGTTTTCTCTCAGCTGTGCTGTCCGGTATTAATGAACAGCTATAAATGCACACTAAGGCTCAGAACTGTCAGGCCACCAGCCTCTGGAGGCAGCATGGCCACTGCACAGTCACAGACAGGAGAATGTGGAATATTTAAGCAAGAGTTAAAGCTGAGGGATCTTAGCATCTCTCTTCAAGGGGAAGGTTCCCCTCCATTGCAAGTTGGGGGTATGAGCTCTATTTAACAGGTGACACTTCCTTTTCTGAGCTGACTATCAAAAGTCATTCTCCTTGATTATCCAATTACCCATCTATCTTGTAGATGGTTCAGGAAGAAATTATGACCTCCATTTAGCAGATGAGGAAACTGAGATTCAGAGAGGTAAAAGGCCTTTCCCAAGATCACAGAGAGTCCTCTAAGAAAGGGATACTTGGTATGAACAGTGAACAAGAGCAGTCTAATGGAGAGAAGTGCCAAAAGGTGCCAAAAGGAAAAAAAAAAAGACGATTGAAAAGAAATGAAGTAACTGCTAGGGAGCAGACAAACAAGGTTCAGTTCTCAGTGAAAAATCAATGAGGCAAATGTTCAGTCTGTGAAAATCGATGAAGCAACTGACCAATGACCTGTATTTCTACCTGAATTGACACCCAATCGCATCACCGTCCTATCTGTATTTGTCCAAACCAACTCTCCACCCCACCCACCAGCGTACTGCTCAGGTACCAGATAAGCACCCACCCGACCTGACCTGGTCAACATCTTCAAACAGCCCTGAGAGGTGGCTGATGAAGCCTGCACACAGAGGCTACAGAAAGAACCCTGGAACAAGGAGATAAGGTGACCTTGTGAGAGTTAATTTAGTTTCAATCAAGACATCCACATGGAAGCACCAGATAACTGCAGAAGCCACCTTATGTGGCAAGTCATCTCCAAGTCACCACAGAAAGAGCAGAGAACCAGAGAATAGTCAGGGCGACAAGGCTCCTCAGGATGAGAATGTAACTGAAGGAGGAGGTAATCGAAAGTCGGAATAAAGAGGGTGTTACCCAGCGCAGAGTGCTCAGCCTGGTGCTTGCAATGAACAATGGAACACACTGGGTTTTCAGCCTCACAGCTTTGTGAGATCTGGCTCCCCGGGGAGACGGATTCTGAAGAGACAGAAGTTGGCCATCAGGATTCACAGGTTGCACACACTGTCCTTCAAGAACCGGCCTTGGCTGAGCCTATTAACACAAGCTTGTAATCCTAGCTACACAGGAGTCTGAGGCAGGAAGATCATAAGGTTAAGGTCAGCCTGGGCAGCATAGTGAGACACTGTCTCAAAATAAGAATAAAAACAAAAATTAAAAAGGGTGAGGACACAGCTCAGTGGTAGTATTCAATCTTTAGCACAAGTGAAAAAGAAAAGAATAATGGGTTGTTTGTTGTGAGTCTACATCGGCCTAGTCAGTGAGCCCTTGTTGGTATATTATTCTCAATTGAGCCAACAGTTCACCTCCCACACAGGGCTGCAATCAAATTCCCAGCCCCATCTCTTAATCATGAGCTCATTAAGCCATGTGACCAAAATCCGGCCAACTAGACCCAGTGGGGAGACTGAAAACCTTAGGGAAAAACTTCAATAACTCTTCAAAAGAAGTGCATATTAGACACACCCTTCTTCTCCGTGTACACACTTTGGATGCCTAGAACTGCTGCAGACTTCTTTTGACCATGAGGCAGACATCACCAATGTGCCTGTGAGGTCTGAGTAGAGCAAACAAAGGGCCTAGGGCACAACAATGTTGGAGAGCCATGGGATGACACAATCCTGAGCCATTCTTATGCGAGACTGCAGCCCACATACTAGTCATACTCTTGGTCCTATTGCAGCTGAAGTCACTAGACTCTCTAGGACACTAACTCCAGAATGCCTATCTGATGCCAAAATTCAAGGATACTCCAAGTACCTTACACAAAATGACACAAAGTTGGTGTACAACCTACACAATCCTCCCCTATACTTCATATCATCTCTCAATTACTTATTAGATATAAATGTCATCTCATACATTTCATATTGTATAGGGAACAGTGACAATGTAAATGGGATGTAAGTAATTATATTATATTGCATGACAAAATAGTCTGGATATATTCAACACAGACATAATTTTTTTAAAAATATTTTTACTTTGCAGGTGGTTGAAATCTGCAGGTGTGGAACCCACAGGTATGGTATGTTGGCTATGTGTTTGTTTTCTTTTCTTTAAACCAGCTGAATCTTTCTTACCTATCACACGATGTTTTTGAGAGACTGAAATCAAATCAGTGTGAGGAATATAAAATGATATCTAAATTATGTAATTTGGAATACAAAGGCTGCTTCGGAAGTTATCTCAGCTTACAGTGTATCAAAACCACCAGGGGAGCTTTAAAACACACACACACACACACACACACACACACACACACACACACACACACACAGATATCAGGATCCTATTCCAAGAAACTCTAAAGGGGTTGGGGTAGACATTGGCATTTTTTTTAAAGCTTTCCAATTGAACATATTTAAATATGCAGCCAGAGTAGATGTGAACCATTGACAACTATAGCCTGTGAAATGTGATGAGGCAGTGAAGAGCCCTTCAAACCACGCAATGGCTGGTGACACAGCCAGGGCACTCGGGGTCTGGTCTATTGAGTTTCCCACCTCTTGAAGGAGAAATGACAAAGGTCCAGGAAGAATCCTGTGGGTGTTCATTACCGTGATTGTGTGCTAGTTTCACAGGTACATGCATATGTCAAAACCTTTTAAACTGTCTTTTTAAATGCACTTAATAATATATTAATTGTATTAAATAAAATAGTATTTTAAAAATACATTCAGCTGGGTCTGTAATCCCAGCACTCCGGAAGCCTGAGGCAGAAGGATCACAAGTTTGAGCCCAACCTAACCAAATGAGTGACTTAAAAAGACACTGTCTCAAAATAAAAAATTTTAAAATAAGTTTGGGGATGTAGCTCAATGTAGAAAGTACATAGGTAAGCAAATAGATATAAAAGATAACCAACAGAACGAAAGATACCTGCTAAAAGTCTTGAATAGATAAAGTGTCCTTACAACTCAACAACCAAACTACAAATAAGTCAATATAAAAATCAGTAAGTGACTTGGAAGGACACTTCTCCAAAGAAAATACATATGTGCTAAATGTACTCATGGAAAAATATTCAACATCATTAGCCATTGGGGAAACACGAACCTAAACTACAGTGAGTGCTATTTTACATCAACTAGGATGATTATAATTAAGAAAACAGAAAAATGCAAGGACTGGTGCAGATGTCAGGAATTGTAACCCTTAAATATATAAGCATGTAAAATAGCATAGTGTCACTTGTGAAAAACTATTTGGAAATTCTTCAAAAAGCCAAAGAGATTTACCATATGATCCAGCAATTCTACTCCTAGGTACATATTTTTTTAAAAAAATGTCAACATACACTTAAACAGATCCTTGTGAATCAGTGTTCACTATAACCAATGCTGCAGAGCCAAGGGTGGACAGAATCCAAGTGTCCATCAACTGATGGACCTATGAACAAGCTGGGATGCAAAAAGGAGCTGAAAATGATTAATATTTAAATTAAAAATATAAGATACATTGCTATTAATCCTTCTCAAAATACTCTCCTTTGCTTTGAACACAATTATCCCATTGTTCTTAACACTTTCTGAAGCAGCCCAGGACAGTCTCTCCTACAAGTGTCTTTAGTTGCGCAATTCTGACTAGCTAATGTCCTGAATAGATTCAAGGCATTTATTTTTCATAGACTTTGGGGAAGAGCTCTAAGTTTCATGGTACTAAATCCAATGGGTAAAGTAGATGGGGAAACTCTATAATGTTTTTATTGGCCACTGATTGCCATGAAAATTGATGAATGCAGGGTGCTCAAAAATAGAATAAACATTTAACTTAAAAAATTATTACAATACTATTAACCCACCTTCAAAATGCTCAAAATAGTTCCTCTTGCCTGAAACATACTTACCCATTGTTTTTGGCAATGTGTCTTTTACTGCAATAAGTTTTATTCTAATTTAAACATTTATCATATTTTTAAATCACTCCCTCTAAATCCACACAAAGGAAAATGATCCAGACTTAAAAATAAATGAGGTTCTGATACACCCTACAATACAGATGAACATTTAAACCATGCTAAGTGAAATAAGCTAGACACAATGAGACAGATACCATCCGACTTCTCTGAAATATCACTAATAAATTCATACGTAGAAAGTAGAGCCCGCATGGCCAGGCACTGGGAGTGAGAGACAGAGGGGAGTTACTATCTAACTAATGGCTATGGATTTTCAGTTAATAAGGATGGCATAATTCTGAAGACTGACAGAAGTGGGATGATGGCTCAATGCTATAGAACTGGACACTTGGAGCAAATAAATTGTGATGTGTGCTTGTGATTTTAGGGATCTAATGCAGGGCCTTCACAGTGAGCTACATCCTCAGTAGTATCCTAGGCCTCTGATCCCAGCATTCTGAGAGGCTGAGGCAAGTGGATCACATGTTCAAGCCTGGCCTGGGCAAGCTACTAGAAATAAAATGCTCAAACCCTACTCCAGACCTATGGAACCTATGATCAAGGGTACCCCCAAGAAATTCTGGAGAACACATAAGTTTGAAAACCATGACCAAGACAAAGATTGTGTAAGAGCTTTAGCCTTCCAGGGCTGTGCTGAACACCAGTGCTTCTCAAACTTGACTTTGGAGGGCCCAACCTATGCCGGTCTGGAGCAGGGATCATTCGTTTTCCTAAAAAGTCCCCAGTGGAAGTTATTGGGATCACACTTTGAGAACCACTAACATACAGAATCTCACTATCATTCCCATTTTATAGATGCAGAAACTCAAATTCAAAGATCACACACCCTAGAACCACGACAGAGTTCAAGGCTCTTGTCACTACCAAATCTTCATTGTAGAAAATGGAGTAATTCTATGTGCCTACTTTGCAACTTTTTCCTCAAAGTCAGTAAGTATCTGAAAGCATAAAGCTAATAAACTGGCAGCCAAATGACCTAGACAATAACTGTTATGTGTGCCAAAGAAATCGGATAAGGAGACAAAAGGAAGGCAGCAGTGACTGCCGTCTAGACTGGAGGTCAGAAGGGTGGGGACCAGTGTGTGGATGGAATTGGAAGGACTTGGAATACAAGGCCACTTTTTATCCATTCTTATAAAACCAGCTGCCTCTCATCAACGTGAGAGGGAATTTTCTTTCCTACACGATTCAAAGTAATATGACTTCAGCCCATTTCGTGCACTGACCACAGTGTCTGTCCTGTGCTCTGTTATCGTTTCCTGTCAATGTTCTACATACCACCAGAAGCCCCTCTTTCCGGACCACTCATCCGCTCTGATCACTGTACTTCCCCACTCAAGGATTTTCAATGGCTCTTCATTACCTACAGAACAAGGCACAGGCTTTTCCTTGTGTGGAAACACATTCTGGCTTATGCTTTCTTCTTTTCGCGACTTCAAGTATTCCTTTGGCCTCGGATTTCTTTCTTTTCCTTCCTTCTCTATGTCTACATTTACAAATTTGACCTTGGGCAAATCACTTATTCGCTCTAAGCTTTAGTTTCCTCAACAATTAAAAAAAAAGGGATAACAGCAAAACCTGCCTTCTCAATTGTGAAGAACGAACAGGGCAACCCATGAAGCCAGGCCCAGTAGCACAGGCCTATGATCCTCTGGGAGGCTAAGGCAGGAGGACTAAAAGGCCAACCTGGGCAACTGAGTGACTTAGCAAGACCCTGTATCAAAACAAATTAAAAATAGCTCAGTGTGAAGGACCTGGGATTTATGTTCTAGTATCACACACAGACTTGTGTGCGTTCACACGCACACACACACCGTGGAAAGCCCTCCTAACTTCTAAGGCAAAAGAAACTCCCTTAATTTCCAAAAAGAGGTAACATGCGCAAGCACTGGTTCTTACCACTTTCTCCTTTGTATTTCATAAATGTTCACTCTAGTCTCATTGCCCTTCCCCTTAACAAGTAAACTATATTGAGGCAAAATAACCCACATATTTTTTAGTGCACAGTATTCAGTGCAGTGTAAGTGCCCAGGGAGAGTCAAAAGAATAAATGACTAGCACTGTATGATCTTAAATTGTTCCCTAGCATGGTCTTACAGCGAACAGAGCCTTCAAGGAAAGTAGCCAAGTTCTTGGGCAGGACACAAATTGAGGAATTATATGAGTGTAAGGCCCCAACATGAAGAGACATGACTTGTCTCCAGATACCCACATTCAAAGGGTTACCCTGAATCCTTAGAGGCCAGCCTCAGCCCAGTTTTCTATACCAAAGCATCTTCCAACAATTCAGAGATTCTCTTTCACATCAGAAATTCCTTGTGCTTACTTAAAAAAAAACAAAACAAAACAAAACAAAATCCTTGGCTCCATAAGGAAACCATTTTTCCCCATATTTGGCGCTTTAGGCCTCTGCTGTCCTCCTCAGCTACACTATAGAGCTGCAGTCACCAGCACACAGCAGGGAGTTGGACTCTGCAGAGTTCCCTGGTTTCTCAGCATGTAGTCTATAGGTCCAGAAGATTCTTCACTTCCTGCCCTGACCTCTGCCCGGTCCTTTCACTGTCTACTCTCTGGATGCTATCATGACTGACCAGCCCAACATCTTGAATGGGAATCCATATCACTCCCTCATTTTTAGGCTAAAATCTCTGGTTTGGACTTACTTCCCACAGACCAAATCCCTGTGGGATTATTCTAAAGCAGGAGTCACCAATCTCTGGTCTGCAGCTGAATACCCTCCACAGCCTTGGAAGGACAGGGCAGCCCTGACAGAGGACAGATGAACTGAGAGGAGGAGGTGAGAGGTAAGTGAAGCTCCACCCCCAGTCAAGGCTTCCTATGAAGTTCTGAGTAGCTGCAGGTCTAACAGGAGGGGGAGCTCCTCCCACTCCCTTCCTGCTGCTACTCCCCACTTCAAGGCTATCCTCAACATACTATATAACAAGTACCCAGCTCTCCCACACACACACACCCCCACTCCACCCCTGTCCGTGGGAGAATGGTCTTTAACTAAACCAGCCCCTTGGTGTCAAAAGGTTGGGGGGACCACTGTAAAATGGGTAACAATACTTTTTTCTTTCATGCTTTCTTCCCTCTGTTTTTTTTTTTTTAAGCAATTTACCAATGAGATTAAAATATTCCTTTCGGAGTAGAGTACACTGGTGAAAGGCAGGCCAGAAAATAGAATGGCCACTTCCTGATGACTCCCAGGCTGAACCCATTTTAAAAAAAGAAGCAGCAGCTACAGATTGATGCATGTGTAGGGGAACAGAATCTCCTATTAAAATGCAAAGCTGATCAGGACAAAGAAAAGATACAATATTCGCTGCTCCTTGGCTGGATCAGAAGAGCCTAGTAAAGATCCACTCAGCCATTTCTACCCTTCTCCATCCGAGATCCAGGGAATGCAAATAACCTGCCTCAGGGCCCCACGTCCACTACCTACTTTTACCTGTAGGCTCATTGTAGAAGTACCCCTAAGAAAGGACAAACTCCAGGAAGGAGAAACGTGGGCTAGGATCCTTGCCCCAACCCCATCCCTGATGTTCACTTGTCCAAGCTCGATGTGGAAACCATGTGCCTGGCTACACTGCACAAATCCATGGAGAATACACACAGGTGTGGACGTGTATGCAGACACAGCAGTGGTAGAAAAGAACGTGGGAGCAAAAAAGGATTTGTTTGGACTGATGGGGAAAAGAAGTGAGTTTTCAGAGTGAGAACAGACAGGATTTGGAATAAGCAGAATAGACATGGGATTGGCTGGTATTGAAGTGTCATCTCAATGACCTCCAAAGTAAAGGATGTGGGGGAAAAAAAGTGTGATCCTGTGTTTATAATGAAGTTTTAGTCAATAGGGAACTGCATATGCAACAGGATACCCTAAGATTAAGGTAGAGCTGAAAATTTTCTATAATCTAGTGACCTGTAAAAGCACAGAACACCCAAGCCAGGCCTGAAAGTGCATACACTTGTAGCCTCAGCCACTCAGGAGGCTGAGGTGGGAGAATGACCTGACTCCAAGAATTCAAGACAAGCCTGGGAATACAGTGGGACTCCATCTCAACAATAAAAAGAAATGGAAGAAAAGAGAGAGAGGGGAAAGAGGGATAGTGCAAGCAATTATGTACAGGACTTAAGAGTTGAGAAGGATAGTAAGTAACTACTTTACAGGTTTATATGCTGACTATGCTACATTTTAATATTACTTTAGCATATGTACACCTGTGCATTAAACAAATATTATTGTAAACCAGTATGTAGCAGAAACAGGCCAGGTAGAGTGACTGAGCTATGCTATCCAGGCTTGTAAATATCGTCAAGGACAAACAATGAGAAGATTGTGTGAGGATGCATTTGCAGATGGGTGCCTGCCGCTAAGCAACACATGCCTGTCGAAGAAATTCCGTTGAAATGTCTTTGTATGTCAAAGTAATGGAAGATAACAGTTCTAACTAATAGTCAATATACAGAACTGACCCCTCACCAGATTGGCTCATGAAGGACGTAAGACCATCTGGCACGCTTGAAGGCAGATGACACTGGGAGACCCAGGGTTGCAGGCCATGCTCTCATGCCTTAGCCTGCCATCAGTACTTTTTAAGATACCGCAACGGCTTCTTATGGGGATTTATGTTCTATCAAATCATTTCCAGGGTTTTTTTTTAAAAAAATGGGCAAATGGTTTTAAGAGATTCCTATTATGACAGAGTGGGTTGAAACTAAGAAATATAAACACAATGAATAAGAAAATGGAGAAGTCATCCTTTGACTTCTTGTAGCTCTTTATCATCTGTATTACAAGCCACAGGAACAATGAATCAAACCAGAAATCAATCCTCTTCCAAAAAAGAATTATGAAAAAAGCATTTTGATAACTGAGTTTATATTCATCACTATGCATGATGAGCTTCCCCATAATGTTCATTTCCTTTAAGACATTGGCTTATGAGTAAAGGCACATGCCAGGTAAGAGCCACTGTGGTCTGATAACAAGGCTTCCATGGGAGACCAGGAACTCGGTGAAGGCTTTGGTGGTTGACACCACTCAATGGACTCATTTGTCCTCCTCCTGTCTTCTCCAAGTCGGCTGCACAACTGTACACCAGTCATTTCTCCTACTGACAGCCGCCCCATGTCCTGTACCTACAGTTCCATCATTTACCTAGGAATCCAAAGGGAAGTGTGGTGCGGAAAAAGTTGGAACCAAGGCCTCCATGTCCTCAGCCTCCTGCATGATTCCTTGGCTGAAATCCCCTCCACAGGCCCCCGGGCAAGACATTTGCTCTGTGATTGAAAATCAAGTCATTTTCTCCTGCACAACAGGAGCTAATTGCTTAAGAACGTGCCACATGCCAGGCGTGGGTCTACAGCTTGACCTCTGTCATCTCTGTTAATCCTCACCTCAGCCCTCAAGGAAAGTCTTCTTCAAACCTGTTAACAGTCTCACAGAGGGCAGGTTATTGTAGGTGACAAAACCAGAGTCGAGCCAAGGCTCCAGGAGCTCTGTTCCCCACCTCCCCACAGTCTCCCACAGCAACTGGAAGAGGTGACCTTGAAGAAACACTTCGTTTATCATGTGACCTTGGACAAGTTCCTCTCTGAACCTTGGGCCATTCCTGTGTTAAATAGGGCTATATTAGTACATATTACAGGAGGTTTTCTCGACATTAAATAAGTCAAAAAGTATAAATGCTTCAAATGATCATGCACACATGGTAGCTGCTATATTGCTGTTGGCAATTAGTATTGTCATTACTGTGATATTGTTTTCTCTTAAAGTTTTTTCCTCTTGTTTTTCCCTTTGAGCAACCAATTCTTGTACCCAATCTTGACCCTGAAGATAATACATACATACACACATTACAAAGGGGAAGACCAAACTGTCCTCCCTACTTTTATCCCCTCTGCACACATCCACAGGCATGTACAGGTCTCAACAAATGGAACCAGGGTTCAAATGGAGCAGAAAATCAAGAAGCTCCTAGACAAGGCCTTGCTCAACCCCTGCGGGGCTGCCACTTGGCCCAGCCTTATCCTCTGCATCAACTTGCCAGATACAGGCTTCTCTACTGGGGCCCAGACACCTGGAGACTAATTAGGCAGCTGGTCCTTGAGTAAAGCATCCCAGAGACCCCAGTGGGGAAGCAGCTGCTGAGAGAGGCTGGCAAGCCAAAGTCAGGCCAAGGAGTCTCCTCATACAGCAGTCCCTGCAGGAGCAGCCACGGGTAAGCTGCTCCCCAAATAAGGAGAGGCTGCCACAAACAGACAGTAGACTTTGACAAATTCAAGGTCCTAGATCCAAGAAATCAGGGTGGAAAGAGATGATCAGGAGGGAAGTTCTTAAAAAGTTGAGAGCATCCTTCCTCGATGTCAGACTCTGCCTCTTGTATTGGAGAGTGACAAGGTTGTCCTTACTGGCAGGACATGCACCTCATTAAAAAGGGGACACGAAGAGGCCAGAAGTCTTAAAGGGACAGGGTAGGCTTAAACAGAATTTGTGGTCCCATCTGGAGGATAGAGCAAGTTATTCCCAACAGCAGAAATAGGACCCAAGTGGAAACCAGAAAACAAAGACTCTGACCCCTCTAAAACCTTCAGCATGATGTCTGAGATCCAAAATGTCTCTCAAAGTCTCATTGTGTGAAAGGTGTGGCTGCCACATGATATGCTTGTGGGAAGTAGCTGAACCCTGAGGCCTCAACCTTACCAAGTGGATAAATCCATTGAGTTCATCAGTGGAATGGATTATGCGATTTATTAGAAGGTGAGGGCTACCTGTATGAAAATTACCGAGGCCATGGCTTGAAAGGGTTTATTTTGTCCCCAGTCCCTTCCTATTAGCTCCTTCTCTCTCTCTGCTTCCTGGCTGCCAAGAGGTGAGCAGCTTTTCTCCATTGTGTCCTTCTATCATGACGCTCCACCTTGCTTCAGCCTAGAAACAATAGAAGTGCCAGACCATGGACTGAAACCTCTGAAACTATGAGTCAACAGAAATCTTTCCTCTTTTACACTGATCTTCTTGGGCACTTTGTCACCGTGACAGAAAGCTGACTGGCACAATGAGGCTTATCCAGCAACAAGTCAGCTGCTCCAGATGTACTTGGACAGAAACCAGATGTCCACCTGGCAAATGCACTGTGTAGACAACTGATTCTCTCCAAGGGCAGGAGGTTAGAACAGGCCTATCAAAAGCATCTAGGAATGTCTGGCACCTACCAAGCACTCAACAGATGAGAGATTTATAGAGACTATTAATGCATTGATAAGATATCCTTTCTAGAAAAAAATTACAAAAGTTGTCTTTTCAGGACTAAATCTAGTCATTAGGGCATTTTCAGCACCCAAAGCACTGTTTCAGAAAAGTTAAGACTCTTGTAAAGGGTTTCACTAGGACTCACTAGTTTGGATAGACATCCAGATGTAGAACTGTGATGTCTCAGGACTAAGAACCTTCGTGTGTTTCGCCAGACCCAGTAAAAGACCAGAATGCTCAAATTCTTATTCAGCTTGTGCTGCTGGGGGAGGGGAGGGGGGCGCAAGAGCCTGAGAGCGCGAGCGCAAAGCACAGAGGAAGAGAAAAGTGAAGGTCAAGGGCCCTCTGGGTGCAAGGGCAATCTCTGGTACTAAAAGAAGCTTAAAAAATAAATGAAAAGGTCTTTATCTGGCTCAAGCCCTTCTCCAAGCCATGAGCTCTGTTGTCAATTTCATGGAGAAGCGCACAGTAGTGACACCCCCCCCCCCCCACTCCCCCACTCAGCCTGAACCTCCAATCAGGGATCATTTATCGAACCAATAGAGGGGAAAATCCCTCAGCACAGAGCAATGCCTCTACAGGATGCAAGGCCTCGCTGATCCCCCCACCCCAACTGCACTGCATTTTAATACTCCGGGGAGACAGCGACCACCCCTGTCCTCTCTCGCTTGCTCCCTCCAGCTTCCCTAATACTGTCACCCTTGTGGAGGATGACACACACCAAAAGTGGAGACTCTGGGATGTAGTGGAGCACGTTCCTGGTCACGAGAGCCACTGCCCAGCCTGTTGGGTGGGTGGGAAATGCTACCACTTTCCCCCAAGGAAGCCTGGAGACATACCCATGTCCACACAGCAATCTAATAGGATAGGCAATGGAGTCGTGGGGCTCATGGAAGGGCGACACTTAGGCACCACGAAGTTACTAAATGACCAGCTCAGGTCCACGGGCAAGGTCTTAGCAGAGTCACTCTGAAGCCTGGGCCATCACAAGCTACTACAGTTAGGATTAGCCACTTCTGGACAGGATGATTGGAACTGCAGGTCCCTACAGTAGGCACACCATCTTCCCTGCATTAGAAAAACTGAGCATGAAGGTGATTAAGTGACTATTGATGTGAAAGGTGAAAGCCTTAGGCTGCACCTCGGGCCAGTCTGGCTCTGGACCTGTTACTATCCATATTGCTTGATCATTGTATGAATTTGAGCAAATTTCTGAATTTCTCACTTACTTGCTTTTCTATCCACTGCATGTAAGAGATAGTGCCCACCCACACACTCATTAATAGTACCTAGGATAAACTCTGGTATATAGAGAGCAACGAAGATAACTCTAAGTAGTAGGTCTGCTGTTACTACTAGAAGCATCTTCAAGTGGGGCAGGCCGCTGAGCGGGCACAGCCAGCTGCTGTTGGTAGCCATGCTGCCCCGTATCTGCCTCTCTTAAAACTTTTCTCTCTTTGGTTTCAGGTGCTACGCTTTTCAGTAGCCTCAGGAGACAGTGCTCCCCCGATAACACCCTGACCCAAGCATGAAGGAAAAAAATGTTCCCATTCCAGCCAGGCATGGTGGTTCACAGCTACAATCCCAGCACTCTGGGAGGCTCAGGTGGGAAAATCACAGGTTAGAGCCCAGGCCAGGCAACTCTGTGACTTAGCAAGACTCTCTCAAAATGATTTTTTAAAATAAAGCTGGAGATACAGCTCAATGTCAAGGCTTCGAGTTCAACCTCCAGGGCCCACACATGCTTTCCTTGCTTTTCTGAGATGACATTGTTTTTTTTCAAAAAGAGAGAGAATAAAAATCTACTAATCACAAAACACAATAGAAATAACAATTAAATTTCCTGAATATAAGTGTCTCGTCTGTAATAACTACATGATTTCTCAAGTACCAGTCCTTGCCTACCTTCCGGCGGCCGCTACCACCCACCACCATCTTGCCCCTCTATTCCCTTACAAGGCTCACGGGCTTCCTCTGTGTCTACAGGACCCTACTTTACCATCCAGGGGCTGAGGACCAGGGAGTTTCAATAAACTGACAGGGAACTACAATACAAATGAGTCCTTACCATAAAGGCCGCACCCTGTTTAAGGCCACACAAAACCACACAAAAGCTACTCGTGTGCTCAAGGGGTGGAGGGCCTACTTCCACCTGCCTTCCCCATAGTTACAATACATTCTAAATTATTGGAGATAATGCGTTGGAAGGTTCAAGTCAGTGGTTCTCGGTGCGGAGTCCGTCTCCAGAGTAGCCACACCTGCCACACGTGGGAACTCACTGGAAATGCCCATGTGCAGACTCAACCCAGCCCTGCCAAGCCAGACACCCTGGATGGGGGATCAGCCTACAGGATTCTTACAGTTCCTGCAGTGTGCTAAGGTTTGAGAATGGCTGACCCAAGTAATCATTCAGCTTACTGAATAATCTTGAATAATACACTTCAGTCTCTCCATTATAGGGCGGGACTAAATAGGGTATTGTTACCTGCAAAATAGGAGTAAACAGTGGGACTTAGGTCATTGAGTAGTTGGCTACAAGACTGAGTGAGATCCTGAATATATCATGCTTACCAAATTGTAAGCACTCATAGATATTTGTTAGCAGTGGTCCTCCCAATAAACCTGAGAGATGGGTCCTATTACTATAGTCATTCAGCTATCAAAGATCTCAGTGAAGGCTCGGAGAGTTTTGAAGTTAACTGCTCTAGGTCCCTGGGCTGTCAAAGATACCTTCGCAGCCTACATCCCCAAGAAGAGGTAAGATGCCAGTAACACTTGTCTTCCTCTATAAATTGTAGGAGCTCTCGTTCAGGGGCAATTTTACTTCCCCCTAGGCATTAGAAATATATTCAGGGTGTTGTGGTTGACTGAGTGCTCCTGGCCTTTAGGGCCCAGAGGTTCAGCGATGCTCCTACTGTATTGTGCAAGCTCATTCTTAATAATGAAAAATTATCACACCCAAAATGCCATTGGCACCTCTATCGAGAAACACTGACTGCCCAGAGTATCAGAGTTGTAAAGAATAGAGCATATGCCAAAAGCTGTCTAGAGAGTCCTTCAAATGACTCACACTAATGGCAAAGAGGCCCTGGAAGTATACATTTTCTGCTGGAGTCTGAAGAACTGCTACTTTGCATGGTGTAAGGACCAACTTCTATTCTTGACATTTTGTTGACTTGGTTAAAAATGCAATTCCCTTGTGTCTTCCATCATCCCCTACTAAACGCAGACTGAACACATACTTCCATGGATACACATAAACATCTTAAGTACTGTGCTATTAGGGATTTCCCAAATTCTCTAGCTTCATGCAAGAAATAGATTTTGGGAGAAGAGAAAGGTGGTATGGAGCTGTCCTAAAATCTTTGTGCTATTTAAGTTTGCTACTAAGAGGAAGAGAAAGATCAGAGCTACAGTTGGATTTTGGTGCTATTTAAAAAGTAAAAACTCTGGCTATCAACATTATAAGGAGCCAGGTGTAGTGGTGAACATCTATAGCTCCAGCACTCTGGGAAGCTCAAAGCAGGAGAATTACAAGTTCTATCCCAGCCTGGGCAACTGTGCACCTTAGCAAGACCCTGTCGCAAAAAAAAAAAAAAAAAAAAAGGGTATGAATGTAGTTCAGTGTGAAGGCCTTATGTTCAATACCCAGTACCAAATGCCAAAAGGCAAAGAGTGAAAAAAATTAATGAGTAGAATGGTAGAATCAATATAGATTTATTTCAAAGGATGCCCAGAGAAAACATTCCTTGACAGAGAACTGGTGGGAAAAGGGGTGGCTCACAATAGCACTCAAATCACTGGCTTTCCTGGAGCACTGGCAGTCCATGTCTTGATAAAGTCAGCCATTTTGCCTAACTTAACACCTCTTTCCTACACATAACCCCTTTCTCTAGAGACTTCTACCTAGTGCTTTCACCAGTCCTCCCCCTCCCCACAGAATAGCAACTGACTGTGCTAAAATGTTCCTTGTCCCACAGACCATTAAGCTGTCAAGCTGAGGTGGTGAAGAAACCCAGAGAGAGCCAGTACTGGAATGTTAATGGTAAAATTGCAATTATTCTTTCTGCTCTGGACAATTCCTACTTCAACTTTACTGGCCTGGGGTCACATTTTGTGATCTCTGGATGCTGATGGAAGAGACAAGACTTGATGTAGAAAATAGCCAGGGAGATTTCATCTTGATAGGATGGAGGGAATGAGGAGTGGTTTTTCATTGTTTTCTGTTTGACACTCACCCAGGTGTCATATAATGGCTTCTGGTTATAAAGCCCCTTATCCAAAGGAAAAACCACCTCTCCATAAATACCTTGCCCACATCAGGGAAATCGCTGGGTTACACACTGGAGCACCATTTTCGAGGACACTTTAAATAGAGCACCGGTCACTGCTTTCAATTTAACGTGTGAACAGGAGCTGCTAAGGCAGGCAGAGACAATGAGGCATGGGGACAAGCTCACAGTTTCCATTGGTGCTTCTGTTCAGACTTTTAACAGATCCACGTACACTTCCGGCACCTTGGAGGACAAGCCACATATAAGATCCACTCAACAAATAAATAACCATCTACTGTGCACAAACCAAGGCAAGTGCTAGGCATTTCCCCCAGAGAAGGTGTGGACTTTGCGTGCAAATCACAATACTTCAAGGAGAAATGTTGTAAGAGCTACAAGACACACAAAACACCCTGCAAATTCACAGCAGAGCTGGGTGGCTCCTGTTTTGTCTTGTGTGACATTCCCTGCTGTGTTGTGAAGATAAATGAGGTAATATATGACTGGTCACAAGGACAACGCCTGGAACTATTTTCCAACTTAATAATGATGGTAGTAGTCAAAGAAGCAGGACTAAAATTTCCTATAATATTATTTTAATTTTAGATCTAGCTGGAGATTAAAAATAAGAATGTTACTGGACAAGCTTGGTAAATACTGGGTAACTGTTGAACAGACGAAGGTGAAAGTTTAAGAGAACAGTATCCGCCAAGACAGAGATCCAAGAAAACTGAGTAATTGCTCAGGAAATGAATAGTACAATATGTCTTTAATTATTTGGTTGCACTATGACATATCTAAATGTAGAGCTTTTTTGGTATTTATCTTCCTTGGAGTTGTTGGTCTTCTTGAATCTGTGTGTTGATATTTTATCTCAGTTGGATAAGCCTTATGGCCAATGTCTCTTCAACTAGTACTTCCCCCACTCTGTGTCTTGGTAGAAATCCAAATACTGAGACATTTTCAGTGAGTCCTCTCTGCCTTGTACTCTCTACCTGGCATCTGTCATCACTCATTTGGGATTATTTCTTTTGCCGTGTCCCCTACTTTCTTTATTATCTCTTCAGCTGTGTCTAATTTGTTTTTAAAACCCATTCATTGAATTTTTAATTTCAGTTGCTAGTGATTTTAGTTCTAGAATTTCTTTTCAGCTCATTTCAAATCTACTATATCAGTTCTGTAGTATCTAGATTGCTGCCAAAATTTGTAATTTTTTCTTATTTGTACTTGAAAATAGAAAACATGGTATGTGAGAGCGAGTGCCTCATAATTACAGTACCCAGATATAGCAATACATCTATCCTTTTTTCCTGGTTCTTGTTCATATTATGTCCTTGTGTGCCAACTTATCTTGACTGTATGCTGGACATTGTACTCAAAGATTAGTTTACTAAAACAATTCAAAAACTAGGATAACGTATCTTTCTCCAGACAGTATTCTGTTTCCTCCTTCCAGGTAGCTCACTTGAGAGTACAGTCCACAAATTCATTTCAGAAAGTGCCATTTTATCAGCTATTCAAATAATTCAAAGCCTAACAGCAGGACCTCTGAGGCGTGATTTACTTATACTCCTAAGCCAAAATGTCCTCATTCTTGGTAGGCCCTAAGCCCCAAGTCCTTGCTGCTATCAGTGTAAGGCCTCAGTTTTTTCTCTAGAAATTGGCAAAAGTCCCATTCTTCTGGTTCTTACCTCTTGATTTCCATCTTCTTCCAAAATGTGGCCCTGTAAGTTTTCACCAACTGGCTACATATAAAGTCACAGCACTGACAATATTTTTCTCCCTTTCTGAATTTTCCTCAGCCAGAGTCAATCTGAATGATCTAGTATACCACGACTAGAAGCAAAAGTTTCCCAACCAATTCACGATCGGGCTAAAGCATTGCACTTACGTTTGCTGGTAAAAACATAAAATTAAAATGCAAGCAGGTTCCAAACATGGGCAAGTTTGAGTGCTGGGCTAAAAAAGAAAGAGACCCATTAAGCTTTGAGGAGTCACTAAAGATTTTTGAGCAGAGGAGGAATAATTAGAGAGCAACACCTGAGAAAAATAAATTGGGCACCTAAGTGGCAAAGAGAGGAGTGAGATGAGACCAAGTCAGCAGGTGCCAGTCATACTCTCGAGACAGAGTCCTAAGTGTTGGAATTGCAACAAGACTAAGATCTCTAACGTCTACACCCTGAAAGTCACAATCCCCAAAAATAAATGTCTCTGTCTCTCTCTCTCCTCCCTCCAGCACTGAAGGTTAAACCCAGGGATTCACACAAGCTAGACTGGCATTCTTCCATTGAGATACCAGCAACAGCCTTTTCCCACTGCTTTCAACTGTCAACCTATTTGCTTTAACTCACTGTATTATGTATTTCATCTCCACATCATAACAAATACTGGACGTATAAAATTTGTAATGCCTTTTAGAGAGTTTTAATTCATTTTGTGTAGTGTCTACAAAGTTGATTTTGTAAAAGTGCATTCTTACAACACTGATTTTGTGTATAAGCATTGTGTGTAGACAAATAACATTAATACTTCCTGGTTAAATAAATTCATTTTTGTACACTTCTAATAAAGAAAAGTTTCTTGAGATCTCGGCTCTTTGAGTGACTGCATAGGCAGTGGTGACTCATCGTAACTTCTGAATGACCTATTCAAAAAGACTTAGGTAGTCAATCATAGTATTTCAGATGGCCACAGTTAAAACTAGGTGCATGATTGAAAATCATAATTGTGTACATTAAATATTTTACCCTATGATTTATTTTTTACTATCTGGCTTTTCTGATCAAAACTATTATACTCATGTGACTGTTGATAGTGTGCCTGAGTGTTTATGCTTACAAAACCATACTTGTGCTTATTTTACTTGTATAGTACCTGAGAAGAGTTCTGCCATGTTTTTACACTTCTCATTAAATTCTCCTTTAAAAAATAAATACCTTTTAAATTTTTCTTCTAGAATTATATTTTGGGGTTTTGATCGATAGGGTTTTAGACCTTGAAAATATTGATCTTTGGGGATTTCAACATTTGAGATTAATTTGTTCAGGATGGTGTTCTTCTAGATCATAACTAAATCTCAAATGAGAAAAGAGAATTTCAAGGTTTTATTATACTTCTAGCAAGAAAAGTACATACATCTGAACCAGCATTGAGGTAGCAAAAGCAGGAAGACAAGGTGGACGGAAAATTCAGGGCTCCTGAGTCAGTGATGCTCACCAACCCAAAAACTGAGACAGAATGAAAGTACAGAAAGAAAAGCCAGAGGAAAAGTAGAAGAAAACAGTGCAGTAAAAAAAGACTTGCAAATAAGGTAAGAGCGCATTTGAAAAAGAAAGGAAAGTCAGAGTAACACTGGGCTTTGGGCATGGGTAGCTCAAAGACAAAGGAGACGAGATTACAGGGTCTAAGCCACAACCCACCTAATCTCCTTCCACTTGTAAAACAATTCCAAGATCTCAGTTTGCAGTGAGTGACAGGGGTCACTCTCCAACCCAGAAATCTCCCAGAGACTCATGTGAGAATACAACCAGAAGTGGTGTCACTACAATCTCTTGGGGAGAGACAGGTCACCCTGCTTGGAGATATTAGAGATTCTGTAACTGAAGCTGTCTGGCAGGACAGTTCTTTGGGGGTCAAGGGGAAAGGTTTCAGGGACCTTTAACACTAGCCAGAGATCCTGGGCCCTGGGACACAAGTCAGGAGTAGCTGGAGAAAATAAAAGGCATGTAAAAATAGACGTATGGATCCTAACAGTGAGAGGCTCACAGTCCTCCTCCGTGTGGCAAGTGATCCCCGGGGACACTCAGGACTGTCATTATTGGTTTCACCAAGTGATATAAAGATACTCACGAGGGTTAACTTCCCAGGTTTCTAGGTAGATACTGAATTTAATGGAAATGTAAGCCTTTAAAATATAATCACACCTTTCTGGGCTGAGATGTCCTTGTACTACAGATATTTTTCCCCATCCTCCCTTCCATTTATATGAGTGAATGTCAAAGATGGCTACCTATGAGGACATAACTCCTGCTTTCACTGTGGGGATCTGGAAGGCGAAATAAAATAAAAGTAAAATGTTACTAGAGGAAAGGCCATATAATTTCATAAATAAATTACAGAGCTTGACATCAATCGGAGCCGGAGATGGGCTGTTGAGAGAGGAGAGCAATCCAGTTGCACCCAGCCAAACTCACCACACTACCTGTTTGCCTTTTGTTTTTTGTTTTTCATCAATTGCCGGCACAAATTCTAAGACCTCATCAAAGCAGGTGTACTTCTTCCTGTCCCATCTATCCGAGGACCCCTCTCCCTCTTCAGACCTAGAACTGAAGAAGTTGAAGACTACCCCCTCAATCTGTCTGACTCAGGAAGTTTTACTAACTCCCTGAAAGGGCCCTATCTCTGGCTGTTATTCTACCAGCTCCTACATGAAGCCTTAATCTAACCCAATGAAATTACAATGTAGGATGGGTAGGAGGCTGGAAAGCCTACCACAGCGGAGTGAGTTGGAGTAAAATATCTCAGGAATAGCATGTCAGTTCCCTGCAGTGACAGTCATGTTTGCCAACTGCACCTGCAATCTCTCAAGAACTACCTGGCAACTAGGAAGCACCCAATAAAAACTTACTGAACTGTTGAGCCAAGAGAGATGGAAGGAATAAATAAGCCATTCATCCCTACATTCTGCGAGTCATCCCTAAACCTTTGCTCATTACAGTCTCAAGAAGGATCCTCCCTAGAATGGCATTCTTTGTTCCTATTAGTCCTTATTCAATAAAGCCTCAAAAAGCAGCAGCTATATGTCCATAATACTGACAAAGAAAGAGCTCTATGACTTTTTCTTTTTTAGTAGAAAAGGAATAATGGGGAAGATAAAGATAATTTGGGATTAAGGTGTTAGGCACTGTAGTAAGTAGAGGAGGCTAAGAAAAGTCAGAGTGTTGCTAGAGAGGGAGAATTTGGGTTGATGGACTGACAATCCACCACAAAGCTGGTAGGCACGAACAGGTCTAGTCTGTTTTTGTTGGCTGAAGCATTAATTGCATATTCAGAACAAAGACTGGAAGAAGGGAAGGGCAAAATCAGTATTCTGCCAAGCCTTTGGTGGCCCCGGTCATCGCCATAGCAGCAGATCAGCATTAGCGACTGTCCTAGATAAGTAAGCTCCAGACACACTGTACATGACTGAGCCAGTCTTAAGCCTATTGTCCCTCTGTGATGTTCTGGCCAACACTCGATGACACGGATCCTTTACTCTAGCTATAGCTCTAGAGCTTCACGAACACCACTTTACCTCCAATGCTAATCTTCAGAATTAAATACAATGATGGCATTGCAGAGAAAAGACCAGAGGCTGGAGATGAAAACAGAGATGCTTCTAGAGCAATAGAAGGTAGAGCACCCCAAGAGGGGAAAAGTATTTAAAAACCCTCTGTATGGGTTTTTCTCATAGCTCCACTGTCTCAGTTTCTGCCTCTGTCTCCCTCTCTTTCACTCTTTCTCTCTTGCTTTTACAAACACACACAGGCACACAATCTATCTATCCCAGATGGAACTTAGGGTTTCTTCCCCAAACCCCTGGCCAGTAAAAGAAGCAGAAAATCTGTTTCATCCTTCACTGCCTGCTTCTGGCGCAGGGGGTTACACTCATGATTCCCTCCTTACCCTCAGGAATCACTTTCCAGCAGACCAGACCACTCAATCCAAAGCCATCGAGTGAATGGGAACTAGATTGCCATTGTGCTTCTCTTAGAAACCTCAGTGAGCCTAGTTTCCTTTTTCACTAAGCATAACCACTAAGAAGATAGCATTGCTAAGATCCCACCTATAGGCACAAAAGCAAAACTCAGATGATTGTGTCTTTTGTCCCCACTGGAGATCCCTGGGATCCAGATTCTGTACAGATGCATTCATGTAGCCTCTCCCTATAGTGGGACTTACCCAGGCATTTTTGTGGAGGTCATACACTCACTGTTATTAGAAATCGGGCTTTGAGTTCTTTCTAACCCAATATTTCCTCAAACATTGTTTCTTGCTACAAAAACAGACCAATAGAATAAGAAACTCTGAGGGTCAAGAGACTAGAAACCTATACCTTGACTGGATCTCTAAGTAATTCTCATAGCACATCCAAGGCTTCAGAACTTACGAGCCAACCCAAAGACCCAGGCAAGTGAGGCAAATAACACAGGGAATAAAGCAAGCTGGAGGAGAGGCTGTGCGGCTTTATTAAGCTGAAGAGAACACATTCCCTAGGAAGCAGCTTTAGTTACCTCCAGTTGTTGCCATGTGGGGATAGAGGCTCAGTGTTCTCAGATAATCCTATATTCCTACAGAGGTGCAAAATCACATCTGAAGTGAAATCTCCTGATCTTTAAATGTTGGCCACAGCAAAACATTCCATGAGCCTAAACACAAATCTGATTTGGCTCATGGGTATCTGGTTAACAGTCACATTTGAAAATCATGAGTTTAGGAATAATTTGAAAATTGTTAAACTTTACAGTGTCTCTCAGCCATACCTAGAAAGCCCTTTTCTTCCTGTCTTGGGGTAGCATAGGTCAATCCTAAGGTAAAAGGAGCCAATGGACCCCTCGACCATTAGACTGTAGCCACCTAAATCCTCCTGGGAAAAAAGAGAAATATCCTGATAAAAAGACCATTCAGGGTGGTCCAGCCTCCCTTTCCCACTGGGAGGCCAGGATCTCAGTTCCCATCACAAAGGACCCCTTCTCCTGACTCAGTGTCTTAACTACTAGGATGGAGGAGGGAGGCAAGGAAGGTGCCTCACTGCTCTCTAGACTCCCTAAAGCCTGGAAGATGCTCAGAAATCCATAGATCCATAGATCTGTGGGTCCGAGGTCCATCTCTTGAGTGCTCAGAATCAATAGGAAGCAGACAGCCCACATGATTCCAGAAAATGATCACTGACAACATCTAAAATTTATCCCTGAGACATAAGAAAAAACAAACAATACTTCTGTTTCCTGAAGTCTGTTCTCCTTGCAGTAGCTCTTACAAACATGAGAGAAATCTTCCAGCAGCATTTTCCTTGTAGGATTTCAGACAGCATCAGTGCCAGCACTAGCAGGCGCTACTAAGACCCATGAACCAAGCAGTGGGCTATTCCTTTCCATCCAAGCAGAAAAGAGCCAGTGGGGGAACATCCACAATTTCATGTTTTCCTTCATGTACCCCTTGTATTTCCTAGGTTCAGAGCTGAGGAGAATCCTCTTCATAAGGGGTCTGAAGACTAGACACCCAAAGAGAGGGGACAAAGGAAAACTACCAACTTTGCTCGTGATCTTCTATCTCCTGAGCTAGTCCTAGCAAGTCCCACTGCTTTACTGCTGGGTTACAGAAACAGTGTAGAAAATAACCCACTACCCAGGTCAAATTCTCAAAGTTTAAAGGAATAAACTCATAGTAAAAGCCATATGTAAGAATATCTCCAAAATACAGTGTCAACAGGCTAATAAGGGCCAAATCAATTTGCAGCCACACACTCATTTAGAGCCAGGGACAGGAGGGGGCAGGTGTGAAGAATCCCCTGAGCGTTTCTAATGATACTCTGGAGGGTAGAAGAGACAACAAACACCATTAATGAAAACAACTGAAACAAACTCCCCACTAGTGAACAATGACCTTGCCCTAGGCTTTCTGAGACCAATAACCACCAGATTCACCTTTGGCTTCTTAAGAGAAGCCTCTCCATCCCCATTTCTTACTTCCAACACCCTTGGTAATCTGATCCAATGAGGCTGGGATGAGGTCAGGAATCAATAATTTTTTAAAAGTTCCTCGGGTAAATCTCAGAATAAGCGAGGCTTAGAAATCATGGGTCCAACCCTCGAGATCCACAAAATGAAAATATGCAAGTCAAATGCCAAACTGGCCCATCTGGTTTCACTATTCAAGGAAAGGGAGCCTGAAAGGATGACAATTTGTTACAAGTGGGCTGAGAAATCCATTTATTTTTTTTTTAATACTTCCTCTCTCGCAATAGTATACTGAATTACAGCAAGCTAGCTTCATGGTGATATTTTCCCTGATTTCACTTCACAGACAGAACTTAACGACAAAATGCCTTTCCAAAATGAAGACATATGAGGCCACGCTCAGTAAAGCTTTTTCTGAGCCATGTATTGGTGCTGAGCCTTTACCTACCTACCTCAACTCACTTTACCTGGAAGAAACGTAGGGCCAATCCCATTTCACAGGTGAAAAAGTAGCTTGAGGGAGGCTTAAGTAATTGCCCAATCTAGGAAGTGGTGAGCTGTGAAGTTAATCTAGATCTAATCTCAGAGTCTTTACCTTAAGTCTGCTGTATAGCGTTTTCTTAGACCTTTCTGTGTCTACAGCTTTGGCTAAGTTTCCAGGTCCTTTGGGACAGAAGGGATTGACAGGACTTTGAGGCAATCACCTTGGGAACAAACAAACAATCAGCTCCATTTTTGGTAGGAAGAAGAGAGAAGGTTAGAGGAAGAAGGTATAGAGCAAGCTGTTATACCCCCTGAGACAAGAAGCATGATTCTCGGGTAAATGGGTTGAGATGCCATCAATATGAGATGTGGCTTCTGACTGTAGTGGCTTTGTCTATGGAGCAGCCAGTTGGATTTCTTTCCTGTAATAGCATTACATTTTATTTTCATCTTAGAACTGGTTTATGATGATTTGCATCTCACACAAGGCAACAGTTACTCTAGCCAACGACATTTTAAGCACCACTTAAAAGCTCCTCCTCCACACCACCCTAAATACCCCAGTTCCTTTACTAGGATGCTCATGAACACACAGAGGTGTGGCTGAGGATCCAGCAGGCAAAGAAGAACCCAAAAGGAGAAGCTGGGGCCGGGACATAAGTCGTCTTCTGAGACTGAAAGGAAGAACGGCACTAGGAATTCTGACTCATTTGTCTATAGAGCAAAACAAAAAGAACAGACATCTCAACAGAAAGGCAACCCAGAAGCACAGAAGGGCTAGGGGATATGCAAACGCCATCGGGACCACAGAGCCACCCACTAGGGGAGACAACACGACAGTTGGTTGGTAGCCTAGATTGGCACTCTTTAGATTGCTCTGTGCTCCAGCCTCATGCAGCAGCTTGCAAATGAGCCCTGTGGACGACAAGAAAGTAGAGAGCACCTCTCTTTGGAGCCACAACGACAGAGTCCAAGATCACCGCGAGCGAATTAGGACAGAAAGCCTACACTGACGTACACAGGGCCCCGGGGAGTCTGAGCGCAAACAGATCCAATGCTGTCGAACACAACGTGAAGCCGAAGAAAACACCCAGCCACACAGAGCCCTTTGAGTTAGTGGCTTCACTCCAAGGCAGTGAGTGGGGAGAGAGACAGGGGACACAAAGCCCTGCTTTGCAAAGTCTCAAAAGAGTTTCTAGGAATGCTACGTCCCAAATGCAGTGGGGCAGGGAAGGGGCTGCTGAGTCCTGGCTGTGGAACCCACTCACATGTCACACTTGGAAGCAGAGCTGGAGACTCACCCAGCTCTTGTCTTTAATCAAATGAAATCCTAATGCAAAATTAATTCAGACTAGAATTTAATTCTAATTGCGAGATGACTGAGAAAGGATTTTTATGATAAGCTGATGAGCCTAGGGCAATTTCAAGTGCACGTGAGGTTTTTATTTATTTTTTGTTGATGCTTTACGTTCCATCATTGTGTACATTTTCGAATTTTATTTGGTGGGAAGAGCCCAGGAGGGAGCTCAGTCATAGAAACAGACAACAGCGAAAACAGTGAGAGGCTGTGCCCAATGGCAGCCAGGCACCCTGGCTCCAGGGTTCCACCATCACACCAAAGATTCAGGCCAAGAGTTCAGTTCCATTATTACACTTCTCAATGCACACACACCTAGCCCCACTTTCTCCAAAGTGAAAAGTGGGGAGCAAAACATCAACTGAGTCTTTCCTAATTTGCATGAATAAAATGCAACCCACCCTGATCTCACCTAAGAAAACCAGAACCTGAGGTCTGATCTCCCCACGCTTAATTCACTATTTACACCATTTGGAGTCTCTTGGGAAGAGCTCAAATGCTTAGTTCAGCCACTGAAATGGCTTTGAACTTGACTGCACATGAGAATCACCTGGGGAACAGTTTAAATCCTGGGGCCGCACCCCAGAGACTGATACGTAACTCTTAAGATTTATGAAACTTGAAACCAGAGACCCTGGGAAAATCTTCAAAGTAAAGTGCACTCAAAAATATCCCTGGGGGCAGATTTCCTTGATGTTGGGAGAAATGTTTTCTTGACCCACTACCCACTTTGGTATTTCTTAAAAAGGTGAAAAACACTGGATGTGTAAAGGTGTCCTCAGAAGCCATGAAAAGTATTATATTGTTTAAGTTAAAGCTGCATCTTTCAGTATTCTCTTGAAGGATTTTTTCGTGAACACGGTGGGGTCTGAGAAATTTCCTTTTTCTCCAAATGATTTTAGAATGCTTAGCCCCATTTTTGAGAAGGGCCTCATGGGTTATAGTTTGCACCTTAGGGGAAGAAAAGACAGATGAAAGAGGGGCTGGGTCCTTACCGTACACGCAGTGGGGGCTGACTACAGGTTCCAGTGAAATACACACCGTGGTAGACAACTCTGTTCTGATCTTGGGGTGTCATTGGTACCCTAAGCCATACTCTAGTGCCCAGGATGAGGCTTTCCCAAAAGGGAGTGGACATTCTCTCTGAAGGAAATGGGAGCTGCAATGTGGGTCTCCACAACAGGTCGGTGTCCCCAGTTCACAGCATAAGCCCACCACTAGGGGGCAGGATGCCGAGAAGTGGCATTGAGGTTCAATGGAAAAGACTTATGTTAGAAGGCTTGTAGGTCTAGCAACATTCTCAAGTAAAGCTCCTTTCTGCGTTATTCTCCCATTCCCTCTATTATCCTTAATCTATCACAGAAGGTTTATCCAGTGTTATGATGTGACCTTTCTGGGGCAGGAAGACAGGCAAAGAGCCTCTTTCTACACTCGGATTCACGAAGAAAGCAGGCATGCAGGGTAGAGGATCAGCATTTCTTAAGCTGTGGGAGGCAATTAGTAGGACCTTAAAGGCGCTGGAGTGCAACTCAACCGGTTTAAAAAAAAAAAGTAACTTGAGTTTTAACCCAAGTATGACTTTATTATGCATTTGCAAGGCATTAAGTTCTGCTTTACACTACTACCCCACCTCTCCTCCCCTGCATGGACAGACTCACAGACAGGAGAAAAAGAGCAGTCTAGCACCTCTACTTGTCAATGACCTCAAAAGTCACCACGGCTGAGCACCCCAGGCACCCATTCCATTGAGCTATAGCACCCACATCTCTGCTGCCCGCCCTTCATCTGATCCTTAGTCGGGACCCTAATATTTCTACCCATCTCTCTTTTTCTCTGACCACTGGATACTCACACAATCTCTGCCTACACATCTCTGCTCAATGTACCACAGACGCAGCTTATCAAAAATGGACTGCCTTGGTCTTTCTGCACGTGTGTCTTCTCCTGACTCCCTTTGTTGAAGTATGGCCAGGTGATGTCTAACTTCAAGAAAACACATTTATGGAACACCCGTTGCTCTGTCAACCCTCAGCAGCTCCTCTCTGGACCAAAATGATCGCACCATTACTGACTTATTTTCTCCAAGTCTAGGCCCCTTATGCCATCTGCCACACACCAAGACTGTGACTTTCTGAAGAAATAATTTGTTACCATTCCCTGCCTGTCTCGACCTCTTCCATAGCTGCCTACATCCTACAGCACCGAAGGAATCTGAACCCATGATTACTCTGGCTTCTCCCCCGCCACCTATCCTCCATTCTCCTGAGACCTTCCTTCTCCCAAATGTCAACACTAACCATTCTTCCATATGTTTCTTGAAATTGAGTACAACACAATCACTGTATATTGGCTAATACCCAAATGAGACCACAGCTACCCCAGGTTACTTGGGTGTTTTCCATGAGGGCTCGTCAAGAGAGAAAATGTGTACAGCAACATCAGCTTTTCTTTTTCACTCCACTTTTTACACGAAGATTGATGCCATTATAAACACTCCTGTACAAACATCCTTACCTATTAGTGCCATTCTTCCCATGAGCTATGCTCTCAGGAGCAGAAATTGTTTCTCTGTTGTATCGGATATTACCATGTTGCAGTATGCACTTTTGCAGCCTGCTCTGTGGAAGCCCATCTGACTCCCAACACGATTGGAGCCACCTTGCTGAGTGGCCCTCACTCACGCTGGTTCAGAGAAGAGAGCCAGGATGTGCACAGCATAAACGACTAGTGAAACAAAGAGTGCCAGAGCTACAGATCGTGATGCCACAGGCTTTGGGAGGCTTCAAAGTCTCTGGGGGAAGGCAGAGAAAAGGGCTCATCCTTGAAAATGGTACAGTTGGCTAACACTCTTATAACAGTGGGGCATAAAAGATGAATAATAAAACTTCTAAGAACCCCTCTCTCTCTAAAATAACTCATCCTATGATAACACGTTCCTAACTCCAAGAATCCCACGTGAGTCACTGCTTTCCTCTCTATAATATCAGACCAGTTAGTCCTTATTCCAGGATCTAGCACCTTGGCTACCCAAAGAGAAAATATTCCCCTGAGACTTGTGAAACACAAATCTACTCCCTTCGGGAGCGCTTACAAATGGGTGTTATTTTTTACTTCCTTAACTTTTTATTTCTGTTTTCATTTTACAGCTCCTCTTTGTTTTCTATCAAATTCAGAAAATAACCGCCAACAAAGTGCAACTTGAAGGTAGTATGCAGCACTGCCACCCTGTGATTGCTGGGTTGGCTGTGCCACGCAGATTCTCTTGGCCTTGCTCTGCCTCTCTTGGATTCTGCACTTAGAGTCATCATCTAGACCCACCCCTGATGGAATTGGGAACACTGGGCCTGGTCTTGCACCAGCTCTATTACTTCCTTCCCCTACAGAAATCTCCCACTATCTACACTTATATTCTCCCCAGTTTTAGTTGCCCTATGTCAACAATAGTCCAAAAATAGGAAAGGTTCCAGAAACAGCTCATAAAATTCAAATTGTGCATTGTTCTGAGCAGCATAATGAAATCGCACACCATCCTACCCCACTTAGGCTAGGTCATGAATCATCCCTTGGTCCAGTGTATCCACACTCTCTACACTGTCTGCTTGTTAGTCATTTAAGAACCATCATAGTCGTCAACTGACTGTCAGTCTTGCAGTGCTTGTATGGAAGGCTCAGTACGAGTAACACCCATAATTTCAGTTATCTACCAGGGGTCTTGGCATGTACCTCAGATGACAGGGGGTCTACTGTACTTTCTCTTTCCTCCTTTCCTGACCACACACAGAGAACCCAGCAGAATACTGACATGCCCTAGAGGTGACAGAGCCACAGGATGGAAGGAATCTGGGTTCCTGAATTACTGCACAAGGCAAATCCTGTTCTTCCCCATCATATTAACCTGTATTTTATTTTCCTTTAGTATATTCACCCATTTGAGAGTTAGGGGTCACTGACTGATTACTTAATTAGCCCACCATGGTTAACACTGAACTACCCAAAAGCCATAGAACAAGCCTCTAACAGAAAAAAAGTAATGGTTATCTATTCAGAGGCCTTTTCATTCAAAATGCCCAAGAGTCCTGCTGCCAGAGTAGCCAGTGGTGACCGCTCCAGGGCCAGGTGGTTTGCATAAACAACTAGGCTATATCTAGAAGACTGTGTCCTCCCAACCCTGCACCTACCTACCGCGACCTCCCCAAGTTTCCCTACCCAAATTGTGAAGTGTCTGTGATCACAGAAGGAAAATGAAATTTGACTCTAGGTGTCACCTTTCGGAGGGTGTTAGTGACTGTCAGCTAGAATGATGCAAGCCCCGGAAAACCCCCCGTGTCCTTTTAACATCCAAAACGAATCCTCTTCACACTAGACATCAATGTTAAATAAACAGAGATTTCCATTAACCTGAACCTCCGTACATTTATTTTTAAAAAGTGGTGTCACTCTCCTTTACATGAACCTGCTAATTAGCGTATTAATAAATAGCTGAATAGAATCAATGAGACATGCAATCAAGGTCTGGCCAGGAGTCAGGCCAGGTTGGGGGGAGGGGGTGCCACGCTGGGGGAGGACAGTAAGGAAAAGAATCTTATTAGCAGCTTTGCTAAGGAAGGACACGGAAAATCAATGCCCCACGCGAGGCCAAGATGCAGCCAAAGTTGACAGTTTTGGACAGCTAAGTGCTTGCCCCACCTCCTCCCTCTGACAGAAAAACTGGTTAGAGTTAATGTGATTAGCAGGGAGGGCTTTAATTGGGGCTGGAAAAGCCATTCTGAGATGGTGTCCAAGGCCACAGCTGGTGGAGTTACCCAGAACTTCTGTACAGAGACGTAACTCTTAAGCCTTCATTTAAAAATACTAAAGAAAGAAAAGGGCTTAGGAGACATGATTAGTACAACACTCAACAAACACTTGCTCTCAAAAATATACCACAATGGGAGCTATTGGTTCATGGCTCTTTGTTAAACTTACTCCCCTTTGGAAATCTTGGCTCACAATAATTAGTGGCTGGAGGAACCTTTGCCTGGAAGACACTGGAAGGTCAAAGGCCTGGACCTGTGGAGGCAGCCTTAGAGGTGGTGAAAGTGCACTCTGATCCCTCATCAGCTCCCAATTTCCTGTAACACACCTCCGAGCAGGAAAGCTCTGGAAGGTGAGATGAGGAAATTCTTCTGCAGGCGTGAGGTTTCCAGATGAAGTGGGCGTCTGATTACCCACACCCCTGCTGCTGGACCTCAGGTGAGCACCAGACCCCACTTTCTCCATCTGAAGACACACCCCTTCAGGCTGCAAATCCCTGAACAGACCAAAAAAAAAAAGAATCTGGGTTTTCATTTCCCTGGCGATAAATAGCAGGAGAATCGCCCTTCCATACAATCATTTAGCTGCTTGGGACCCACACCAAAAGCCAGCCAAGTGATTCTAGCAGAAGTGGATGTTGCACAAGCTTAAAGGGATTCAAAAAAAGAGATCTTGCCTCGATCCCAGCACTACCCAGGACAAGACTTCCTGTGGGTAATCTTACCTGGAGACAGGATTGGCTGCTTAACTCTGGTAGATTGCTTGGCCCAGGATTCTTGGGTATTGTGGGGCCCCTTGCATGAAAATGAGGCTCCTAATGCCAGTCTCTGAGTGGGCCTTACAGGCAGAAAGCCTGCTGTTCCGATGGCTTCTCTCTGGTATCGACAGCCATACGTGTACAACGCAGAAGCCACAGCAGAGCCTACATCCCAAGGTTTGCTCCTGCTAGCAGCAGCATGGCCTGTGACCTGCTCGCACTGAGGTCAGCATTTCCTGGAATGATAGCGATCATACACTCTAAAGGAAGTGTGGGGATATGACGGGGGAGGCAGCTCTCAGCGGCTCTTGAGATATTTTCTACATTACTGCTGATACTGTTCTGTCCCAGAAGTCTTACAGCACTGCCTGAACAGCCCCGGGTTCCCCAGACCTGCCCAAACCCATCAGAAAAGCCAAGAGGCGACAGCCATCAGCTCAAGGACAGACCTTTCTGACAGGATCCATGAAAATGAGGCATGAAAGGATGGGCCAGAGATAGCTGCCCTCCTCAGGCCTAATTAGACACACAGACATGTGGCACAGCCAGGACACATAGGGTCCCCCTATCGGGCTTGAGGAATTCTAGCAAAGTCTCTCTACTTAATCAACATCCATTGAAATGCCTGAAATGCCACCACTGCAGCCCTGTTCCTGAAGCAGTACTTCCTTGGGTCAAACAGTGGGCCCCTTTGACAATCTATATCCTTGTGTGCCTCCTCTATCACCTCTGTCTCTCTGAAACCACTTGGGGAGGGCACGAAAAGAAGAGGAAGGAGGAGATGGGGGTACCAACAAAAGAGTACCATGTCTACCTCACTATTTATTAAGAACTAGGGAATGCTGACCCACCTAGTTGGCCAGAGATTGGTGGGCAAAAGGCATCTTGGTGGGAGAAAAGGCCACATTTTTTGGAGGGTGGAGAGACAGAAAGGCTTGTGTTACAGTTCGGATCTGGAATATACCTCCAAAAGCCTCATATATTTGGAAGGCGATCGGATGATGAGGGTTAAGTGGAACATGTGGATTGGTTACATCTGTTAAGACACAGGGCCTGGTCAGGACAGGCGACTCACTAATAGTGTGGCCTGAAAGGGCCTATCTCCCCTGCCAGCTCCTTTCCGGTCTCTCACTGTACTTCCAGCTGCAATGGGATGGGCAGCTTTTCTACAGTTAGGCCTCCTGCCATGCCCTTTGCCACTGCCAACTGCCTATATGTGAACTGAGACCTGCTGAAACTGAGCCAAAATAAATCTTTACCTCCTTAAAATATGAGTGTCTCTGGTAGTTTGTTCCAGCAACATAAAAGTAACTAAGACAGGTTGGACAGCAGAACACAAGCAGGAGTAACCTCTTCAGAGAGTGCTGGAAATCTTGTCCGAAGAAATAAAAATAGAAGTAGAAAGAAGATATCTGATGGAGGGCATAGGGCAAAACTCAACTAGTTCTTAGTGGTTCAGGAGTACTCTTTTTAGTGGAGACAGACTTAGATATGATGACTATTTCAAACCAAAAATATCAGGACACAGTGTAGCAATGGCAATGAATATGGAATATAAGTGGTTCTAGTGAATACAGGACCTGTGATCACTGTAGATGGGTTAATAAGCAGAAAATGGCTGTGAGGAGGATCTAAGGAGGGAGAAATGGTGTACCAGTGAGGTGCCTTCTTTCCTGCAGGGGACAGCAAAGTCACAATTGTTCCCATGGTGTGCTCTGCAGAGGAAAGACCATCCTATTTATGGCAGGCTGAACTCTGTTCACAGAAGGCCCATCATCTTCAAAATATACTGCCATATTCAAAGCTCCCAGACTCCTCAAGCTTTTACTCCCTCTCCACAGTGGCTAATCACTTTTCTCCACAGTTAACCAGAGGCTCCTTCTTCCCTCACCCAGACTGTAGCTAGGAATAATGCAATGTTTCAACCCTAATAGTTCATCATCACGCAGAGATTTCACTGATTCAAAGCTGAGACGCTTGGAAAAAAAATAGAGCATGCCCAACAACCAGGGTCCTTCAGGGAAAAGGATTTTGATTGGATAGCTGGCCACACGCGGTGAAAACCACATAGGAAAATCCCAGAGGCCCTTGCTAAGTCTAAGTCTATCTTGCCAAGAAACCAGGGCCTGAAGCTAAGGACAGCAGAGATAGGCTGTTTTCATAAATAGCCCATGTTGTATGCAGGTGAGCATATCCAACTACACAGATGCCATACACATTGAACACACCTCTCTGGTCTCTGATGGACCACTTTAGCTTTATTACTCCATCACACACACACATCAACAGATGCCCCATCCCACAAAACTTGGCGTAATTATCAATTAGGCTCCAGGCAACAATTATTCACTAATGGCTAGCCACTGTCTTGACTCAAGACTCTCCTCTTTTCTCTCTCCTAAACCAAATTTAGAGTCTGGGATGGTAAACCTGGAAAAAAAATTAAAAAGTCAGTAGCTATCACCACAGTAGAGAAAGGAAAACACATTACCTAAGGTATCTCTGTAGGTCCTATAAAAATAGTGTACATCTGCATGTAGGCACTCGCAAAACGGATGGCCAAACCGAGCACAGATTGAGTATGTAAACATGGCTGCTAAATCTAGACTCCAGGGAAAGTCTGGGTCTTCCAAAAATGAAAGCAACCCTATAAATATTTTCCAAGCTTTTTTTTTAAAGAGGTCATACTATGATGGAGAGCCAACACTGACGGGATGAGAGCAGCCACCTGCTTGTTCCCTCTCCCATTTGCTGGTAGAACCCCACGGCAGTAGGCTTGTGGAAGACCCATGTGAGAAACAGATGTGACTATTTACAAACCAGGAAACTTAAGGTGTTTTAATCCAATGAGGGGTGGCACGCAGCAGAACTAACCTATTTTAGGTATCTGGAAAGCAAGAAATAATTTCCCACAAAATACTATGCCTTCATTTGTTGAAGGCATTTACTATGTGCCAAGCAGAGAGCCAACTAGTCCTCCTGATTCTTTCACTTACTTGTCACAGCAGTCCTTCATGTATTATTTTACTTTTTTAATTATAGAGAGAAAGAATATCAGAGAAGGTAAGTGATAAGCTCAAGGTCACACAACTGAGGCGCTAACATCTGATCTCGATTACAGTACCAACCCCCTTTACCCATAGGGGATGCATAATAAAAACCAGTATCCACTGATCCCCTGATACACAATATTAATTCTGATGCACACATATCCATGATAAAGTTTAATTCAAAAATTAGGCACAGTAACGGATTAACAACAACTAAGAATAAAATAGAACAAGTACAACAATATCCTACAATAAAGCCTGGCATAGTGGTCCATCTCAGTATACCGGGTCAAACCCCAGGACTCTGGGAGATTGAGGCAAGAAGATTTCAAGTTCAAACCCAACCTGGACAGCCTAGCAAGACTCTGTCTCAAAATAAAAAGAACAAAAATGGGCTTGGGAAACCCCGAGTTCAAACTCAGTATTGCAAATACATATATATATATATATATATATACATATATATATATATATATATATATATATATATATGTGTGTGTGTGTGTGTGTGTGTGTGTGTGTGTGTATATATATATACACATATTATACCTATATACACATACATATATATATGCATATATATATACACACATACACACACATATATATAGGTTAATGTTGTAATATGAATATAAAAATGTGGCATCCCTCTGTCCCTCTCTTCCTCTCAATCCTATTTTCTACACTCACCCTCTAGTAACCACATGAGATGAAACATCTACATGAGATGCAGCCAGTTGAGTGACATCAGCATTATGACACAGCACTACACTACTACATAAGAATTACTTAAACACAAGCACCACAGTACTGTAACAGTTAACCTGATAACTGAGGCGGCTATTAACAAGGAATAGTCAGGTACTATACACAGGTTGAACACGGTACATAGAGATGACTTATGTCCTCAATGAAATAGGCCAGGAGGGCGTGATACAACAAGCATCCACTAACTTTAATGCACACTGGTTAACATCTAAAGTTCTATAATTATAACTGCATACCCCAGGGTTGATGAGGAAGGTTTTGGAAACCTTCCTTCAGAGATCATACTGAGTATTTCAAACATACTACCTTCACAGGCACTATTGGATGTGCTAAAGAGTGTAAGAGATGCCAAGAATAATTTTTCATTGGGAAACTAAGTGACGTCAGAGGTAAAAGATGGATTAGAAATTCTATCTAGATTCTTCCCTTTAGAACCAAAAACCTAGAAAACCCAGATTCCTTTGTGGCTACTACATATTAGGTCTGTGTTTAATCTCCAAATGATTCTGTCCTCTGATTTGCCAGAGGTGAGTTGAAATCCATAATTAAAGTGCTACTGCATCTGCCTCAAACAAGCCCTCCTTCCAATAAACACACCAGAGTCACTACATCAGCCTTTCACAAACTTTCTTACTTCCTGACATACATCAGCAATGATAATATTTTTGTTACACTCTGGGATCAACGAGTATCTTCCACCTAGCATAAGGGAGTTTGAGGGGACATATTACCTTGGCAAATCTTAAAACTGTTTCCTAGCACATCAGCTGGGACAATGGGCAGGATCCTCCTGAACTCCAAGTACAGATTGGTTGGCTGCTTTTGTGCCTGCTGACTGACAACGACTGACAGAAATGGAAGAATTGAGTCTGCAAGCTGCTTTCAGTGTAAGACACAAAGGAGGAGGCCTACAGCTATCACCTACCTGTAGTTACTGGAAACTGAAACCCAAATAATCTGACCATCAGATATGGAAAAGTTGGCAGAGACTGGGTCTCACTGCCAGGCCTGTCTGCCTCCAAAGTCTGTTCTGGGTCTTCAGAGGCCCACTGCTTCTTGGACCCAAAGAAAGCAAATCAATTGTTATTTGTTGAACTCAAAAAGGATGCTTTCCAGGAAGTGCCATGCCAAAAGGTTCTGTTCTTGATGCTGTGTTTTTCGTAATTTTACCATAATTCGAATTAAGGCCGATTCCCACATTTATCAAATTTTCAGAGGACAAACTGCAGGACTTCTGAAGCTCCGGTGAGATAATGTCAGAACAGTTTCATGGTATTATGGCAAGGCCCAACCCACAGATGAGAATGACCCCGAGTTTAAAACTATCTTGGTGGCTGAGAACAGTCAAAATTAGGCCTCGTCCCAGCCAAAAGTCAAATAGAAATGGTAAATATAGTTTCAAATTTTAAATTTCGAGTAAAATTAATTAATAAAATTAATAAAGCAACAGATGAAAGAAGTTCATGCAAAATATGTATAGTTGGGGGAAAGGTGGCTCCTAACTCCGAAAGGAGCTTCATACCATCAGCCCCAACACACACATGAATTTAACCTTAGGTTTTGCTCCTCCTGACTCCTGCAGAATGTGACTTGCTAAGCCGATGTGGAATCAGCCCCAGCTGCGCTCCATCAACTTGGACAGTCATTAAATGAGAAAGAGCCTTTCATCATGGGCTACTGAAGTCCAGTTGTTTCCATCTTTACAAAGGTTCTCACCTTAACATCCCTGCTACAGCATTCAGCTCAGAGAAAAGAGGTAAAGAAATAAGTTAATAAATATCTGAAATTTTAAGATCTTCTTGGGGGTGGAATAATGGCACAGCTATTAAAGCTCTTGCCTAGCAAGCACAAGGCCCTGAGTTCAGTTCCCCAGGACCACATAAGCTGCGCATAGTGGTGTACACATGTAATCCCAGCACTTGGAAGGCTGATGCAGGAGGATTGCGATGAGTTCAAGACTAGACTGGGATCCATAGTGAGTTCAGAACCAGCCTGAGCTGCAAAGCAAGATTCTACCTCTAAACAGACAGACAGACAGACAGACAATCAGCCGTTAAGGAGCAACTTGCTTGTGTCCTTCAATTAAAATGTCTTCCTTGAATTTTGCTCTGTGACATCTTTACCTTTTTTCACCTGTGTATAAGTTGAGGTGTTCCAGTACAAGACAACAGGAAGTGAGGCAAGTTTAGTGGCATTTTTGTGTTGGAAAGGAAGTACCAACAGCTCTTAGGTGCCCTTCAGGCAATATGGCAAATCAGTGGTCAAGACAGTGACTCAGTGAAAGGTCCATTCACCACCCCTGGGGGAGCAATGACAATTAAATGGTATAATAACACCAACACACAGCCATTCCTGCATGCAGACTTCTGCATGAAACTACTTCTCACTTCCCGTAGACTCACAGTTGTTCCAGAGTAAATAAAGCTCTCTACTGTCTTGACATTCTAATACTTCTCTTTTCAAGCTCAGAAAACCCAGTTATGGTGAGAAAGGAGAAAAAATGAAACTGCCATGTCTGAGACAATGTCTCCTTTAAAGAACAGTAAAGGTGGGTAGATGGAAATACCAAAATTTAAGGCAGTAACTTGTAAATTACTAGAAAATTCTTGGCAGCCTGAATGCTTAGAGCAACTCTAAGTAAACTACTTTCTTCACTCAAATACACCTGGACCCAGCTAGCTCTTAGAATTTAGATAAAGCTATGTGCAAAATTGGTTAGCTGATTAAAAACTTTTCTATGCCTAGTCATGCTTTAAAGTTTGCAAATAAAAGTTTTAGGTGAAAATACTGTTCTTTCAAAACAATACGTGCTAGAGAAATGCTATTTGACATTTCTAGAAATGAGTTTTCTTATATTTGGCCATGTGATATCCTTTAGATACTTCACTCTAGTTCTCTTACATGTTCCAAAATTGGGCCTCATCAAATTAAAACAAGAGAATTATTACACTTCCACAAATCCTATATGCAAATGAAACATTATTTCACTTGATAATGGCAACCAAGTAATATAAATATACTTTATACAAATTATCTAATGAGTTTACTTTAAGTATTTATCAAGAACAGTTGGCTTCGGTACTATTAAGTCCTTGAAGAAGAAACAAAAGAGAGGGGAGCTATGGAAGGCTCTTCATGCCATCAGGACTGGGAGAAGCAAAGCCTGCTCTCTCCTCCAGCCCCAACACCCAGCCAGGGGCTCCCCAACAGCCAAGATTCTCAGTCCAGTTTGACTCCATAAATACAGCCAACTTTCCATATCTGGAGAATTGGCTTCTCTCTTTGGGTTTTCCCATCTGACTATCGAACCAGTTGCCTCTCTGAGAAAGCCAGATGACTCCCTGTCTATGCGAAGTCTTCAGAACAAAGCATAAGAAGGCAAGATAAGAAAAAGGGGGACATTTGAGATCTCAACCTGTGTCAAGCTCAGAGACAGCCTTGGAAAGGACCCAGATCTTCAGGCCTGCTGGTACCACAGCAATAGAGAGAGCTGTGTGCTAAGAACACAACCAGACAGCCCAACAGGGCCTAGTGCACTGATCTTGTCCGTCCAGACCACAAATTGCTGTGGTTACTTCCCTTTTCAGGGTCTCAGGCCCTGCCCTCTGCCCTTTAGCAGGAAAACAGTATGTCACTAAATACACTGAGGGAAACTGCCGAGTTTCCTGAGACCCCAAGTGCAACTACATGGACACACTGAGAGCCCTTGAGAAGTACACAAGCTGGGTACAGAGGTGTGAGCAGCAAACAAACAGCAATCTTGCCACCTCTATGTGGCTCTTGACAGGCCAGTGCCAAATAACACTTCCCCTGTCCCTGTCCCTCTCCAAGAGGGAAGCCCCTTGTATGGCCATGTTTGATATTTCCATAGGCAATGCAGAGGAGAGCATAGATCCCTCATCTCACTTGCAATTGCACCAAAAATTTTAAGCTAAAGGTACTCTGAGAGTTCTTCACTCCACAGGACTGATCTAAATAGGATCCGTGCTATTCGGATGCCCAACAATCGCTGAGGTCTCTACTCTCTGCACAAACCTGATAACCTTCCACAGGGCACAGACACTTAAAAGGTCTGAGAGGACTTCAAGAAGTAGAAGATATGATAAGGTCCCAAAATATAGTGAATATTTAATTCCTTAAGCTTATACAGGGAAAAATATATTGCCATTAATGTCCTTCAAAAAAAAACAGACTTCACTTTGAACACACTATCACATTGTTCTTGCCATTTTCTAAAACATTTTTGGAAGTCCCCTTTCATGAATGTCTTCAGTTGAATTGTCGTGACTGTTACAATGTCCTGAGGCGATATAAAACAATCACCTTTTACGGTCATTTTGACTTTGAAAAAGAACCAGAATTTGTGCAGGGTCATATCCAGTAAGTAAGGTGGATGAGGACACACCACCGTGTTCTTATCTGACAGAAATTGCCATTAACTCGTGAAAAAGGACTTCCAGAACTGCTTCAAATGTGCCAAGAATGATGGGATAAGTATGTGTGAAGCTGAGCAAGTGGGAGGTATTTTGAGAGGAATTAACAGCGATGTGTCTTTTATTATAATAATTTTTAATTTAAACAGGCACTGTATTTGTGTGATCATTTACGGATTTCTCTCCTGGGCTCTGCACAAGGCAAATGGCCCGTTTTCTGCGGCACTGGTCATAGGATCACTCTTACTGCACACAGAGACCCTGACAATCTTATCACCAGCTTCCTCCACACCTCCTGCATTAAGTAGGGACTACTGAATTACAAACAAAGCTTTCCTGTCAAATGCTAAGTACTTGACACTAATCTGTTAACCTATGTGGTTTTTCCCCCACATCTTAGAGAAAACAGTACCTACTGGGTGTTAGGCTGTGTTTGGTATTTCAATTCAAATGCCTCACTGCCTCAGGATAGGAAGGGAGACCTGTGACTCTTGGAAAGAGACAGTCCTACACAGCACTGTTTGGCCCAAACCAAATGGACCTAGGGACCAGATCTTCCCTGCAGGCTTTCCTTGTGCAAACTGGTTCATGGAATTAGACAAACAAAACCTTATTCTCCAAGGCCATGGGCAGATATGTAAGCACCATCTCCTAGCCCACGGTGAAGTTCATGCCACCAGGCCATTATGCTCGGAGTGTATGCTCACTGAAAATATGGGGTATGTGCCAATAAAGAGAGCAAGCAGATATATGGAACAAAGGTTGGTCATTCTCCACTGCTGCCCTTATCCTGACTTGCTCTGTCACTGCAAGCGTACTGCTTACCCTCCTGGAACCGTTCCTTCTTCAATGGAAAACAGTGGGGCTCTCTTCAGGCAACGGAGGTGCCTAGAGAACTGTCAGAACAATGTTAAGTAAGTAGTTCAAGAGACTATGTTTAAGTCAAAACATGAACCACTTGGACACATAAACATCCACATGTGCATCTTCTTGCTTCTTTACTAAGTTGCTGCTGGCGCTGAATATGAACTCTTAAAGTCCATACCCAGGACCAAAAGCAAATAGCGTAAGTAAGCATGAGACGGAGCTGCTGGGAGCACAAGAGTTAATGTCCATTAGCTTCTCATCCAGTCACCTGCAAACCCCATGGGCACCTCACCATGCTCAGAGAAGAAAGCATTAGCCCTCTCTGTCCACCTATCATTCACCTGGACTTGTCTACAAATCTCTAGCTGTGTGAAAAACATCACTTTCCACTAGCTACCCAAACTGCTACCGGCAAGGCAATCCTGACTCCCCACTACCCTCCTCTCCTCAGCTACCCTCATCACGTCTAGCTCCTACACACGTCTCAGATTCACCATCTTTGTTCAGCCCCTAGTTGTATGTCTTCTGGATGACTGGAGCAGCCTCAATTCCAACTGTTCTCTGTATGGTCCCCATGGAGCCCTTTCTACATCTCACACATGTCTAGTTTTGCCAGTGTTCTTCCTTGGAAACCCCTGAGGCCTGACCACTGCCTGCTGGATAAACGTATTAGCAGGTCACTTATAATAGTCTTGCCCCAGCCTTGCTACTCAGCAGACGGCCCCAGAGTCATGCTCTCCCCCTCCTCATACCTGTCTGTGCTGTTCCTCCACCTGCAACCTCTTCTCGTGTTTCAAAGCTGGGGCTTGAGGAATAGCTCAACGGTTAAAGTGCTTGCCTAGCACTAAGGACCCAAGTTCAACTCCCCAGAAACACCTACAAGTGGCACACACCTGTAATATTAGCCCTTGGGGGGCTGAGGCAGGAGGATTGCTGTGAGTTTAAGGCCAGTCTGGGCTACATAGTAAGCTCAGAACCAGCCTGGACCACAATGTGAGACCCTGCCCCCCCCCCCAAAAAAAAAGAAACCTGTCCTACTAATCATACAAAATTTTGTTTGATGTCCCCTCCCGTGAAGGAGGCCTTGTCCATATCCTGCTCTTTGTCTCTGGACACGGGCTTATCTTACCACCGTGGGTGCCCTCTGCATGCCCCATCACATGCCACTGTACACCTAAACTCTTCGTTCACAAGAACACTGGGGCCACATTATGCCAGGAGTTCCCCCAACGACAGGAACTAGATCTTCTGCCTCTGTACAACAAATTCTCATACAGGATGCCTAACGCACAGTGGGAGCTCGAAACATAATGGTTGAACTCACAGACAGGACATCACACCCAACCCGTCTACCTAAAATATGTAAATATATTTGGAAGGAGTATATTAGCCACTCACTTTCTCCGAAGTCCAGAGCTTCCTCGAGTATTACCCGGACAACACCATCACTGTTCCCCATGCCTCTCACCTCCTGCACCGGCATTCTCTTCTGCTCTTCCCTCTTAGCCCAATTTCATTCTCCTTTCTGCCGCTAACTAGTGACTCTTACCCCTTCCACCTCTTCACTAGATCAGCAAACACGGGAGCTGGTAGAAGTGTCATAGGGAGAGGCTTACCTCTGTCTTCATGTTGTTCTTGATTCTCTTTGACCTCATGTATAAATAAATAGAATCTCTCTTCTGACATGCACCCAGCCCTTTAATATCCATGACCATACTCTCCCTCATCTCCTAGGCTACAAGTGGGGACCATATGGGCTTATTTCTGGCTTTAAAGGAGCAGCTGAGGCCTAGCCCAGACAGAACTTGCTGGTAGATATAACAGACCTAAGATTAAAGGCTAGGTCTCCCTATTCCCTGGCCAGGACATAATACTTCTTCAATTGCTCTGAAAATGAAAATCTTAGGATTATTCTGAAGAAAGAAAAAAATAGGCCTGGTGAAGCTCTAGCCACATTTCCAAAAAGCTCCATTCAGAGGACACCATAACTTACATAAGTGATTTCCTATTACACCACAATTGTCACTGCAACATGACAGCCTCAGCCACTTCCTTGAAGTGTTCTCTTTGTTGTTTTTCTACACAGATCCCTCAGAAAGAAGAATCTAATATGGTCCAAGCAGGAAAACAAGCCACACAACACTGGCAGCCCCAGATTCTCCTTCCCTGTGACTCGGCCTGAGCAAAACCAAAGAAAAGGCGATGAATAGTCGTCCCCTGTGGGTCTGAGCCCTCTCCCACCTGCCCTCTCCCCAAGTCTCACTGTGTCCCTACAAATAGAATTCCTTTTTTTAAAAAAAATGAAAGCCAACAGTTTATGAAGAAGAAATGAAGTGACAATTTCCCAGCATGGCTGGGAATCAATACAAGCTGTTGTCAGGGTTTTCCTTTCAAAGGGTGGCTGCCACGCTTCTCCAAAGTCAAGAGCGACACAGCTCAAGTGCTTGACTTACAACTGCTTCTTCATGGGGAGATATTTTTAATTTAAAACTCACTGCAGTTGGGTTCGAACTCAGCTGGGACTTGATTTACTGCTAATTCATTTCTGCGATTCCTATAATTCTAAACTCAGTCACCAAACAATTTAATGTTGATAGAATCACCAGTGCAATGCTTTATGAATGGGCATCAAGGGAATTTTGTTAGTAATTGTGTGTTAGCAACTGTTATTCACTTTGGAACTGAGCACAGTGTTCAAATGAACTATGGCTGAGGCCGTAAAAATGGGCATGTGGATTATTAGTCGGTGTCCCCACATGACCCAAACCCAATACTCTCTCTTTCATACAAACGCACAGGCACACACACAGTCACACATGGATACATCATTAGCTATGTAAGATGAGTACCAGGCAGGAAAATTGCTCCCATCGAAAACACCTAATCTTGCTCTCACCACCCAATGGTTAAAACTTGGCTTTTCCCTTTAACCAGAAACTTCAGTCCACTTTAGAATGGCGAAGTATTTTTTCCCCAGGAGAACAGTTGTTCCAATCATCCAAATTTTAGAGAGATGTGTCTTAATATCTCAAGCCTCCTCTGTTAATTTGATAAAGATCATTTATCTTTGTCAGGTATATTCAATAAGGGTAGCTGGGGGGGCTGGGAAAGGTGACTGTCATTACTCACATATTTTGCAAACATCCATCTTGATCTGTAACGTGTAAACAGAAAGCGTTACTTGTGGAAACAAATCCACAGTCTGTCAGAGCTGTACTCACACCTCCCCAAACAGCCGCTTTAGAAAATACACACCTGTGTCGCCACAGTCACCAACGTTTTGTAAGAGTTTGGTCATTTCTGGGATTCTCAAAAACAAATGGCAGTGACAAGAAGAAGATGACATCTCTGAGAGTCAGACCTTGTAAGTCTCTACTTAAACAATATAGTCAATTTATTTTTCTGAGTTTTTTTCCCCTACTAACTGGATTTGAACTTGAAAGCTGCCAGTAGAAGAGCAGCATGTCCCCAAATGCTTTCTGTCAAACACTTGCTCCCAGAGATGTCAGCAGGTTTAAATACACCCACACAAAGGGACCCACAGCCAAATCAGCTAACCAACATTTGCCTAAGAATAAACAGCTTTCCCAGCAGCTGACCTCTTTCCCCTTTATTTCATATGCTTACTGCTCATCTTGAATCCCTCAAAAGAGGACACAGGATAGGACAGTTGCAGAACGCAACTGGCCACACATTTTTTCCTTGGGGGAGGCAGCCTTGTGGACTAGTGTTTGAAATGCTCAGGGAATCACAATTTGCTTGTCACTCCCGATCGATGCACACATAACCCACAGTGAGTTTCCCACGGAGAAAAAGACTTCAATTCCATGGGCATCAAGGCAAAAAGGCTACTTCACCATTTTCTACATGTACAGCAAATGTTTATCAATCGGTTCCAGGCAGATAGGCTCTGGTTCAGGTAGTAAGTAACAAAGAAAGAAATGGTCTCTCTCAATCTATGACAAGGGCAATATACTCACCCCATGGTATTCACAGGAAATGGGTTCCAGGACCCCACCTTCCTCACCCCATCACGGACACCAAAATCTGAGGACCCTCATCTAGAATTGTGTAGTTATTTGCATATAACTTATGCATATTTCCCTATATATCTTAAATCAATACTAAATTACTCTCAGCTACTTATAATATCACTTACAACAGAAATGCTATTAAAATAGTTGTTATGTTATATGGTTTTGGAAATATTAACAAGAAATGTCTGTACGCATTCAGGACAGATACAGTTAAATTTTTTTTTTCCAATCCACAGTTTAACCCATGGATGCAGATACAGAGCTCCAGCTGGAAATGTAGTTGTCATCACTGTTATCCCAGCAACAACGTCTTCGCCTTTATGGAAAAGTATGAATTGAGTTTCCCACTGCACAAGAGCTTGTCCCAAGCAGAGGCTGGCCCTACCCTCAGGGATATGGGATACTGAGGCCGACACGCTCCATAGACCCAGGCCTCTAATGAAAGAGTGAGTTGCTTACATCAGTCAATGTGTAAGGGCAAGTGAGTTTAGGATGAAGGATGGGCCAGAATCTAACAGTGAAGAGAGTTTGGAGAGAGGTCACGAACACAGTTTATTCACACTCAAGAGTGTACACACATGGACGTGTCTTAGCGCAGTATTTCTCAGTGGATTTCCAGTTCTCTCCACACTATGTCTACTGTTGCATTTCTGGTGGACTGGTGTGGTGGAAGCACCCATAGCAAGGAACTTCTTCCGCATTCCTTTACACTCAGGGTTTCTCAAACTTATTTGACACAGCAACCTTGGTGCATATACAGCCTGTTTGCAGCCCCTCAGAATAAACTTTGGGAAATTCTACTCTTTTTTCCCAATCTGTGCATCTTTTATTTTTTTTCCACCACTATTTTTATTAATATACAAATGTAATACATAGTATTTACAATGAATGTGGGTGTTTCGTACACTTATGTATCATATTGAGTTTACAATCCCTTCCCATTTTCTACCAATCCATCCCCTCCCTGTCCCTTCCCCCGGCTCTGGCTATCACTTCATATGGTTCCAAAGAATGTCTGTGTTCTGGGTTTTCCAAGTTCGAGGAACCACACAGTGTTTAACATATTAATCTTCCGCACCTAAGTCATTTCACTCAAGTCAACACTCTACCTCAGCTTCCTATTCCTCTAATGGGTTCGCAGTAGTTAAATCTTGATGCCTCTTCTCTGAATCCAACCAATCCCTTTATTGGGATATTCACCGAAAGTTTTCTATATTTTGCTATATCTTTGTTGTTATTGTTAAACCTGACCTTACTCACCAGTTCACATTAGAAACTAACTACAAACATGTAGTTCAAAAGACGAGTAAATTTGGGAAAGAAGAAAAAAATTTAAATTTCAAATGCCTTGGCTGAATACTGGGAGAAAAAAGTATGTTATTAATCAGTGAAATATGGGTAAATAAGTTATGAAAGTTAAACAATTCTGAAGTAACTAAATATGCCTTCATATCTATCACTTTAAGTATATTTATGTGGTATAGATTTAAGTTCATTTAATGCAGCAATGGGATATAGTTTTAACTTTGTTTTAGTGTGGCAATTCACTTATTAGGTCATCAATGAAAATTTATCCTGAGGAAAGTGATGATGCAAAGGAAATTCTACTCTTTTTAGGTATGAGGGAGAAAATGAACTCCAATCACCTCTGCTCTGTGAGCTGACATCCTGCCTGTTCTGGGATGTAGCTCCTGATTCCTGCTGCCCTGACGTGCCCCCTTCTCCTCACGGAAAACAAAACATTTTCCAGCTCTGCTCTGCTTCCTTTTCTCACCTACACTCTGGGCCAGATCTAAGCACTAACTTGTTCATCCTGTCCTTCTAGGGACAAGGACTGGGCGTACACAAGAAGAGTTCCATGGAAGTTCAGACAGGAAAGTGAACTTAATCTATGACCAAGAAAGCCTCTGAAAGGCTGCGGTCTTCCCTCCTAAAACTCCAGTGTCCTTTTTCTCCAATGTCCTTGTTCCTCACACTTCATCAGAAAAAGACTCTCCCCTTTAAAACCTTGGGAATTGATTGCGCTACACCACGTTTGGTGCATTGACTGTGGAGACGAGATCCTCTTAGCTAGCGATCTGTTTTGTGTCGGAACGACAAAACATCCTAAAATCCAGTTTGCTGTTGCAAATCCTGATTCATGGAATAGACACCACGGAGGGGGAGGGGGAGCCACGGTCTCACCAACGCCTATATCCGCTTGGCTGGATAGCTTCCTTCATTCCTACTGTGGCCCTAGAGAGGAGGCGAGGACATTCTAAGGGTGCCCCTTCTGGCCACCCCAAGGTTGCCGGAAATGTTACTCACGTCACAGTGTAGACGGGAAGCCAAATAAATAGTGCGCGGAATAAGATGTAGTCTTTTGAAAGAAAAAAATCATAAAATAACCACCACATGTGCCTGTTCCCTAAAGTATGCGGACTCCAGGGACCAAGCTGGCCGGCTTAGCCCGGGCTGTAGGGCCCACACTTGTTGGCACTAAGGTGTGATTCTTGATGCCTCACTCAGGCTGTGGCACTTCTGGTCGAGTCTCTTTTTGTCTACATGCATGAAGACCAGTCAAAATTCTCCTAAATTCTGCCAGGTGGGTCTCCTTACACAGGTCACTGACTCCTACTTTCAGTGAGTCTCTACCCCGAACTACCGTCACGTCCAGGTACCCAGCATGGCATGAGATCTTCCCTCCCCCTGGATCCCAAAACCAGAAACTCGAGGTGGTGAGTGTGGAACGCCCACTGTGAGTAGTGCAATACAAGGACGCAGCCACCCGTTGCTTAGCAACCTGGGGCCTGGGGCATCTCCCTTCAACTCTCTTCAGTTTAAGTTCCTATGCCATCAAAATGAGAATCCGCGATACTGACTTTACAGATTTCCTTGCGGGATTGGATGAGAAAGTGTCATTTCCACAATACCAGCAATCTGAAGCAGTCGCTAGGGAGAACCAGACTCCTGCCACAATTAGAGCCTCTGAGAATCAAAAGCAGACACGAGGACTTTACTCATTCACTCCTCCTTCGTTTTTAGGAAAAAACAGGAGTTGCCAAATGAGGGAACCGTCACTCTGCAGAACTGAGCACTCTGCTGAAAAGAACCATGCGACTTTACAGTCTACCAACAGCCAAGGATAAGACTCATCCCTTTTCGAAGAATGAAGAAATTAAGGCTCAAAAAATACATGCATTTGCCTGGGCTCAGAGGTATCTCGAGGGATATATCTAGATCATCTAAAACTTGCCCCCCCGCACTGTCCCACCAGCCTCTCAAGGGGGTGACAATGCGCTAAGCACATTTATTCTAAACAGGCAAGTAGCACAGCAACAGAATCCCAGGTAGACAGCACAGAGTTGAGACGTGGCTCCACCACTCGGCCACCATGTGACTGTGGATGAAGTCTTTACCCTCTCACATATCAGTTTCATCGTGAAAGACATGAGTATGGCAACAGCAACTACCTTTCTGTTGATTATGAGAAATAAATGAGCCAACCTGTGCCAAGTCCCTAAACGATGCCTAGTCCACTAAGTGCTCGACAACTCCTGGCCACCATCATCATTATTCATTCAATTAGTCCCCACGCCACTGTTCTTATAAGGACTAAAACCAATACTACTGTGCCGACAGCCCCTCCCCTGGCAAGCCTGGAGCCCCTAGACAACAGGTCGGGGGGGTCCTGGCAGAGGACTGGGAGGCTTTTCTTCCAAGCTGTTTCATACCAACCTGAGCAGCAGCCTTCCCCTCCGGAACATGGCCTCTGATCAGGAATGAGGACCCCTGCCTGCCTTCCCTTTTAAGATCCACCCTTTGCCACTTAGCAGCAGAGCCCCGACTGGCTCCGCCCTTTCTGCCACAACCGGGATGCTGCAGCTGGGGGCAGCCACAGCCTAAGACGGAAGAGTAAGTCCTAGACAGCTGAGAGGAGTAGGAGGACATTCCGGGAGGGCGTGGTGGGGAATTGCAGCTTTTAAAGAGACAGTGTCCACAGGGCTCCGTGTGGGTCACCCTTTACTCACTCAAGCAGACAGGGCAATTACCCTAATCATGTGCATCTCCCAAACAGCCGCTTGATTTATTAGCTCTACGTCCTTTTTAAATGCCGCTCTTAAATATAAATAACACTTAATCATCCAGCTGTCGTTAAATTCATGTTATATTGATTTCTTAGATTGCCACAAATTTGAGGGTGAATGGGCGGGCGGATGTGCGCACACAAAGCCAGGAGGAGGATTGGCAAGCAGAGACGAGGGAGGGAGGGGTCTGGGGGGGCGGAAGGGGCGTGGAGGGAGAAAAATGGACCCTGTGCTGGAGCCCAGGTTTTGGACGAGGGTCACATCGACTAGCACTGGATGCGAACAAGAAGAGGAGAGCCCAGGGTGGCACATCCATCGCACAGACTAATCACAGCAGAGATCGTTGTTGGGTTTGAAGTGCTGCTGTCTCCCATGAGGACCGGTCACGGAGCCACTCCAACAGGTCTCTGATGTGCACGGTCTGTACAGCGAGTGCCTTCTCTGGGTGAGGACGGAGAGAAGCAGCTACAAAATGCCCCCTAGCTGGCTAGAAGAGACAGACTCTCTGCAATCTTTTTGCACCAAAGCCTGGTGGTAACTATGAGCTAGCAGCAGTTGCTAACCCATCCCCCTTAGCTGTCTTCACTTCAGGACTGCGAGAAAGCCCCCACTTAATTCCCAGCAGCCCTCCTTGTGATTAAAAGGATCCGGAGGCCAAGTGTAGGCAGAGTCTGCCATGCAGATTTCCCTGTCTGCAGGGAGTAGGCGCAGCAGCAGCAGCAGCAGCAGCAGCAGCAGCAGCAGCAGCAGCAGCAGCAGCAGCAGCAGCAGCAGCAGAGGCGCTGAGGAGAAACCCAGCTAGTCGGCTGCCTCAGGTTCCTCGGGAAGGTTTGCAAGCATCAGTGTGCATGCAGGATGGAGTCTTGGAAAGACAGAGGACAACCTTGGGAGTACACAAAGGAGCAGTTCCTGGGTGACACATGCCCAGTCGTCATAAGAGAGCCACCAGAACACGACCCAGGAAGCAACAGCAGCCAGGGTGAGCCAGAAAGAAACATTCACAGTGGGGCTTTTACTGATACAGTGGATTGCCTTCCCAGAGAGGAAACCTCAAAGAATGCCAAAGAACAACAGAAGAGACGGAACAGCAATGTGGCGTGCCCCAGGGCTGGGCAAGAGTGCCAGGGGAAAAAATTAAAATATGTACACCCAGCTTTGCACAGATTTTAATTAATGCCTGCCTTGTCCTAGAAACCAAATTGGTACCCAATGTGAAACACAGAAAGTGTGGGGAGTTTTTTTTGCAACCCTGGTGTTTAGCTTAGAACCAAGCAGAATGCAAACATGGTTGGCTTGGCATTAAAACGATGGATCCTGAGGCTGCAAGCACACGAGAAAGGAAAAGGAGGAAGGGAGGAAAGCAGAGGTGTGCAGGAGATGTGCACGGACAATTCAGGAAGAGTCGCACGCAAACCTTTTGCCCCTCCCATGTCCCATGAGGGAGTGTTTACCTGGGAGGCACCCACTGCCGCTGGAGCTATTTCTACCACAAACGTGTGCTGACCTACGTAGACATTATGTGGAACCTCCCTGTCCACACAGTCCAAGGGCAAGCATCCAGAAAGGTCTGCAGAGCATTGGCTTTTCCACAGCTAGCAAGACAGAGGTGAGCCCCACTGTCACACACAGTTGGTCCAGTTGACTACATTTAGCTCGACTCTAAGCACGCGTGTGTAGGACATGTGGAGCGTGTGTGCACACGCATCCACCATTCCTAAAAAGAAAATGATGTTTCTTCCCCCAACTGGGTTCTCTGCATTGTGAGAGCTTGCTTTATTCCATCTACCCTTTGCAATCAATCAAAGGGCGGCTCACACTGCACACAGCGGGAATACAATCTCCCTCCCGGGGCTCTCCTTTCCTCCCTAGCCTAGCCAGAAGCCTTAACAAGAGCTGAAAAAAAGTTTGAAAATAGCAGAGCTGGGAGTGCAGGAAAGGCCTCCTCTTTCTGTACCCATCTTCAAGATTTACAAAAGCACCCCAAATTCTGTGCCCGGTACAGAGGTCCCCTTGTTCAAAAGAATGTTTGCCCCTTGATCCTTGTGAGCTGGAAGACTCCCAACACATTTCTCCCGTTGGTGTGTTTGTGGGACACTCTGACAAACCCGTGATGTGATACAGAAGATACAAGCCTATCCCATTTTTTGTCAGAGTGCCCAAAAACCCACCTCGAGGAACAGCTACAGAAACATAGGAGCTTGCTCTGTGTATATTCAACCTGGAAATAATGACTTATTGGGATCTCCCAGTCTTCTTTCTCCCTGTAACAACTAAGCCCCTAAGTGAGCTACTCTTAGACTCTGAAAGAGGAATTGTGCTAAGGCCCCTTTGGAACATCACACACACAAACACACACACACACAGAGACCTCCTACCTCCTCCAGGAAAAGTTTGAAAATGAGCAGCGGGTGAAACTCCAGCCAAGGAAAGGGAGAGCTTTGGGGAAACAGAATCTTGGGCCACTGGCTTCCAGAGAGTGATTCTCTGCTCAGGACCTGCCAGGCTCTCGAGAAGGCTGGTAGACCCAAGAACGCCTTATAGGGTGGGCACCTTGTGAGCACGAGGGAAGGGACCTTCCGCCCTGGGAAGGCTATGCTCCTCATGCTTCCGCTCCTACTTCTTTTCCTCAGGCACACACCTTAAAAGGCATGTGACAGGTGGCACAGCAGAAAGCAGCCCCACGTGCCCAGAGAAGGGTAAGGAGGCTGAGAAGGCGGCCAAAGTCCTGTGTCCCCGAGCTCTGTCTGTTCGCTGTCTCCCAAGAAGTGAAGTTACGGATAACGTCAGAGCTTTTTTAAGCAAGACCTGGTCCTGAAAAGGTACCCTCCCTAGGCAAGCAACGCACCGCCAGGATGCGTAAGCCCCTTCCTGCCTGAAATCCCGGCGCATTCCCGGGAAAGCAGTACCACGCTCTCAGAAAGGCATTCGTGCTGCCTCTTACTGGGGAAACGCGGTGTCTGTTCCATTTGCACCGCCCTACAGAACTGCAGACCCAGCCACCGCCTCCGTGGCCTCTTCCCGGCGTGCGGGGCCACCACGCTCTCCAAAAATCTGTCCGATTTATCTGTCAGTCCGTCTATCGGCAAAATTCCATGGTGTCCAAAAGCCAGGGAGCAGCGATTCCACTGGGCGGGTCTCCCAAGACCTCCCATGACTTCTCTCTCGTTTTTTTTTTTTTTTTTTTTTAAATATCGTCTAGGAATGAAAAGGGCTGCTGACTGAAACACAGCTCCCTCAGCTTCCCCCGACGGGCGGGACAGCCCGTCCTATCCCCGGTCCCACCCTCAAAGTCCCGGGTAAGAGAAGTCTGAGTCCAGCCCGGGAGCGCCACGGGAGAACGAACCCGGGAAAGCCCTGCTCCTGCACGCTGTCTCTGCGCTGGTGTCCAGGTGGGACGTGGGCAGGTGCGTGAGCGCAGTATGCGCCTGTGTGTGTGTGTGTGTGTGTGTGTGTGTGTCTGTGTGTCTGTGTGTATGTGCGCGCGCGTGTGTGCGGCCGGCCAGCCCGGCCGCAGGGCAGGCGGGGACTCCGGCCGACCTGCGCCTCGGCATCTCCGCCCGCGCTGCCCGGGCCGCCCTGGCCCCCCGCGCCCGGCTGCTTACCTGGGAGCGCCGCGTCTCCCTCCTTCAGCGGGAGCGCCGCCGCATTGACACTGCAGATGGGGCCCGTGCCGCCGCCGCCTCTCGCCCTCCTCCGAGCGTGTGCGTGTGCGCGCGTGGGGCTGCCTCCGCCGGCCCCAGCCCGGCACGCAACCACTCCACGGAGGGAGGAACGGGGCCGCCGGGGAAGCGGAGGCAGAGCGCGGGGCGCCGGCCAGCCGAGCCCGCGGGCTTGCCAGCTCCTCTGGGGGCGTCCGAGGCGGGCGCGGGGTCCAGCAGGAAGGTCGGAGGCGCGGACCGATCCCCGGCGCCCCTTTCCTCCGCCCAGCCTGGAGTCCCGGCGGCAGCGGAGGCCCGAGGGCTGCGGCGGGCGGGCGGGCGCGCGGGGCCGCCCCCCTCCGTCCCCACCCCCGCGGGCGGAATGTCCTTGATGCCAAGCGGGCACGGCGGCGTCACTCTGCGCCGCCCATGCCTGCCCCGCCGGGCCACTGCCCGGGTGCGGCGAGTGCACTGCCTGCGCCCCTGCGCGCCCCGCCGCGCCGCCGCTGCGCCCACCGCGGCCGGGGGACCCGCCGGGCAGTGCCCGGGGGCCGAGGCCGCGGGGCCGCCGGCTGCTCCCCGGGGAGGCGCGGGGCGGCGGCGGCGGGCGGCGCGGCGTCCGGGCAGAACGCGGCTGCGGCCCGAGCCGGGCCTCCCGGGCGCGCCCCCGGCCCCCGCGGCGGCGGGCTGCTCGCAAAGTTTGCGGGGGGCCGCGAGCGCAGCCGCCTCTGGCTCGGCCGCCGCCGCCGGAGCTCCCGGGCTGCCTGCTGCCGCCGCGGCTCGCCGCTGCTGTGCATTGAAGCCCGGCCAAGCGCTGCGAAACTCCAGCTGCCTGGCGCTCTCCGGGTCCTCCTCTCCTCCCTCCGCCCGCCCGCTTCCCTTCCTCCCGCCCCGCCGCGCCTCCTCCCCTGCGCCGCCCGCCGCTCCCTCCCTGGCTCGCTCTCGCCGGCTCGGGCTGAGCTCGCGGCTGCGTCTACGCCGCCGAGCGGGAGCGGCCGGCAGGGGGGGCAGGGGGCGCCTCCCCGCGCGCACGCCCGCGCCCCCGCGCCGACTCGCCGCCCGCGCTGGCCCTTGCAGACGTCTGCAGGCAGTCGGCACCCCTGCCGGCCTGGAGCCACCCTGGCCCAGGCGTTGCGAGGCAGAGGGGCGCACCTACTGGGTGACCTGGACGCGAGCATGGAGCACACTTGGACTGAGGCACCCTGGTCCACCTTGGAAGGCAGGGAAGTGGTGGAGACCGTTGGAGGGACCCTTGGGGGCTCAGAGCTCACACAAACTGGTGCATGCTAAGGCTAAAGCATACACCCATTCCTAACCAGAACTGCACCCCAGCTTCCGGCAAAGAATCTCTGCAGGGCGCCCCAGGACGCCTACAACCAAGGACAGAAGGCCTGAGCATCCAAGTGCCCTAGAGCTCGCTGGGTAACCGGTCTTGTCCAGTCATGCACACAGATATGAACTGGCTGTGCTCTTCTCTGAAAGCCTAGATCCTAGACCACATCCCAACACCAATGCCAACATCAGAGTAGTTTCGGGCGCCCCAAGAAAGGAAAGTCAGGGTTGCTCTTGTTTCGGCCATCTGGGATGGAGGCGATAATGAGGACAGGAAGTGGGCAGCGCTACCTAGGCAATCTGTGCAGAGCTCCCCTCCCCTGGAACGCGCCCACTAGCCTAGGATCCCCACCTCTACATCCACCTCTGGGCATCCGCCGCCGCCACCCCCCAACACACACACTCCTACTCTCAGATAGCCTAGGGTCCTTCATGGACATCTGTCAAGGAAGATCTGCAAGAGAAGCCCTGTGATTTTTGTCCCCACACACACCATGTCCCTTCCTCGACCTTTCTCAAAATCCAGTGACTTCCCGACCATTACACTCCTTGCCACCCAAAGTTGTCTTATTAGGTGCAAATGACTGGCAACAGCATACATTCTTACACCTGCCTAGAGGGGTTATATTTTCACAGAAATCAAAGTTGTGAACTGGAGAGGCTTTGAAAGGAGCTGCAAGATGGCAGGTTACACAGGCCCCGAGGCAGGCACCTGTGCAGGTCAGGTGGGCCTCACCCACACAGGACCTTGCTAGAACTTGACTCTCACCCGATGTGGTGGCGACAAATAAAGCCAGAGTGGGAGCCACGCAGACGTTTGATTCTTTGGCTAAAGGGTATCCAGGAGACAGCGTGGAGCCTGGTAGCCTCTGCTTCACCACTGAAGACTGCGTGGCCCAGAAAGCAGCCAGGAGTTATCTTATTAGCTCACGCTAATACATTGATCTGGCTCCTCTCTGCTCAGAAACCCTGGATCCCAGACTCTAGATAAAGCACACAATATCAAGTTAGTTTCAGAAGTCCACACACCAGAATAACTCAATGTGGCTGCTGCTTTGACATCCTTCCGGAGCTGAGGAAGCCCTGGGCCGTAATGTCTGTCTATGCAGGACGGAGACTGTATAAGGCCAGTGAGGCACATGGGGTGCACGACCAAAGGAAAGCTCACCTGCACCTCTGAGTAAGGTGTGCCTCCCCTGATCCTGTCCCGGTGACCAGGGATCACCTTTAAAATGGCCACATGGGACCATGACAGGCCATGCCCAGAAGTGACACCCAGAGAGGTTCATGGACAGCCCCAAAGGATATGGTTCAGTTGATGCAGGGGAGTGGGGGAGATCTGTTCAAACGTCTATCTGCCACTTGGCTTTCACGACATGCCATCAACAGAGGAGGAGGGTAAAACAGCTCTGTGCCCCTTCTACGTCAGTCATCCCTGCATGTAATTTTAATACCCCGATTGTCTTTTCTACCCCTTGCAACAACGTGTGCATGTGACTATGGCTGAGAGTTCCACACCCATTTTCTGATGGATGGACAAGTCAAAGACCTTTTTTTTCAGAGGTGGCAAATAAAATGTGTTTATTATTCTTTATCTCCTGCCTGACATGTGGTGTCATTTATTTTCATTCTGAGAAATGAATGCCATGTGGTGCCTGAAGAGTAATAGCCAAATGACAGGGACGAAGTGCGCAGAGAGCAGGACCAACAAGGCGGGGTGGGGGCCCAGCCAGCTCTCCTCTTTTTCAGTGGGACTCAGTCTCACCCTACTGTTCCTTCCATTCCTTCCCCTAAACAGCACAGCAAGAGGCATGCCTAGGGGCAGTTACAGCAGAATGGCATTGTCAGGAAGAGGGGGAAAGGCAAAGCTCCCCACCCGCGGATGGCCCACTGGGTATGCTTCCTCCAGCTGGACAATGGCACGTGGAGAAGAGCAGAGTCTACACTGCAGGCTACAAGACCGGAGTCCTACCCCTGGCTCTGCCACGAACCAGCAGTATCATTTCAAGCAGGTCACATGCTCTCAATGAACTCTCTCTCCCACGTGCCACACTTTAACCCTTGGAACTACAGTGACCTTTGCAGGAGATGCTGTCTTTTGGCATTCTGAAATGACTCTACAGTAAGTGCAATTTGCAAAAAAAGAGTTAGCAGCATTTTTTTTCCCAGGCAAATGTGTTTATTTCAAGTGGTGCAATGCAATGAAAGCAGGCCCTCTGCCATCTTGACCCTTCTCTGTAAACAGACACAGTGGAAAAGGCAGCACCATATAAAGTTCAAAGTGAATCTGTGCATTAGGTCACAGCCTCCAGCCCTCACCCCTTGGCCACCCCCTGCCAGCTGGTGAGGGGCAGCCATCTAGCTGTTTTCTGCTGACAAAGGACTACACGCCACCAGCTCTATTCCTTAGTGGGCTGGTGAGACCGGGCAGGTCATTGGCTGGCCCCATAGCCACAAGAGGGAGAACTAGAAGGCATGAAGTTCTGTTTTCAAAAGACGTGATTTTTATGGAATTTTAGTCGAGGTTTATTGCTGGGTTTGGGAGGGAAAATATGGGCTCATCTTTTATGGCTAAGTAAAAAGTTTAGATTTAATAGGAGAGAAAAGAAATCCTTACATTTTCCTTCACTTAGCTACCACTCTTTTATTAGCCTAGGAACAGAGTTGCTATTTATGTTGATAAAAGCCAGATTTGCTCGTTAAACAAATCACCAGAGCCTGGTGGTGCTATAGAAGAAGAAGAAGGGGGGAAAAAATGCTGCCTACGAACTGGCCCATTCCTGGGTCTTGCAGAGTGCACGGGATTAAAAACCTCGGGCAGACTGCTGCTTGAAAACCTACATTGTGGCGCCACCTGCAGGAGAGCAGAAATACCAACAATATCCCAAATCTCTGCAGAGCAAGGGGAAGGAAGTCTTGGGCAGTGAGTGATGCTGCCCCACCAGGCCAGACCAGATTGCAGACAGAAGGGTTCCAATTGTCCATTGGCCCTCTACTTGCCAGATGTGTCACTAGACGTCCTCCACACACTCCAGCCGTCTTCAATCTGCACCCTCTCTGGGAGCTGTCATTTCAAGGGATCTGGTTGCAGTTCTGCAGATTGCTATTTCAACCAAAGGTATCCTTTCCTCTGTTTTCTTAGAGATTAAGTCAGCCTCTAATTAAAGGTTGTTTGAGACACAGGACCTTAGCATATTAACATAGGACACAGAAATGACTGCTCTTGGGAGAGGGGAAGAGATCCCAGTGTCACTGTGGTTCCTAACTGTAGCTGGACCTTGGGGGCTAGATGTTTATAGTAGACCCAAACTGTCCCAGGATTCGGGAGCCCATGCATGTAAATGAAATTGAAGATATTTACCTCTGGAACTCAAACAAAGCCTCTTCTGATCATCAAAAACTTTGGCCACCAGTGCTGATTCCTTTCTTACCCCTTTCCAGGATGTTAGAGACCCTGTGGTGACTCTGCTGAGGAACCAGTCTGGCCATGGGTCTCTCCTCATTGTGCCCACTGGCCCTGAACCATCTGATGGTAGAAAATCTTGGCATCATCATAATCTTGATGTCCCCCAAAGGACACATCCACCTGCTGCCTATGGTCAGCTTTGCAGCTCTACTGCGGCTCCCCAAGCACAGTGAAGATTAATGTCAAGATAGGGAGGACCTCACCCCGACCCGAAGCACATATACACACAAAAGAGCACTGCATACCTTGGCTCTCTGGGCCCCCAGAAAGCTCCATACCTCCTCATAAACCAAGTCTTACTTCCTTTTCCCCAACATTCTTTAACCAGTACCCACCCTGCAGGATTCTTTCTTTTAGCTAACAAACAAAAATATATGTTTACTTCTAGAAACCAAAAGTTGGAAGACGTAACGGGGTAAAGGGTAGTGTGAGAGGGGAGTAATACAAATTAACTCCACTAGCCAGAAACAGCCCAGTCCCAGAACCAGCAGATCCATGTCATGATACAAGGAAGAATAAATACTTCATCGTGACCATCCCAGGAGATGGGAGATGCCACAGGGTATCTGAATTTCAAGGACTGAATACAGTTCACAACTTCTACAGGAAGTCTCTATCACTCCAAGTAATTTAAATGACACACTTGGCCCCTCTGACGAGGGTACAAATAGCACAAAGGCATACAGGTTTTCTCGTTGCTTTGTTCTGTTTTGTTGTTGTTTTGTTTTCTTACAGTGAAGATGGATTTGTGCTGATAAGTTGAGCTTTCCTGTCTGGTAACGCATTTACACACGGTGGACCGGTGATCTGAGTATTCTAGCCCATTCTAAGTGACTGTGGTAGGAGCCTGCTTGCCAAGCAACAATCTCCCCTCATAGTCTGTGCGTGACCTCGTGCAGATCCCTACTGAACTGCATCAGAACGGACTCAAGCAACCTAGAAATCACTTTGGAACTGACAATGTCCCCAAAGGTAGAACAACAATAATAATAATAATAATAATAACAATAAGCATATCTCTGCTTCCAGGTTGATCTCCTAGATCACTTGAGGCAAAGACTGAGGCCAACAAGTAACACCCACAGCAGGTTGCCAGACCCACGAGCCAGCCAGCACGGCACCAAGTCCCGCAGATAACTCCAGCTTGAAGAATCTTTAAGGTCCAAGACTTGACGGAACAAACACAGAATATTTTATGGTAGTGATTTGCTGTTTGGCAAAACGTGGAAAATCCTGTGAAATACGGAGAGGAGATAGTCCCCTAGCCTCATCTGCCTCTTTCTCTTGTGATGTGAGCCCTTCTGGCTTTAGAACTTCTCGGACAAAGGGAGACACGGCTGACAGATAATATTCGTACACTGAGCAGGACTGGGTATCAGTACTTACCATATCAGAAAACTGCCTCCAGAGATCTGAGGTTAAGCCTTTTAGTAATCTTGAGGTGTTAAGTGAATATGAATATGAGCAAACTCAACCTCAGGGCCAGAAAGCATCAGGACGCAGAGTGCTCTGGCCCAGCACTCATTTGAAGTGGGTTGTTGTCAGTTGCAGAGTGTCAGTGATCAGAGACATCCATGGGGGATACAGAAGGCATGCTGGGTCCTGTTCATTTTAATGAGCTGCCTGATTCCAGCGCTAACAGAGAGACTTCTGCAGGCCAGGTCGACTGTGACCCTGGTGTGAGACCTAGTTTTTACAAACCTCAGTCCTTTACTTGATCCTGACTTCACCACGCCGCAAGGCAGGAGGGAGGCCCAAGGACACTTCCCACGAGACAGTAGGCACAGCAAAAAGAGACTAGAAACAAGGCTGGAGGCCGATATCCAGTTTTTCTCCTGCCCCTTTCCCCATGAGGACCTTCTCATACAACCTGCTCTCCTGGGTGTGTAGCACCTTCTGGAGGACTCAGTGTGCCCAGGATTCATCGGCAGAGCCAAGGGCTGGGAAAAGAGGGAGGAGGAGGAAGGAACAAGGAGGAAGAAGGAAAGGAAGGGAAAGAGGTGTCTATCCTGAGTCAGAGTGGAAAGAGACTCAAACACAATTGCCTCAGGGAGGTTCCCGTGCTCGGGCACACAGTTCCCTGCTACCTATATAATGTTCCTCACCGGGACTCTGTGGCTCAGCCCTGTTCTCCTCTGTGTCTGTCCTCCTGGCTATGACACATACCTTTTCCTCTAGCTTTGATGATCACCCTCATAAAACATCTCTGTTTACTGTAAACTCTATAGATAGGAGACATCCGTTGTGGACCTTAGAGCAAATAAGTGCCTCTCAAAACTCCAAGGCCACATTTGGATATGGTAATACACAGAAAATGGGGAGAACCCTGCAACCATGTCTGTCTCTCCCCAGTTCTACACTCAGTGATCCCAGGATGGTAGCTTGAAGTGTCACCTATTGTGGAAATATTTATACCATGGTAATCAGCACAGACTACAAATCAGGACTTCTGTTTCTGTGGAGCGCTTGTTATTAAACATTTGCTGGGACACACCACTGAGAAGGCAGTCTGAATAAAGTGGGTCAGCCCAGATAAGGTCAACCCAGGTGGTCAGGCAACTGTTCATGTGAACCAATTTGTATTGGTTTGTTTTGTTTGAATAATAAAATGCTGGAGGATGGGTAACTTTATCAAGGAAGTTTCTTTAAATCACAGTTCTAGGAGTTTAAGGGCACGGTGCCTGCATTAGTTCAGCTCTTTTGAAGACTTCATGGTAGACGGCACGTAACCAAAGGAGCACAGGTAAGACAGAGGAATCACACCAAGTCAGAGAGACTGTAGAGTAACCAGAATTGTTCCTTTTTAACTAGCACCTTGAAACAACCAACCCAAGGGTCCGATCTGAACTACATTTACCCCCAATCAAATAAATTACCTCCTGTTAGGCTCCACCTCTCAAAGGTCCCACAGTCGTTACACTACTGCACCAGAATCCAAACTTTCAACACTTGAACCCTGGGAAACATAGTCAAATTATATCTAAACCATAGCACCATCAGATACAGCTTAAATGAGCATCAGCCCAGCTGAGTATTATAGCCAGAATAAAGGTTCTCCTCTACCCACGCATGACCTCAACTTTATGAGAAAATATTAATATATACTCTTTTATATGATATTGGTAACAGGTCTGACTTTTTGATACCTGAATCAAAAAGAAACATGATTTCCTTTCCCCATAAATAAACTGAGGCAAGGCATGGTGTGTGACCTGGATCGGGTGACATCAAAAGCTCAAAATGTAAATCTGTTAATACTTTTTACTTACTCCATTCGCTCCACAGTTAAGATTCACACCCTGAGTCTGGTGTCAATTCTATTTTATCCCCTTCAAGCACTGCTGTTACAGCATCCCAGAAGCCAGGAATGGTGTCACACACCTATAATCCCAGTATCCAGGAGAACGAGACGAGAAGGTGGTCATGAGTTTGAGGCATGGGCAATTTAGTTAGTTCATACTCATCCTGGATTCTATAATGAGATCTGGTCTCAAAACACATACACACAAATACATATGTGTATTATGGTATGACCATACACTAGATCACAGTGCAGATGTTAAACAAAAAAAATCTACGTATACTGCTCTGAAAAACAACAAAGCACACAACAGCGTCTTTGTCTACTTATTTGTGTATGTTATGCAGGAGAGTACACTCGTACCTATGCAGGTTTGTATAGTCACAGAACATTTCAGAAAGTTGCCCAGAAAAGCTTAGCAGTAGAATCTTCAGAAAGGGAGACAGTTGGATATATTTTTATTGTCTTACCGTATATCCTTTGTTCTCTTTGACATTTTACCATGTGCAAGTACTACATTCTCCATTTTTTAAACAGCTTGTTAAAAATGAACCAAAAAATACTGCTGCTAAAAGCATCTTCATCACACCGCCAGGCCTCTGCTCTCTCACTTCTCAAAGCCAGCCAACCACTCCTCCACCCCATCTGCATCAGATTCAGGCTTGCCTTTGTTCTACTCTCCCTCTCTCTGCTCTGTGGCTCCTCTTTCTCACAGCAACCTGTTTGCTCAGGTGTGATGGGACATTCATGTCCCAAGGGATAAGGAAGTGTCCATCTCTCATTTCCTAAACACCAGCCAGCAGCCTATGCGGCCTCAGAACTTCTGCCCAGCACTAGATGGGTTAGAGGGAGATCCTACGATGCTGCTGGACATCCTTTCCCTACCAAAATCAGTCACATCAGATCATGTCTGAGAAAATAAACTCGTGTAATTAAGGGCAACTACCACCTAGAAATGATCCAGGCACAAAAAAAAATAGGATTAGGTCAGGAAACATTGAGATACAAAAAGGAGAAATCTACATCCTGTTGTTTGTCTTATCAGAATTATATAAGGAGGGGTGAAGAAACAGGCAATTGTTTATTCTCGTTTTACAGAAGGGAGAGAAAACAAAGGAGCAAGGATCGGAAATGAGCCAATGGACCCGTGAAAGGTAAGGTAGGAATCTGATTACTCAGAAAAGATGCAGTTGGTATCTAGGAATAAGACAGGGGTCGCTTGGGGTTGTTGTAATGGAAGACTGTATACTGCGTGGCTTAAGCAGCAACTACTTTGTTATAGTTCTGGAAACTGGAAGCCTGAGATCCAGGTTCTGGCACGGGCTTGGCTACGGTCCATTTCTGCATTGTGTCCTCTTATGGCTGTTTTCTTTTTTAAATGGAGACAGAGAAAGAGAGAGAGAGACAGACAGACAGACAGACAGACAGACACACACACACACACACAGAGAGAGAGCCTCAATGGTCTCTTCCTTTTTTTATAAGAATGTTAATCTCATCATGAGTGAGAGCTTCACCTTCAAGACCTCATCTGAACTTAATCACCTCCCCAAAGCTCCATCTCCAGGTAGCTTCATATACTGTGTCAAGACTTCCCATGTGAACTGAGAGAAGTCAAACTTTCAGTTCTTAGCAATCACAGAAACAAACTTTGTTTAAGTAGTTTCAACCTGTGATTCAACAAGGCTCTGAGGCCTGCAGATCAAAGAAGCACTAGAATATCTCCATTGCACAAGGCATTTGAAAGACTTTTAAATAAAACCCTCTTAGAATACAGGACAATATTGGCTATTGGGTGAACTGACTCAATGGTCAAACTCCAGAGAAGTTCACTGATATAGCCATGCTTCAAAGATAACATAGAGAGAAGCTTTCTTGAGATATGTGTCAGAGACGTGTTCTTCAATGATTAGTTGAACACACTAATGATTTGGATAAAGGTAGAGGAGAAACGGTTCTCAAATCTCTCTGTGATACACCCAAAGAAAAATATTAGGTATACGTGTTTATAATCCTTCTCCCTCCAACGGAGAAATAAATCTGCACTTGGTAAAGGGAATTTTTAGGAGAAATGAGGCATTTTGGCATTGAATTGGGGCATCATGTTAAGGAATGAGAAAAGTGAGAGAAGCTAAAGAGGTCTATATCAGAAAATATATGGAGCTATCTAAAGAGGAAAAGGGTTTTGCTAACAAGGAGAAGTGTGGACTAGGAACCAGGGAGGGAAGCAAGGGTGAGGATGAGAGCAGCCAGCAGAGGGATGGCTGCACAGACAGCAAGTCCAGGGGACCTCAGCCTCAGTCACAGAAGGCCTGTGAGAAGTCTTTCAGAGTTTATGGTGTATTTCCTTCTTTGGGTGGCTCTTCAAGAGGCCATCAATAAAGAACTCTGTAATTTTTTTCAATGCTTGAAAGAGTTCATTTTGCATTTCTTTTGAATACATCGTCAAGTTATAGTGGATCTTACAGCACAAGCAAGAAAGCTCATTTTATTGAGACTACAAGTGTACGATCAAACCTTAGCCATGAAGAATGTACTATCTGTATTCAAAAGCCATTTTGAATGCTGAAACTATGGATGTTTAACAAAATGAAGTGTGATGTGGACACAACCAAGGTCCTATATATAGATATAAAAAAATCTTTGCAAATACAGGACCAACGAGCTGTGATCACATTTTTTGTTAAAGTACAAGCTAAAGCTCAGAATAAATCAAGAGAAAGATGCTGTCAGTCAATGGAATTATAAAGAACATTAATAAAAAGCGGAGTTCCAAACGGAGCAATGAAAGTGCCATTTCACTTTGAGATAGACTGGACATACCTGGGCTATTGTATACAGCTCAAGGCCCCTTCTCCTCAGAACAAATTTGAACAGCATCCGGAAACAGTAGCCAACCTCTAAAGGAAATTAGAATCTTGCTATATTTGAAACAATCAAAGAACTGGTGATACTCAACTTTGAAAAATTGAGAGCCAAAAGAACATGACAGCTTCAAATATTTGATGGGTTACCACAACTCTTCTTGCAAGAGGAAGAAATGCCACATTAGTTCTTAACTTTAAGATATGAGCACAGTACCAAAGAGTGGGATTTCTCCTATGTGGAATTATTTTTTCCTATTTGAGGAATATCTTTCTAAGGGTCAGAGCTCTCAAACAAAAGACTAGATTTCCTTGGGTGGTGGTAGGAAGGTTTCCACTCCTTCATGTGTTCAGGGAGGAAATTAAGTGAAGTCAGGAATCTGGATCACATGACCTCTGACATCTCTTGGGGACATATATAAAGGTTTGTTGTTTTGCGTCTCCTGACGGATCTGCCACAGCGCTACCTGAGTTGTGTTAATTGGACATGTTCCTTGATCTGAACTGGAATATTTTTGAGCTACCATCTAGAAAAGGTAATTAACATTCTACCCATCAGTAAGTAGGGAAGTCAAGGATGATTTAGAGACCCAAGGTCAAAGAGTGAGATGAAGGGAAGAAACAGTCAGAGCTGAAGCCCTGCTTGTCTCCCACCCTGCTCTGCGCACGTCATTCAGCAGATGTACCATCCTCTGCCCAGTGCCAACCCCATCATTTCCCCAGTGGATGCTTATATAACCGGAGCTCTGCTTTTTGGCCTTTGAGTTTTCAAGCCACCTTCTATAAGCTTAAGGCAGGCGAGTTTCTGGACCATGAAAGGGTTAGTGTGAGCAGGCGAAATAGTGCTGGGGAAAGAGATGGACAAGCGTTATGAACACACAAATGCAGGCTTAGTAACTCAACTCGGGAATATAAAACAGAGAAAAGTTAGAGAAACCAAGCACGGCTCTAAGAATATCTTTGGGTCATACGATTTCTTATGTCATATGCGCACAAAGCTTGGTTCATACAAGTTACTATATAGGCTGAACACAGGAAAAAAAAAAAAAAACAGAGGAAAGGAACTGAGTGTGAAGGATGCCATTAGAAATGGGGCTGTTGGTCAGGAAGGCTTTTGTCCGCAAGAAATAAACCACTCACTTAACTGCTTAGGCAGTGAGGACATGTCACAGCTCAAACAAGCAACATGGAGGTAGGTGGTCTCTAGTTTAAAAGGAGAGGCTCTGTGAAGTGGCCAGCATCCAGGCTTTTTCTAGCTTTTCTGTGGCTCAGCCTCAGCATGATCCAAGTTCACTTTCACCCTAGACTCATTTCCTGCGACAAGAACAGGGATGACTTCAGCTCTGAGATCCTCTGCACATGATGCTATTTAAAACATATTTAAGATCATAAGATATATTAAGATCATATTTAAGTAAAGGGAGACCTAGGGAGCCCTTCTTGGGGGGAGGGCTCTTTCTTCTAACAGCAAACAAAAATTCTTAGAAGCTTCCTATTCGTCTGATTGGCCAGAATTGGATCACGTGGCCACTCCAAGTTGCAAGGGAAGCTGGGAAACCGCTTGTCTAGAAAATGGGATGTGATCACTAATGTGGAGTGGGACCAGTCAAAATTCAAAGTCACGCTGTGTAGATGTGATCTACATGGGAGTCTTAGCCTAGAAGCAGGACGGGACGGTAAGCCCCGGAAACTCAAGCTGTGCATCAGGACCTCTGTGCTGAGGGAAGAGTGGAGGAGAAAGGACACACTGAAATGGAAAGACCCCAAATCTGCAGACATGAGTTACAACCCAGCTCTGAGCAAATCACTAAAACAGTCTCAGCCACAGTTCTTCATCTATAAAATGGAAGCAACAACACCTACGTGACAGTGGACTGTGAGGAACGGGAATTGCCAGAGTGGGTTGTAACCACCTAGCACCTGCCCACGACTCTACGCGGATGCAAGGAGAAAGTAGAACTTCTGTCTCTATTTTTCTCATTCTTTAAAAATACATACAGTTGTGCATATATCACAATATATATAACACATTACAATAGCATATATATAACTCATAAATAAATACATGTACATATGTTAGAAGTGCTCAAAAAATTTACTCATAAAGGCCCCAATTTTTAAGTTTAGAAACACTTTTTAAAGACTATAACGCAGATGAAATACTTAGCACAGGACTGGGTGCATATTGGGCCCTCAGAAAAGGCTGTCTCTGTTCTCCTTTTCAGATGGATAAGCATTACAACTTGTAATGGCAAGGACGGGTGTCTGCCGTAGTCCCTCCCAGCTCCACGCACAGAAAGCTTGCAGGTCCTGGCTTTTGTGGCACTGAAATCCCTCTCCCAGAAAACAGGATTACAAGCACTGCACCGTACAAACAGCGCCTGAAGCCATTATCAATCACACCGCTACCCAACCCCTGGCATCTCTGTCCACCTGCTGCCCATCCTTTCAATGTTTCGTGGCGGGGTGGGGGGATTTCAGAGAGGGGTATGCAAGGGCAAGGAGAGGAGGGAAAGCAAAGCCAGCCTAAGAGGTGGCCTGCCGGCAGCGCAGGATATAAAAGGGCCCTTTGGAAGGAGAGAGTTGAAACTCAAGATCTGGCTATTATCGGCGCAATTCATTTCTCCCTGGGAGCCCTGCCTCCCATTAGCACAGACAAATGAGAATCGCGGCCTATCTACTTTCCATCTGCCCTTCTCTTTCCCTGCAGATACTTAAGGCACTTTAGAAAGATCATCCCTTTGGTCATCACAGCATCACCGCTGTGGTGGGCACGAGACAAAGATGGGGACAGGGCGCAGGTGGAGAAACCGAGTCACCAAGTGGCGTCACGGCTCAGCAACAATCCATCCTGGAGTCCCAGCGCAGTTTCCAAATCACTTTTCTAACTAGAAGCACAAAGATACAGCTTTCTTTATGCACCTGAGGCCCTTCCACAGTTTTCCACGCTGTGGAAGCACTGTTCATTTATTTAATTTAACCTTTTTTTTTTTAATTCAGGAAGCTTTTGAGTTTGCCTTTAAAAACCCATGTTCAATTCTCACTTAATGATTTGCCCGGCTCTTCTTTAAGTGAGCTGCTGATAAAGGAATAAACTTGGTGAAGAAATGACGAGGAAAGCCTCCAGAATGCTACCGTTCCTTACGCTGTTTTCTGGGCCAGAGCCCCTCTCAAATGAGCTGAGATGTAATGCTATTGGAATTACCCATTGTGACTAGATCGGGGCTGCCACAGGAAGATAAACACCATAGCAGGGCCAAGGCGTTTAACCAAAAAGAAACTGCCTACGTATCTTCTTTCTTTTCTTTTCCAGAAAGGAAAAAATAAAATAAAAACATGATCTTCTTCCATTTGCCACAGATATCACATCACTTGCTCTAAAACTATTTTGCCAAGTAATTTGGTTTAGGTGAGATCCTCCCACACACAGGAAAAGCAAATTAAATTAGTGAGTGACCCACACCACCTATGTTTACAGTGACACAAGTGGCACCATGGCAAACGTCTCAGATTAACCATACGTGGCTTCATTCCTGAAGATGATATTACATTTATCTGTTTTGTTTAGGCTCAAATTTAAAAAGATAAAATCACTAGGCCCTGTGATCTGCCAGGGTAAAGCTGTTTACCCACACAACTGACATGCAACGTGGGCTGTTGTGGAATAGAACCCAGGACGTGGCGGCTGGCAGTAGCATCCTTTCCCTGCCTACCCCAGCTCCAACCTGGTTGGGTCAGTCACACTCTCAGAGGTCTCACTCAGGGAAAAACAAAAATCTGTGTCATGGTAACTTATCCTCTTTTGGGTCTCAGTCTATGTCCAAACTTCTAAAATTAAAATGAAGATAGTGACATCCTCCCAAGTAACTAGTGACATGCTGGGTAGCTGAGTCAGGGCTTGCTATTTTAAGTAACAGACATGGATTCTACTTGACTCTCCTGGGCATACATAGAACTTAATGGAAGAACATCAGGGATTCACAAGAGTAGAAATCCAGAGAGTTCTAGAGGACGATACCTGAGGAGGCTTAGCAAAGCCACCCTACAGGAACAGGCTGGTCACAAAGCAGCCTTCACATATGGCTTCATTCACTTAGGGGACAAAGTACCAGGAGGATGAATCCAATGAACTGAGTCTCAGGCACATGTCCAAAATCAGAGACATAAGAAGAGTCTGCTCTTTTACTGGCTAAGAGAAAAGCCTACACTGTCTGTCAAGGAGGAATGACATGATAGAGGGCTTCCCTACAGAGAGAACAGGTGTTCACAAGAGGCTGAATGAGGGGCTCCACAAAACTGACCAACAGTTTCTTCACTGGGCTATAAAAATCATGCTTGAGAAGCCTATGTTCAGACGGAGCACCAAGTAGGAGGCAATTTGCAATAACGTAAAGAGTTCTGGATGCTGAATCAGAAAACCTAGACTAGGCTAATCAGTTTCTTATAGCTCATTTTTATGAGTTTAATTGTGCTCTTCCAAAATTCACATACTAAAGTCTTCACCCTCAGTACCTTAAATGCATGCTTATTTAGAAAGTAATGACAAGGTCACACAAGATAAGGGGGCTGGTAATCTAGTATGACTGATGTCTTTAGAGCAGGTGAAACTTCAGACAACATGGATCCAAGAGGAACGCCATCCTCTCCTTAATCGACCTTATATCACCATGGCCAAATGTCTTACCAGAAGCTAACAAAGAGGTCTGGGATGCATCCTTCCCTACGACCTACAGTGGAAAGCTTGGCTCCACCAGTAACTTGAGCTTGAACTTCTCAACTCCAGAACTGTGAGACACACATCTAACCTACTCAATGTCTAGTACTGTGTGATAGCAGCTCTAGGGAACTAATATACTTGCTCCTCTTTTAGAAGGTGAGGGGATTGGATAGATCTGTGGCTTTCAAACATTTTAATCTTGGCTTAACTTTAAGCTTTGAACTTAAGAGTCCTAGAATTTCTTGGTAGCACCCCTTGAAACCCATGGCTGAAGCGAACCCCAAGGTCTCTTCAACTCTCAAGTCTCCACGTTAAAAACCTTTTCCATTTTGACAAGGGATTGTCCAACATTTTGGACATCCCAGGATACTACCTTACTGGCCCCGTACAGCTCTCCATCCCACACACACCCCCTTTGCCTCTAAGGTACTGAGCTCTGAAGGAGAAGGCTGCTCCATCCTGAAGCCAGAAGATAAAGAGATTTTTCATTGTCTACGTCAGTGACATTTTCATTCAAACATATATATCTCATTGGGCTTGGATCCAAGTCCCATTCTAGATCCTGGTCATGATCTCAAGTTTCATAGTAGATTCAGTCGGTTGAAGGGCTCTGCAACCTACCATTTTCTTATCTTCCTGCAGCAGTCCTCAACAGCCAGTGGTGACCTCCTCATGGAACAATAAATGCCAGCTTGAAATGTCTCTACTATCCTTTTCTATCTTTAAATAGAAAGAAGGGTCATGATATCACAACTATTTGTGGGGCATGAGACATCATATCAGGGTTGATTATGCGTGCTGAAGCCTCTGTATGAGATGATCACACTACGGAGACTAGTTAACTGATTATTCATCTGTCTTCCAAGCTAGACTGGGAGTTCCATGAGAATGGAGACTACTGCGTTCATCAGTTTTTAATCCTCAGATACAGATGGATAAGCCATGCATGCTGAGGAGTGGAGCCCTCAACAGCTACCTCCCTCCTGAGGCTCATACCATTACAAAACCTGGAAAGGCATACATCCACAACATCCAGGTGCCAACTCACAGCAGAGAGGAAAATCTGTCCAGGTAGATTTTTCCAACCTGGTTTTGTTACAACATCAGTAGTTTGGTGATGCTCATGTGGAGGGGCGTCTCAAAGAAACAAAAATAAAAAAGAAGCTGCCATTCGTTTGCAGTGTTGTTGCAAAATCGCTCCATAAATACATAAACAAGTTAAAAAGTGGTAAGATGAACAGATGGCTGCCATCCACCTATACCAAATAATTGTTTATTGGTTTTTCTCATTTGTGGACCTCATGAAATTTCACTTTTAGACACTTCAACATGACTGTCTGAAGAACAAAATATTATCTGCTTCCTAGCAGTATTATTGCCACACATTAAATTAATGATAATTCCACGGATGTTATCTAAAATTCAATCTTTCCTTGTGCTTTATAGTTGCCATGTTTTATAAATGTTTTATTTAAAAAAGGGCTTAAACTTTTTTATAACTAAGATTTAATCAAAGTTCATACATATCATACTGAGTTGTAGTATCTTTTTAACCTGGTACAGTCCCCCATATTCTCTCTTTCATGATACTGACATTTTGACAAACCCAGGCTCTTGCTTTTATGGGTGTTTTTTGTTCTTATTTTGACTGCTTTCCCCATAGTATCCACTTGTCCCTCAATCCCCTCGAGGTAGCTGACATTTTGATCGACCAGAAACACTGATGGCGGCTTAAAGTTAAGAGATAAGTAGGAAGGCTCCACTGTGGAAGGCTCCAGGGCAGCATCTCCACCATGACACAACCATTCCATGCCTGCTCCTGCCAACCCACTGCTTTAGAACATGGGAGAGCAAACCTGAACATCGCCAAAGCCTCATGTCTTTAAGGTCAGACTCATCACGGCTGGAAACATACACACTCCCTCACAAAAGATTATGAAGATTTAAAGGTTTCTCAGTAATTTATGTCTCTTTCATTACGGGCTTTTATGGTTTAATTAAAAAGTTACAGAAGTTGTCTTTACTTCTAAAATTTTTTTTTATGGTTGACTGATTGAATGAATTAAGTAGCATCAGACCCCTGGGTTGGCACCATGTGAGAGTCCTCAAACTTCACCTCAGGGTGGGAGGAAGGAGGTCGCTGAGGAAACATCATTAAGAAGGGAGGCTGTGACAACTCGCATTACTTTTTGATGATCATGCAATAATTTCCTGTGATAAATCATTTCATTACATCTACAAATTTGTAGGCGGAATCTAAATGTCAAGGTCCTGGAAAAAATGGGGACCTGATTTTATAAGGATTCAACACCTCTCTGAGGATACACCAACAATATTTCTATTTTATTGGTAGTCTTTTGATTGGTTCTCGGACCCCACCATGTCTGATGTGTGACTGTGCGGAGTCCTGACGTGTAGCTGGCCAACATCAGCATCTAGTAGCCTGACGGATTGTGTATGTCATTTGCCAAGCGTTGTGGACTCAACTTGGGATAAAGATACTTCTTTATTTCCTATTCGGGATAACTATTGCTTTTTTTTTTTTTTTTTTTTTTTTTCTTTTTTGGTTTTTTTTTTTTTTTTTTTTTTTTTTTTTTTTTTTTTTTTTTTTTTTTTTTTGCACTCTCATGGGATTTCTTTTTGTAATTATTCACTTTAAATTATTCTTATTTTAATTACATTATTAATGCCCATGCCCATCTCCCATTAGCACCGTGTCTGTAAGGTCATTTCTCATCACCTCAGACAGTTCCCAGGTAGAACTCACTACACTATCATTTGAATCTCTAATCTACCATGAGCAGAAAGGTTTCAAAATATTTGAAATCATTCTGTTTTATGAAATATACATCATTTACAAAGTTCTAAATGCTAATGAGCATAATCTGATTGTACTGCTTTTTTTCTTTTCTATTTCACTAGACATCAGGTCAGAAAACTGAGTAAACCATATGCCTACCCCATGACACATTCAGTCATGCATGGTCTCCATCCATCCATTCACGTACTGACTCATGATTACCTTTCTATTCTCCTTTCCAAATTCCGCTGCCTTGATTATCAACCACTATTCTAATGAAGTTCGTAAGACGCTTTTGTTAATCTTCACTCTTATGAGTTTCCTTGTGCATTTAGAATTTTAATTTGTATAAATATATAATGTCGTATGCGTCACTCTGCTTCTTACTCTTTTTAGTTAATATTGTTCTGAAGATTCAGCCGTAGTGCTACACGAATATCCAATCTATAACTTTCAACTACTATTTAGAGTTCCGCAGTACACTTCTATAGCATTTTACATTTTTTACTACCCTTTAATGGGCACCAGATTGCTGATAACTCATCTTAATGGCCTACACAACATATACACAGAAATGGAATTTCTGGTCATGGGTTTAACAAAGATTTATGATGAAACATACCATATTTCCCTCCAGAATGTCTGCAACAATATACACTTTTACTGGCAGGATATAAACTTATTCATATTCGTATACTCCAATAAGTACTATCTAGCAAAGGCGGGCGGTATTCTCATCTTAAAAGATGATTTTATTATCACTGCATATACTGATTAGTTTGGGTTTCCTCTTCCATAAGTCACCTGTTCATGATTTATGCTCATATTCAATTCAGTGCTCTTATCATTCGCCTGTTGATTTGCAAGAATTGTCTCTGAGCTGTAGATGCTGGCCTTTGTCACTTTTAGACACACACCAACATCTCCCAATTGTCACCTGCCAGTTAACTGTCCATGGTATTCATCATCCAACACAAATCCTGAATTTTGATATGAATATTGTTATATAGAACACCTTTTTCCTACTATTTTAAATTTTGTTGAAGGCTTTCCTTATCCAGATCTCAGAGTTAGTTTTCTATCAACCTTACTAGCCTTTCCCATTTTGGTCCATAATACATCTTTAGTTCAGCCTCATATGTATATTACATAAAAACCTAGCTTAATGCCTTACTGTGTAGTAGATTTACCTACATCTGTAAATTAACTAACCCATCATTCTCCCCCCCCCCCCCCCCCCCCCCCCCCCCCCCCCCGCCACACACACACTGATTCAGGAGTCACCCTGACTATACATTTAATTCTTACTTTGTCTACTTTGTTCCACTGTTTTATTTTTGTCTGTTCTTGCATTACTACCGTATTGTAACTTTTTACTGTGTCATTCTAATATGTCTTAATATCAGAAATATTAGGTCAAGCCTATGTACTCCTCCCTTTCAAAGCTGATCTGTGTTTGTTGGTTGATAGTTATCTTTCCATATACATTTTAGAAGAATAGATTCACTGAGTTTCAGAATTGCAATTTCAGTTCAAAACTGCAATAAATTTACTGGTTAATCAGAGATGTACCGATTTCTTGAAAACTTGAAGATACTTATAATTTAAGATAATGGAATTCCATGTTTGAGCATAGCATGTGTCTTTTATTCAAATCAACGTCTGTGGACTTTATGACTTTTTTTCTCAAAAGTCCTTAGCTATTCTTCAGTGAATTTCTGGTTAATTTATTGTTAATGAAAATAGTTTCTTATTTTAAAATGTTTTACATTTCATTAGTATTGTAGAAAAATGTTGTTTTATCCAATTAGATCTGATTTCCAAAAAATCTTTCATTTATTCTAATAGTTTTTCTTGTACAACAATTTCCTTGATAAACGGCCATATCTGAAAAAAAAAAAAACGCACTTTGTTTCTTTTCTCCCAGATCTTGGAACTCTATTTTTTAGTATCTTATAGGCAAAACTTACTGTATTGTCTTAAACAGCAACGAAATTAATAACAGCCCTAGTCTATTCTTAGTCATAATGAAGTGCATTCAAAGTTTTCCCAATAAAGATAATGTTCACTATATTTTGGTGCAATATTTTTATCAATGTAAGGAATATTTATTCTATTTCTAATTTTCTAAGAACTTTGTCATTAACAACTGTTGAAGTTTATTAAATACTTTTACTGCATCGAGATAATATTTTCCTGTCAGTCTATAAATGAGAGAGCTAGACTGATATTTTCTAGTGTTAAACTCTCCCTGATTTCCTACAACACAGCCTGCTTAATCATGATCTATTTTAATACATTTTCATACTTAGTTGGCTAATATTTTGTTAGCATTTTTGTATTTATGTTTATAAAAGAACTATACCTTCTAGTTATTTTTATATTACCCTTATCTTATTCTGAAATAAAGATTATACTAATCTCAGGTACTAGGTTGCATAGTTTTTATTCTTTTTCTCATTTTTAAGATAGAATATGTGTAAGATTGGAATTCACAGTTCCTCATGAGTTTGGTAAAATGAAACATATAAGAGCCTTGCCCTCAATTTTGAAAGAACATGAGGTCTTTAGTTACCATTTTAATTTCTCCTGTATTTACTGGCCTGATTACACTCTCTCTGTCTGTCTCTGTCTCTTTCTTGGAGACAGGATCTCACTCTGTTGTCCTAGTTGGTCCTGAATCACTACGTACCCCAGGCTGGCCTCAAACACATGGCCATCTTCCTATTTCAGCCTTCTAAGTGTTGGAATCACAACTATGGGTTACCATGCCCAACTTATGTGATCATGGGGAAGTGAAGCCAGGGCCTTGGACTTGCTAGGCAAGCACTCTAACCACTGAGATATACCCTCAACCTTCCAATTGTTTTTTTATCATGAATCAATTTTTACATTTTATATTTTATAAAACTTTGTCCACTACATTTCACCTATTGTTAGTCACAGTACTCATATTATTTTATAATTATTTTTACTTGACTTTCTTTTGTCTTGATTAGGTTTTTTTTTAGAGGTCTACTTTACTAAACAAATAATAAGCCTTTGGCTTTATTGTTTCTATTATTTTTTCCGCTTCTCAATTTTATCAACTGCTCGATTTATTATTTCATTTGTACTTGTTTCTTTGTTCAACTTTGTAGCTTTTTAATGTCTTCAGAACTTAAAACACATAGTACACAGAAACTTTTCAAAATATTTACTGAATTTTAAATATTTGAGGTCAGATAGTATATCTTGTCCATTTTCATAGTCCTCAAATCATCGGCTAACACTGAGACTATTTACTTAGAGAATCATTAGGATAAATAAATACATTCTTCCTTATCTAAATAAACCTTCTGGTCCTAAAACCAAGCCTACGAGACAAAACAACAAAAAACCAAACAGACATTTCTGGTAGTGTGGTTGAAACCACTATTCATCCTCTATTTTTTTCCTCTGCCTTAGTGATAAATAAGCCCCAAATGGTAGAGATTCACATAACATCTGGAATAAAAACCATGTGATCAGCTCTGACCAGTAGATATAAAAGAAAATTATGGATCCAATTTGGGAAAATGTCAAGGACATGTCTTCCTGTCTCTACATTTTACCTTGCTCTCTGGGATCTCTACATAGTAGTTTGGGCCCCAGTACTTACAATGGATCATGAGACAGCCTGTGGAATAAAATTTCTTGTTTATGATGGGACAAGATGAAACACCAGCTTTCTGGTACCAGGAGTTTCTATGGTAGCCACAGACGATCACATTTGGACATATTTCTAAAGGGATTCCTCTTTTGCTCAGGAAATTCTCTTGGGTTTCTTATTGGGGGAAAGGATTGCCTTTGACATGGAGCTGAATATATTGGCCAATTAGATGAGCTGTTTTTTAATGAGTGTGTGCTGATTCTTTGTCTTCTTTACCCAACAAAGACCTAAGAAAGAAGTTGATGTTAAAACCCCACTTCATATACAGCAAAGCACTGGAGAACCTACCCAAGACCCATCTCTCATTCTCACTTAGACCTCAATTTTATGGGTAAAACTTATCTCTTCTAAACAAAATCAGTGAAAAGAGGGCTGGTCCCAAAAGTCCTTACCATAAAAGAACCTAGAGTTTTGAATGTGAGCTCCCAATAATTTATAGCCCCAGAGCCCAAGTGTGATTGCTTGGGCAAGGTCCAACTAAACCTCAATTATTCAGGCTGTTATAATTTTTCTCTGGTTTGACTCTGACTAACTAGCTAATTAAGTTCCCAGTTCTTTTTTAAGAAGGTCAAAGACAATTAAATACAAATATGAAAATGTACTCTACCCTTTGTGGCTAATGAGCTTAGCTCTCACAGGACTAGTCTGCCTCCTTCAGGATTTGGGGCTTGGGCTCCACCTTCAGTCCTGGTTTCTCAGGGAGGTATGGAATTCACACCAGGCCAAGCTTCCAGGATAACCCATACATGCTCTAATCTACACAGTCAAAAGGTTGTGCTGCCTCTCTCGTACAGCTTCATGTCCCTCTCCTCTTCTTGCTGTTCTATCAGGGCTTCCTAGAGTGGCCCTCTCAGTATTCAATTCAAAAAGTCAACAGAGAGTAAACAGGAACTAAATAAAAATCAAAAATATTGGTTTTTAAAAAAATAGGAGACAAGTTTAGACTCCAGAACAAAGAATTTACCCTTTTCCCCCAAGCTCTTACCCTGGCCTTCACATAACCCTGGTTTGGGCTTGTAAAATGGTAGCTATCCAGAGACAAAAATGCACTTGCCTTCCCTGTTAGCCAGGGAAGAACACAAGGCAGATAAAGAGAAATGAAAATCGGCCTTTCATGCAGCCTACACAATGGAGGGACACAGGCAAAGGGGTGTCACACTGCCAACATCTCACCTGTCAGTGGATTCCCCTGCCTGCCCATGGAGGAGTCAATGAGAGATGGAAAGATATTTCTAATACTATCAAAAAGAACTGGTAAATCCTATGAATCAGAAGGAATATGGAGAAAGAAAGAGAATGTTGCCTCTGCTATTCCCCTAAAATTTTCAACACAAGTGCCCATCGATTGTTTATAGTTAATCAATTAAAAAAATAGAACCAAGGCCAGGGGAAGCCCAGTGGTAGAGTGCCTGCCTAGCATGTATAATGCCCTGAGTTCAATCCTTAACTCTGAAATACATACATACACACATACATACATATATACATACTTGCATGTAAAGTACCCAGAAAAGAGCTGTTCATCTGGAAACAAAGGTGTTAAAAAAGCAATCCCCAATTGTCATGCCTTTCCATGTCATGTTTCTATTCTCCTCATAACTAGTTTGCTGGCTTCAGTTTTTCTTCTAGTAGCTCCCACACAATTTCAATTGGTGGTTTAAATGTCTCAATGTCATAGGCTGCCGGGATCTGTATTCTTTTTCTTGAAAAAAAAAAATCAAATGGACTGTAGAGAATTAGGTGGAATTAATTCCACCCCGGGAAGAGAGGAGCTGAGCTGCGCCAGTCTCTATGTTTATAAGGTCACCAGAATCCCTTGTAGGGAATCATTCCTCTGTAAATCACCTCTGCGCAGCTACTCGGCAGCCCTGAGTTGCACATAATCCAGACAGCGATGGTGTCTGGTCGGAGCAGCTTTCCTGACCTCCCCTATGATGACTCCGGTGTCCACTTTGGCTTCAGGAGAAAGTGGGGCAGGGAAGTCTAGCTCTGATATACTCCACATTTCTTGACAACCTGCAGGCCAGGATTCAACCTCATACACAAACATCTTAGGTAGAAGCCACAGTTGCAAACACATACTGTGCTATATGTAAGAGTCCCCATGCCCCAGGGCCACCACATGGAAGTGGGCAGGGTCTACATCAGGACTGGGAAATGGGGTGGCCTACTCAAATCAAATGTGCTATACTCCCAACTGTGAAAGCCGATCTATATTCCTTATACTGATCTATACTTACATCACACCAACTAGTCCATCTCTAGGTATCAATTAACTCTGGCACTGTGCAAATCATTTCATTTAGTGTGGAGGACTTAGTTTCAAACAGGTCTAAAGCGACACTTTACCTCTGCTGCATATTAATAGTGTCTTTAGCAAATGACATGACTATTCTGAGCCTCAGTTTCCATACCAGTATACTGATAGTGCTAAGGCACAATTTGTAAGATCGTGGTGAGGATTTTAAAAACAACACATCACAGAGGACACATCAGGCCACCTGGTTGCATTAGGCTCCAGGTGGGTTATTTGCCCAACCATTCCATCATTCCCCACTCCAGGGTCCCTGCCTTCTTCCGAGAAGCCCCCTTGGATCTCCAATCTGCACAGGTGCAGGGTAGGTGCTGTGGTACCTGAACCATGACCACTCCCTGTGCTCAGTATAGACACCCAGCCCATCCTAGGCCAGTATGATCACCTTCCCCCAAGATTGAGCACTGGTACTGAGAGAGAGCATCTCCCTCTGGAGAAAGGCCTCGAACGCTCACGAGCCCAGGAGCTGATGGGGTCCTTGCGCTCTACCATGCAGTCTGGCACAATGGGAGACGTTCGTCTCCGAATGAAGGGTAGAATGCAGAACACAGGTCTACAGAGATGAGACAAGAAACAGAGCGCCGGTTACTGGAATCCTCCCTTCTCATTCATTTCCCATACCCTTGCAACCTCTTAATAATCTTTTCTGCCTTGATAAGTTTGACTCGTTCTGGATCTTGTTACACACACTATCAAAGAGTCTTAATAATCTAGTAAGCTGCTACTATTCAGTAAATGGAAAATATCAACTACGCAAAGTGAGAGGATTGGCCAAAGAATGCTGCAGGCCCCTCGTTGACCTACCTCTTATTTGGTGTGATGATTAACAAGGAGTCTTTATCTGTCTGTATCTCTTTCTACAGCTACTTTAACTTAAACTTGCCATTATCCAATAATTTCATAAGCTACTTCTCTGTATACAGGCAGAAACCATGACATACCTCTATTTCCACATGCAGATGGCTTCATCCCTCAGCTTAGCCCCTAGGCATGACCCTTCATGCACCAGACTATGCTGCTGCACACAGCCACTCGCTACAACCCCACCCACACAATCTGGTACCTCCCTTATGGTCCAGACCTTGATGTTCCTTTCTTCGTTGACTTAAGTCTTGACAGTGCCCAAGAGCCCAGCCCCAGCATCATTCGAGAAAGGGGCACTTCTTAAAAAGCCAACATCCTCAGTAGTCAGAGTAAAAATAGCAAGTGTGCTGGTCCCATGCTGAGCACTTCACATGAATCATCTCATTTAATTCTCACAACTTGTGAGATTGGCACTGTTATTAGCCACATTTTATTGACACTGAAGTTGAAGCACAGAGAGAAGTAGTTTATTCAAGGCCACATAGTTAGGAAACAGCAGAGCACAGATCTAAGTATGTGCTGTGCTGCGCCAAAGCCATGCACTTTGTGAACCTCCTTAGACCAAATCCTTCAGACAAGGCATCAGCTTCATTATTTACAACACTAATAAGAATTCAGCACGCTGACTGGGTCACAGAGTCATCAGAAAGAACTTGGGGACAAAGCAAGGCTGGACTTTGGCCCTGGGCATGAAGAGAAGGGTAGCAGGGGAAAAGTCAAAGGCCTGGAGACTTAACTGGTCAGGAAGAAATTGTGGGATGAGATGACAGTAGCAGATACAGACAAGTTCTGGGGATCCAGGAAGAGCGCGGAACTTGGTTTTCTCATTGTTAATAGACAAAACTGTGTTACCCTTTCTTTCTGCCAAAAGCAAGCTACATTGAATTCCAAATCTGCTATACTTGTGAATGTGAGCTTATTTGGAAAGATTTTTGAAGATACAATTTAGATGAGATCGTGAGCCCTACTCCAATATGACTAGTACCCTTACACAAAGAGGAAAGTCTGGACACAGACAACAGGAAGAATCCCGTAGAAAGATGATGGCAGAGCCTGGAGCCGTACGGATGCAGCTCAAGGGACACTGAGGACTGACAGCACAACCAGAAGCCAGAAAGAAGTGAGGAAGGACTTTTCTACCCAGTCTCCAAGAAGCACTCTTCTCATGTTCTCACATCTGACTTCCAAGGGTGGGACACAATACCTTTCCATTTATTTTATGCTACTTTGTTACATCAGCGCAAGGAAACTAACCCAGTCATTATCAGAGCAACCTCTCAGGTCTCTGAGCAAGTCAGGGGAAACATTCTTTACAAAGCTTAGGCAGAAGCCGCTGCACAGAGGTCTAGCAAGAAGATGAAATTTGAAGTAGAATTGGTCTGAGCCCAGCCCTCTCTGCACTTTGCAGCTTTCTATACAGACCAAGGAACAGAGCTCTTCCTCTTTTCTTTGCCTCTCCACTCCCCAGCTCGCTTGCCAACAGCTCAGAGCAATACGACCTTCTATGTCCGCCTCGGTTTCTTTGTCTGCACAAGTGGAGATGACAATACCGCCCGCTCCCTGCTCAGTGGCCCTCAGTTCTCCGTAGCACTCACTCTCCCACGGCCAAGGGCATGTGGCTTTGTTGTTTATTATCCAGCCCCTTCGCCAGAAGTCCACCTCCTGCAGGGCTGCACAGAGTCCTGCTCCCACTTCCAATAAGCACCCAGTACATGGCAGGGGCTCAGTAAACACTTGAAAAGCAGAGAAACAGAGATGGTGTGTGTGGCCTACTGATTCCACCGGAAAGACTGAGTATATGGCGATCCTCTTCCCCACACATCTCTGAGCGCTACCTATATTTTTCCAAGAAGTAGCGTGCATAACTGCGAGGACATGTCTCATGCTTTGAATACCTTACAAATACAACTGACCTGTGCTCACTTCATATGTTTACTTACAAACGTTGTTGGGTCCCATTTCTTTAAATTGGGAAATGTACTTGGCCTTTTAGAAATAATCTTTGTAAATTATGCGTGTTTGGTGAGTGATCAAAGTTGCTTGCTGGTAAGACCAGCTGTCACTTGAACACTCAGTTAGGTCTTATCTCTCGATGATGAGCACTATCTTCCATCCCTATCTAGTTAGAATGAGACTCAGAGGACCCCAGTTGACGCCATATTTACCTGATAACAATCCACACATTATTAAAAGCCATCACAACGTGAAAAATTATGAAACAAAAACCACTGTGTTTATGAGGGAAATGGGGCTTGGAGTATAATACACAAGATTCATCAATGACATCAAAAGAAGGAAAAAAATCTTATAGGAGTAGTTGCACACTTTCACGCATATAAGGTGCTTTAGACACGCACAAAGCTTCAATAAGTACATGACATTGAATCCTGGGAAACTCTTGAAGTTTGCCCCAGGGATGGGCCACCTGTGAATGTATGTAATATGAGGATAGGAGACTGTATTAGTCAACTTTCTGTCACCGTCACAAAATACCTGAGATAATTACCTTTTAAGGAAAATTTTCTCTTGAGTCATAGTTTGGGAGATACTAGTTCATGATTAGCTGGCCCTGCTGTTTCGGGGCCTATCACGAAGTAGTGCACCACGGTGGTGGAAATGCATGGCAGACTGAACCTCTTTACCTCGTGGCTAGGAAGCAATGTTAAACAGGAAGGTGCCAGGATTCCATGATCTTCTTTGAGAGTATCTTATCAATGACTTAAAGAGCCATTAGACCTCAGCTCTTACAGATATTCAGCAACCTCCTAACATTGCCACCCCAGGGGCCAAGATTTCAGTTGAAGGGTATACAAGAGCCAAACTAGAGCAGGCGGTAGTCAGAAGAAATTGGATGGAGGAGGTTAACACCAGATGCAGACAGTTGTAGCTTGTAACACCGACAACTGGGCTCAAGAGGCTGTTGGTACTCGTATGCATGTTTACACATTCTCTGCCTCTCATTTTAGCTGTGTGCAGCGCTCTGTATTCACCTAGGAGTTCTCGCAAGCTAAATCACACATAAGCAAATGTGAAATTGGCATTATGCTCAAATTGTTCCCTAATCCATCAATTGCATTGGAACAGATTTGTGTTTCCAAAACAAGCATTAGTTGTTGCAGAACTGGCTGAAAATCCAAATCCACATAGGGAATCAGTAATAGGGCCCTGCTCAGTGCATCTAACCTAGCTAAGCTGCAGGCCCCAGCTCACTGTAAGCATGAAAGCCAAGAGGGAATGCTTGACTGTGGCCAAGCTTTTATTAGTCACAGAGCAACTTGGAATCCGCAATTTCACCAGGTAACACCGACGACAGGTCCTGGGTTGAGTCTGCCCAATCCCCTGAGCCTTCCACACCTATGATGATGTGTAACAGAAATGGGTGCTTTAGAACAAGGATTCTGAATCATAACCCTGAACACTTTTTGAATCAAATCAATATTCAGTTTTCAAATGACAGACGAATGAATGAAAATGGACTGAAGCCTTATCAAGTCTTTGTGTCTAATGAGACAAACCAAAACAAGAATTTTCAATAAGCCAGCATTAACTAGAAATTTTCACACCTGGAACATTCTAGCTCCTCTGCAAAGGCTGGCCTGCATTTATTTGCTCACAGCCAATATGCTTTCTGAACACAACCATGTAAGTAATGTCCTGACTTAGAATTCTGAGGAAATTGCCCTTGTAGGGTGACTTCTCCACGGGAAAGCTGCCTCTATCCCCTTGCTCGCTCCTCCCCCTCATACATAGCCCAGCAGCCTTGGGCTCATCCTGCCTCCTGGAGACAGACAGGACTCCCCCAATACTCTCACGTTTGGTTGAGAGACAGGGCTTGGTTGGCAAGAGGCCACTCAGGATGTGGCCTGCAAAGTTGCACTCTTTTCCCAGCTCTGATCTTTGCCTTCTGCTTCCTTCCTTCAGTGCTGTGAGCTGCTTTCCTCCATGCTAGCTCCCTCCGCCCTGTTAGTCGCCCATGCGTGGGCCAAAAATTTGTTCAAGTGAGGGCTAAACCAAACCTCCCCTCCATTAAGTTATGGATTTGAGGTGTTGGGTCCCAGTAAGAAGAAAATGATCAAGAGACCACATCCCAGGAGTCAGCAGTGTGAGGCAGAACCGACAGTTCGACACTCACCAGCAAACAGATTCTGGGCTGATTAGCCGTGCTTCCATCTTGGGGTCACAGGTGGAATGCCTGGGACGCAGGCCCCGCAACGGAGGAGTACTCAGCCCGAAAGCAAAGAGAAAGCAAAATGCAAGCGGGTAACGTAAATGCTCAGAGACCAAGCCTGAGATTCTGTTTACCTGAATAACCAATGCAGTCGTGATTCTCGGCCTCTTGTCACTTGTCCCCATGCACACTTAAACACCAAGGCTGCTCAGCCTCTCCCATCATGATGGCTCTAAGTCTACTCCTCCCGCCCCTGCCTTTGCGGGCCAGCCTCTGCCTGCTCTGCAAATAACCTACAAACTAGGCTTTGGTCGAGTCCAGCACCCTTTGCACAGCACAAAGGTGGACCCAATCTTCCTCACAACGCAAACCTGAAGGAGTTACTCTGCCCACCTAAAACTCTTGGAGTCTCTAGTCTACGTTCAAACTCAGAAAAGGGTCCTCAGGATGCAACCCAGTCTCACCGAGCAACTCATAGCTAATGCTGTGGCAAGGGTGGAGAGGCGAAACTGGGAACTCTGTAGCGCTCACTGCTCCTCGGAGGGCAAGACACGGCTACACCCAGAGGCACTGTTCCATACTGTCCCATCTTCCTGGACTGCCCTTCTACCCCTGGGCTACTTGCCAAGACTTCCTTTATTACTAAAGGACTCAGCTCAGTGTCCTCGGGAGTCAATTCAACTCCCTCCTTCCATTCCAAGCAGTGTCCATTGCATCTTGATCACAGTATTTTAAAAGTTGTGTCCTGACTATTAGACCATCTGTCTTTCCTCTTAGACTTTGGAGGCCTCAAAGGGCAGCCGATCTTCCGAGAGCTAGGTCAATGCCTAACATAGGAGCATTCAGGAAGGGTTGGCAAAAGGAACAGTCAGTGTCAAACTGCCTGCTTCCAAAACATGCTAATAGCCCCTCTGTGGGCGTGAGCTAATTCGTCATGTGAGTGTGAGCCTGGCATAGAAAGCCCAGCCCATCCTACACATAGGGCCGACTACAAGAACACGCGGCTTGTGAGGAATGGCCTAGAATGAGAGAGAATATGCTCTGGGCCTGTCACACTCCTTGTCCCATGCCCCCTTGCGACCCACTGTCATTTGCAGCTGAAGGCTGAGAGGGTTAGCACGGTGTTGGCAGTCATTACTAACGCACTATCATTGTGGAAGTCTCACCACATACTGCTCATTACCTCCTGTTCATTGCATTAATAGATACGCTCATCCCCATTGTATAGGCAAGGTGCTTCTCTGAGGACAGTTTGCGGGTAACCACACTGAGGAAGCACTGGCACTACGGATGTGAACCTGCGACCACACGGGTCTGCCTCCCGCCAGCAGGAAGAGGGAGCCTGTGGCCTGTGGCGGGCAGCTTGGGTGGCATCACCTCTGCACACTGTAGAGCCAGCATGCTATAAAGCACTGGTTTTTATTTACCTTATATGGTGAAAAAAGAGGTGCCCATTTTCCCCATTTCTGCAGACTCTAACAGACGGGTGCTAATTTGGTAAGTGCAAATTGTCTGGCTTCAGTTCTATCTACCATCTGCCTGTGTGAACCAGTGAAACCAGGGTGACTTGTGATTATGCCCAGTTCTCTTCCTAAGGTCCTTCCTCCCCTTCTGAAGAGTTTATCCTCTTCCTATTTTAAGAAAGAGCTTCACAGAGCTGGGCATGTATGGAACACTTCCAAGAACCAGAACAGAAAATGATACGATGAAGGCAAAGCAATCATGCAGACAAAACCCTTCAGCGAGATGCCGGCACCCCGGCTGGCCTCGCTCCTCCCAGGGAATTTCTGGGGAATGGAAAAGAAGTTGCTGTAACTGCCTGGACCTCAGTTTCTCCACCAGGAAACTGGCATTTTGAGTCCCTGAAACAGGAAGCGGAGTTTTTCTGTTTGCATGTCAGGGCTGCCTCTGCTCTGCTCGGGGGCAGATGCTTGCAGGGCGATTCCCAGTCCTGTCATCGTCACATGCCTACAGAGACCCTTCAAACTCCTCTCCAAGATTTTCCCTGCTCTACCCCCCCCGCCCCACCCTGGGAAAAAATGAAAGTCTGAATTTTCTCTCATTCATACCGCAGCTAGACTGCACCTGTTTGAAGCTCTGCTTCCCTGCTCTCTGCCGCACCCCTTTCAACATCCAGTCCCTGGAAGTCCCTGAAACCTGCAACGTATATAAACGACAAGAGGGCCTTAAGCCTGAGAGGAGCCATTTACTCAAGTAAGGTGCATCCTTTAAACTCCAGATGTCATTCTTCCTAATTTGAAGGAATACTTTCCACTCATTCATCTATCTAAGGCTCTTTTTGTCTCACCAGTTTCCACTTGTCTTTCTGCACATTTTAGGAGCCAACCTTAAGTATGAGGAAGGGCTATAGTGTGCTGATACGATCTCTAAAAGGAGCTGGGCTTGGCTACTCACAATATCAGTGAGCAGAAGTTGCAAGGCCCATGAGAGCCATTCCCTGTCTGCCCCCAAGAAGGAGGGAGGCTTCTCTGTGTGCCCAGGAACACCCTCTCCCCCTCCTCCTGTCATGGGACTCCCCAGCCCCACCTACACACCCACCCTGTTCCCCCCATCTCCGAGACTGGCAAATGAACCAGCTCTGTTGCCAGCTGCCAAGTTAATTTTATCAAGTCTCTCTTTGACAAACTAAGAGGGAGAGTTGGCTGTTTCCTTTTGGTGGTTTTCTTTAGCAGCACTGAAATGTCTAACATCTAAATGTGTGGTGTTTGCGAACTTAAATATGTCGCCTCTGGACCAGCCGTTCCTTGAGGAACATCTGCTCGGCAGAAGATCAGAAGTGAGAAACCACAAAGTTGCATTACTTATCTTTCCCAAAAGAAATGAAAGGTGTTTCTCTCCCCCTCCAACTAACAGCTCCCTTTCCCCTCCACATCAAAACTCCAGCCTTTGGCAAACATGCCTTAATGCTTCCAAATCCAAGAGCCGACACAGAACTTCAGACTTCAAAAGTGACAGTGGCAGGGCTGAGCCTTGTGCATTTTTCTCAGTGCGCTGCTCCTTCTCAACTTCTGAACATGTCTAAGAGGGATCAGAGGGTAAGAGGGTGGCAAGTGTCACCTGTATCATGACATGCACCCAGAGGTGGGCAATTCATTAAACAGCCCAGGGCCGTCCTGCAGGATGGGCTACAGGTACATCTCCCCTTTGGTAGCATTTGGCCTTGAACTTGAAAAAGGGTGGCAGTTGCTTCAGAGGCTGGCTAACAAGTCGGTACATGATGAGGACCAGTACCAAGAGTGCAAACAACTGCAGAAAAGAGTCCCCAAGAGCGGTGACACTTCAGATACAAGTGGATTCAGCTGCTTGTTCCAGGCAACTCTAGGGACAGAGATTCTAACACAAAGAGTGCATTTCCCCACGAAATCACTGGATACCAAGGCTGCTCCTGATTTTGTATTCTGCCATCCTCAAGGTCACATCTAGGCCACTGGTATCTGAAGATGTCTCTTTTAAGCTCTTACCATGGCTCTACATTTTAGGGAGCATCAAATAAGGAACAGAAGAGCAAAATGTCCCTTTGATGCACTTGTAAGCACCGTTTTAGTATTACCACCCATCATCACCTTTAAAGAATGAAATATTTCACTTCCATCTCGGTGGCCAGTCACATGAACCCTAATTGCATGGAATTCTGGGAAATAGCACTCTTAGCTGGATGCATTGCGACTTTAAAAAACTTGGGGCTCATCTTCTAAGGACACAGGTGACAACAGTCATGGGGGTGCCTGGTGGCCTCTGTCATAACTCAGTTTTCTATCTACAAAAGAATATGCTTATCTTGATGCTTTCTCTGCTTCAGCACTTTTATTGAAATTTGGGACAGTTTAGTTCCTAAGGGAGGAGAAGGAGGAAGAGGAGGTTGAATTTAAATATTATACAGCATCCTTGACTTACGCCCACTACACAACATTAGCAGCACTCCCATCTCAGCCATAGGACAGTCCTAAGTGTCTCTACACATTACCCAATCTTCATGAGAGACAAATCACTCCTGGGTGAGAACCTCTGACTCATATCAAAAGGGCATTAAAATGAGATTATGGATGTGATTTTCCTAAGAAAGATCATACATATTCTTGAAATCATATTTAAATATATTATTAAATATATGTGCACCTAGATGTCACACTGAGAGAAAAATGGAACTAACCTTTATGCTTTATTGAAAAATAACTTGCGAGGCTTTAAGAATTGACTTTATGGTAACCCCTCAAAGTACCAGAGTTAACTCCGAAGCCAGAGAAGATACTGACTTAGTGGTCATTCCTGCCTGGAACCCAGAGGCAGGATACAGAGAAAACTCCCCTGGCCTCACACAGTTCTTCTCAGCTCTCCCTGGGCTCCAGCACACCTCAAGCTTTCCTCTCCTGGGGGCCCCTCACCTCAGATTCTACGTGCCCAGGTTCCTTCTCTTCTGCCCGACACTCAGCTTGCGCCTCTACTGCTTTAAAGGTCACTGTCTCAAACTGACTCTGAAGTGAAATAAATCTACCCCTACACACTGGTATACACGGCGATTCCTCCTCTCAATCCTCCATATCACAATTCATAAGCGCATATTAATCTATTCAATTCTTAATTTTCCTTTCCCGATTGATTGTGCCTTGCATTAAGGCAGAGCCCGTATCTCTTTAGTCCTCTGTGCTCACCTGTGTTCACCAGCAGCTCCCACAGTGACATTCAATTAATGAATGGATATGTTACACGAGAAAGAAAGCAGGTATGGTGTGGGAGGGAGTAAACACAGATCCTGACAGAGGCCTCACCTGAGCCAAAATAACCAGTCAGTAACAAATGTGATGTTCTTTCACAAACCTCCTATTTCTAAGTCAGTCATAGGCATCTATTGGGTATCTGTCTGTACCCGGCACAGAAAAATAAACATAACACGACCTCAAGAGTTTACAGTATGATATGGGAGATGACACATGCATTTTAATAATCGTGGTAAGTACAAGTGTAAAGCATGCCAAAATTCATATATATACCTTTTTCAGTGCTGGGGAATGGAACCCTGTGCATGCTAAGCACATGTTCTACCACTGAACCCCTAGGTTCATTTTGAAAGACAATAAAACAAGGAGCAACCAGTACCACAGTTCTGAACTCGAATGGGGTTACTTCGGTCTTCAAAGGCGAGCCCTGGAGGGAGGTTCTGCAGAGTGGGTAGAAGGTGGGTAGGTGAAAAAGGGAAGGAATAACCACAGCAAAGGCAGCTGTGAAAAAGCCTAGGCCTTTCCTGAGAATGGAGGCCAGCCCATTGCTGTTCAGGAGAAGGGCATCACGAGTCACCATGTTAATCCTTCTACTAGTCACATTAAGAAAGTAAACGGAGCTGCTGATGTAGCTCAGTGGTACAGCAACTGCTTAAGCACGTGTGAGGCTCTGAGTTCCATCTCTAGAACCCCCGCCAAAAAAGAAGTGAAACTCTTAAAATTACATTCACACACGCAGACACACACACACACACACACACACACACACACACACACACTCTATGTATATATGTAGATAAATGTATATATATAATCATTCCAACATAATATAAGCCTTTATTGAAATACACACCATCCACCTTTTGAGGGGTTGATAGTCCACGTAGTGAGGCCAAGTTGGCAAGCTTACCGTAAGAAGATAATTATATAGGGCAGATTGAGGGGGAGCTACTACAGGCATGTGCAATGCTGTTTCTGTGATGCAACCAACCAGAAGTGAAGCTCAGAGCTGGGGAGGCGCAGAAGGCAGAGGTTTATGAATGAGAGCTCCACAGGGCTGGAGCTGAGGTACAGCTGGAAAACCGCAGACAGGAAGCCACAACTGTTTGTAATGATCTGGCTGCACAGATGACAGAGGCACCTGGCCCGATTTGGCTAATGATAAATTTCTAAGGAATTTGGGCAGTTCAGTTTCTTTGGGTCTCTCCAATATAGACAGACAGGAGCTGCCCCGCCCACCCTTCCTCCCCACCCCGCCCCAACTGACCTGCAAAGAAAGAGCAAGAGTTCTCTTAGTATTGTCTATTCATTTCCGTTGCCAAATTTTTAATCAGGTTTTTGCATTTGAGGGGTTTGTTTTTCTCCAGTTTCTTGTATATTCTAGTTATTAGCCTCCTATCTGAGGTATAGGTGGTGAAAATTTTTTCCCATTCTGTCGGTTCTCTCTTCATTCTATTGATAATTTCCTTTGCCATGAAGAAACTTTTTAAATTGATATAATCCCATTTATTGATTCTGGGAGCTATTTCTTTCTCAAATGAGGAAGTTCAAATGGCCAGTAAATACATAAAAAGATGTTCAACATCCTTAGCCATTAGAGAAATGCAAGTCAAAAACATCACTAAGATATTATATAACCCCAGAGAGAATAGCACGTATCAAGAACTCAGACAGCAATCGATGCTGGCAAGCCTGTGGGAAAAAAGGAACTCTCTCATTCTGGTGAGAATGTAACTGGTACAGCCACTGTGGAGGGCAATATGGAAATTCCCCAAAAGGCTGAAAATAAATATCCCCTTTGATCCAGTAATACTTCTTCTAGGAATCTGTTCAAAAGAATTAAAAGCATCATATAAAAGAGATACACATATACCTATGTTCCCAGAAGCACAATTAACAATAACAAAAATGTGGAAGACACCAAAATTCCTAACAACAGAACAATGGACAAAACCAACTGTGGTATATGTACACAATGGAATACTACTTGTCTATACAGACAAAGATTTTTGAGGTTTTGTAGGTAAATGGATGCAACGTGAGACCATCATGCTCAGTCAAGTGAGACACAGAAGGTTAAATACTGCATGGTTTCTCTAATATGATAAATACAGAATATGGTCACTTCATAGAACTAAATGGGAGGATAGTGGGAATTGGGGGAGGAGAAGAGGGAGGCAACAGGAGGGTCAAAAAGGGAGACGGGAAAGGCTTATAACTCTGACGTGATATATGTGTGCACAAAATACTCAAGCTCAATGTAAACATTCTGTATCACATATATACATATTAATAAAATGGAAAAAAAGAGTTCTTTGAAGACCTCTGGATGTATTGGTATTAGATCTGCAGACAGAAAGGCCGAGATAGCAGCCACCACTCAAGTTCTAGGTCCAGACCCCTCTGAGTCCAATGTTCCAGGTTACCATAGATTAAAAAGTCTCCAAGAAGTGCCGCACAGGGCTCTGTAACATGCCACGGGTGTTCCTCCTGACACGGCAGAAGGCAGAGAGAATCCACGTGAGGGGTGAAATGGCCAAAATTTGACCTCCTGGGAAGAAGAAGAGGTACTAGAGAGATGCCTGAGGTGTTAAAACCAAATGCCTAGAAAATTGATGGTGTCCATCAAAGGGGAAGGGGTGTGGGAAGCAGGTCTCTAGGGGAACAGGGTGCCGGCTGCATTCTGCGCAGCCATGGAGCCCTCATTCCCTCAGCCTCTGAAAAGCTGTAGAGGTCCCAGCAGCCTGTGCCCTGGCCCGAGAGGAAGACACAAGAGGCAGAGGCCACGCTGCTCCTGCCCACCTCCAGGCTGTCAGTGGTACCCTGGTGTGAGTGGTCCCCAGGGTGTGGGGATTACAGGCTTTTGCCTCCAAGATTCTGGCTACAACAAAGAGCCATTTCCGGTGTTCACTTTCAGACGTGCCTTCTGACACTTTCTCTGCAGCACATTTCCCCTGGCACTTGCCCTTTAATCCCTGGGCCTTCTCCCCTCCCTGTTTTTCCTCTCTGGAGCAGGCCATGAGAACAGACAGGAAATGACCTCACCGCAGAGGCAGAGAAGCTTTTTTTTTTTTCCCTGCCAAGGCCATTTCAATATTTATGACATCTTTCACAGGCCACATAAAATCATCATCCTAAAAACTAGCCTGCTATATTTGGTAAAACATTCAATTAATCACCTCTAATGAGATGGCTGAAATTGCTGCTTTTTGGTGAGGTCTTGGCTGGGCCAGACCAAATGATTTCACAAGCTGCCTACGGCCCATGGACCACACATTGCCTGCTTCATCCTCACTGTAACCAGAGGAAAGAGAACTGAAAGACTCTGGTCTTAACAGCTTCCAGAAACGTGTGCACAGAAAACACACACATGCACATATACATGCATGTGCACTCATGCTTTCTCTCTCCTCCTGCCTCATCCTTCCCTCCTCATCTGGTGACCTAATCAGTCATCCGTCAGATGAAGAACTTCTACTCTTTATCCTTCCCTCCGTCCCTCTTGCTCCCTCTTAGCCACCCCATGAAAAGCGGCAGCAGGTAGCATCTGGATTGTCTTGCTGTACTTCCAGGGCTCTCCAGGTCGATGGAGTATTCCCTCCTTGACCTCTTACTGCAGACTCCATCACAGGTCCATGCACCATAAGCTGCACCCTGCACCTTGCGTGATTATAAACTCATGTTGCTTCTTTGCAGGGCTTCTGCAGAGTGCGGTATTCGATTTGCATTTGTTGGCCACAGGCAAGTAAAGAGAAAAGGTGTTCACCCTAGTTCATTTTGTCTCAGCCTCAGTCCTCTTAGGACCCCTGGGGTATTGATACTAGAAGCTTCTGAAAAGGAAATCACGATCAGAAATTTTATGGTCAAGAAAACTGAGTCTCATGGACCACGTGGACTAAGCGTTTTGGGGAGCTTAAGAGCCTTCCACTCGTACTCAAGGATATCTAGATTACCTTCTCTAGGTCAGTGATTACTAAATGCTTTTTATTGTTTGTTCCATTTACAAAACTTTCTAAGCATCCACCCCCAGTATATACACATTTATTCATAATTATAATCACGTACAACTACATGTCCAAAATTATGTATATTATAAATAGACATACTCATTATAATGGAAGGAACAGATATATTCAGAAAATAGAAAGTGTAAAAAGAAAAAAATAAAGAATAAATATAATGGGAAGTTTCACTATGTTCTCTCTGCACCCTGGGTATCATCTTACCTCCTGGGCACATATCCCTGTGTTTACACATCAACCCCTTCACAGGTAACCTCTGTAATTGGCAACACTACTGTTCACTAACACTCCTGAGGCCCCCCTTAAGATACGCACTTCTCTTTGAGGTCAGGAGAGGCCATGTGACTTGTTTTGTCCAATCAGTGGGTCACTTCTGATGGGGCATCAAGAATCGCAACTCCCCATGTCTACTGCTTCTATGCTACAACACACCCTGAAGCTTCCCACTGAAATGAGTCTCATAAGACAGCCATCCTGGGTACCGTGAGTAACTAAAATGAGCAGACATTGTAGAGCCACGCTGTATCTGGGGATTGGGAGTGTTGGCAGCACAATCAGGCCTACCTCATCTGATGGCGTCTGTGAGGAACACAAGTGACACCACAACTATGGACGTGGTCTCTTCCCAGTGTCACTTGAGGCGTTCCTTCACCATCCTGGTGAGCCCCAGCGCTAAGAAGGAGGAAGAGTTCAGAGCACGGCAAAGGATGGGCTCAGCATGTGAGAAATGGCTTAGTTTGAAGAAAGCAACAGCTGGGCAGACTTGCTCCAGTAGCAGTGGGCATTTCCCACTATAACCCAAAGACCGTCCATAAGCCCTGGACTGAAGAGCTCCAAGCCCTGAGGGAAAGATCATCCTGTTACTGAATTCTACATATCTTATGTCTTCCTCTACTAGAAAGGAGTTCCATTATGGCCAAAAAAACATAAATTCTTCTCCTTTCTTCTATCCTTTCAACGATAGCAGGAGGATGGATCTTTGTCTTTAAGAAGTTTCTTGGGGAATTAAGGAAAAAGAAAGAGCCTAGATCACCAAGACCATCTCTCCTGCCCATTTCTCAAATGTCTCCAAGATTAGTTAATTCAAGAGCTATTACTAATAATACCATGGCATTCCAAGGAGTTAGGAAGAGGGTATTAGACATTCTCTTTTAAATCTGATGTGACTTCACATATTGACCCAGATAACTCACTGAAAACTAATCAATAACAGTTTACACGAGGTAAATTTTTTAAAAAATTCTTACATAATACCTGTCTGGTCCAGGACAACTCTGATGCACAACATCTTTTCGCATTGGTTCTCTTTCTCTTTTGCCTTGAGCTTTCGCCTCATGGTCAAAGATGGCCGCTTTAGCTGTCAGCTCCAACTCACTCACTAAACAACAGGAATGGGAGAATAAAGACAAACCCTTGAACTCACAGACATAAACTAGAACTTACATATGTCATCTCTGTTCATGCAGTTAATCAGAACTGAGTCACATGACCAAACTTAGCTGCAAATAAGCCTGAGAAATGTAGTCATTAGCTAGGCAGACACTGGTTAGACAGGCTTTGGGTGTGCTATTATTAAAATAAGAGGAGAAGAGATATTGTGGCAGTCACATACTGGTTGATATGTTGTGTGACCTTCTCCAGGAGCTTTTATCTAACTTTCCAGAGACCATGGGCCCTTGTAGTGTGCTGCACTGCTATTCCAGAGCATTCCTCACAGTGGTGCACTGGAAATTCCTGTTGGTTTCTCTCTGCGTCCACGAGACAAAACTTCACGAAGGCAAAGGCTTTACTCATTCTGTTTGCCATGGTATCCTCAGATTCTGACACTTCACAGGTAATAAATAAATAAGTATAATGGTTGAGGGGTGTAACAGTACACTTTTGTAACCAAAGCACTTTGGAAGGCAAAAGTAGGTGGATCGCAAGTTCAAACCCAGCATGGGTAACACAGTGACTTAGTAAGAGCCTGTTTCAAAATAAAAAATGAAAAAGGACTGGGATTGTAACTCAGTGTGAAGGCCAGAGGTACAATTCTCAGTACTGGAAAAAAAAAAAAGGTCTAATGATTCTCCTTTCTCCTTATCTGTGATTTTGCTTTCCACAGTTTCAGTTACCCATGGTTACCAAACCCTTTATGTACAGTACAATATGATATTGAAAGAGAGAACATTCATACCACTGTTATTATAGTATATTATAATTCTCCAATTTTTTCCTTTTATTGGTTATTGTTAATCCTTTATTGTGTCTGGTATATAAGTTAAACTTTACCATTTGTATGCATGTATGTACAAGATTCAGTACTATCAGCACTCAGCTCTGTTCCAGGCATACTCAGGGGGGTCTTGTACTAGCCGTAAAGGGGACTCCTGAATTGGCCAAATGAAGCAGTTTATAAATGAGTAGACGCAAGAAGAATCATTATTAACTTGTGACTTTCTCCCCCTTATTCCTTCAGTTCTGTTCAGCTTGGTCAACATCTTTACCGTTCTCTAGGCCTGGATCACTTTGGCCAAACCCGTACTCTGGCTTTTGCCGTGTGGGTCTGCGAGAAAAGGAGGGACAGAGACAAGACCACAACGTGGAAGGTGTGGACAACAGTCTCTAACCAACTAGGCTGCAGAAGAGAAGTGGACAGGGGAGAAAAGTGGATTTAAGAAGCATCACTATGGACTTCCTGGCATTAAAAAGTATAAGACACCAGAAATTAGTTAGGAATTTTTAAAGTCAGACCGTGTATCTATGACCCAGACACTGCTTGGTACTTCGACAAGCTGTGGCTCAGAGGAATGACTCAGAACACTGGAAAATGTCAGCAAAGAATAAATCTCAGAAAAAGTCCCCAGAGATTTCTAACTGCTTTGGATGAACAGGAAAAATAAACAACACTACAGAAGACTGAAGTAGATGCCAGTGGTTCTCTGCCATTTTCAGGTTGTACCAAGCCTGGAAATCATGATATTCTTTAGCTAGCCCCATCAAATTCTTGTATTCTTAATTCTAATACCAAAACAAGATAATATGCCATGTGTATGAAATATAATATAGTTACCAACTATACATGACCAAAAAGATTTGTTTTCGAAAGGAACCAGAAAAAGTTATCTCTGCGTGTTTTTAATACTCATTGGTTCTGGTTTGTTGACTGTGTTTGCTGTTATCTGGCCAATATTAAAAATCAAAGAAAAAGATTATAAGAGAAACTTTGAAAATAAAAAATAAATTCTATGAATTAACTGAACTTCGTCAAGAAAGAACATGTATTTAGACTATAATCTTCATAAAGAAGGTGGCAGTGACTGTCATATCCACTGCTCTGTTTTAGCTTCTACTACGGCATCTGGAATATTCTAGAAATTAAACAGAATATGCGCAGTCAACTATTTTATCTTAGCTACAGAATCTTACACTGACTTCTGCAGCATCATTTGTGAGTTACTGGAGAATAATATTATTCCTTGTTGTAGGGGTTTTAAGACCTTTCTGATGGTCATCACGTTCAAAGTCACAAGGCCATATTGTACTTTACAGCCAAAAGATACCCTCAATATGTATGAGGTCACATTTTAGCCATTTCTCTGAATTTGTAGGTGACCCCGAATAATTACTAGCTTTTGAGCAGCTAGGTAAATTCCTTGTTTCTGGATTCCAGCCATTAAACCTAAGTGGAATGACATGTCCCACTTCCAAGACTGGCCTATAAAAGCCTTCCATACACAATTTTTCATGTTTTTCTCCATCTTTTGCATTCATACAAACAGGTATGACAAGCCTGGGAGCCACATATGACCTTTAATCATATTTTGTCAACCTGAATGAATTAAGAGATGTCCAGCAAAGCAGTCAGGCACAGTTTTGGATATATGTGACTGATACGTAGATCAGCAAGCTGAAGGAAAAAGACTCACACCAGATATGGGGAGTACCCAACAATAGATTTGTAGCTTTGACAGAATAAAGAGAGAAGGAAATAAACATTCCTGTTCTGTAAGCGCTCCAGTCTTTGCCATGACCTTCATATTATCACCTTCGGTTTCTTCAGCCTTCCCACACAGACTTCACTGCTGATCTACAGTAGTGAGCTTCCAGGCCTGTGACCTGTGACTGGTGCTACAACTTGGTCCCCTTGTTCTACAGTTTCTGTCTTCTTGTCTGAGTAGTCACTGAATCCTCTGGCTCTCCCATACTTCAGAATTCTGTCTGATCTCACCGACAGTAATTCTGTAAGTCCACTTAATAAACCCCATATATAAGTTACATGTATGATTTCTAATTCTGTTTTTCAAGAGAACCTTATAACTAATGTGTTATAATCACTATTAACTTGTGACTTTCTCCCCCTTATTCCTTCAGTTCTGTTCAGCTTGGTCAACATCTTTACCCTTCTCTAGGCCTGGATCACTTTGGCCAAACCCGTACTCTGGCTTTTGCCGTGACATAATCATTTGGAAATAAAAGATATGAAACACCCATTAAATCTAAAGCAACAAAAGCAAACTTTTGTTATGTTTGAGCTTCAAGGATTTATTCAATAAGCAGTTGTTTATATTATAGTCTCAGTTCATTAAAATGATTGTGGTACTATAAAAAGATTACAAAACAAACCAAAAAAACCAGGGAGCAGCCATTGGGGTGGGCACTTAGATGTAATTCCTAGAACAGAACATGCCATCTTAGAAACCATCTAAAAGTTACAAGCTATACGAAAATTAGAGACCCTAGAATATTTCAGTTTGCTTTAGAAAGGGATTCCTTCCTTTTTCTGGCACCCACTGTAGCCCAAGAAAAGCCACTTACTGGAAAATTCTGGATGTTGGTTAATGCTTTAGGTATAGGGGGATGTTCTCTTGAAAACATCCTGGGAGCCATCAAGGTCAATTACTACAGAGTTTGAATATCACAGAAATATTTCCTCTGAGTGTAAAACCTACTCAGAATGACATTCGTTGGCTGAAGCTACCACACAGTTACCAGGTTACCTGTGGAGGCTGACTTTCTGTGAAGCAGACAAATTGCCTTAGGTAGAATCATGTCCAGCATTCCTTATGAATTATGGTTGCCCAGCCATGTGGCCATCAAAGCTTATGTAGGATATTGTCCTAGAGCTATGAGAGGAAAGTAACCTACCACTCCAGGTGACCTGTCAGCTAACTAGCCCTTCCCCATTGCATATGAGAACTGGAATTACATTCTCCATGATGCTCTGGTTACATTTCAATGAGAGCAAAAAAGCTCTCCATATCCCTGGCTGCCACTGGGAAGGGGTTAGGGAAGGGGACTTTAGAAGAGGGTCATTCCTGAGGCAGCTGCAAAAGTCAAAAAAGATCAAGGAGCCAGACTGTCCGGCTCCTTCCACCACAGCAGCTGTTTTTAAACAATGAAATGAAGCTGGCAAAGAGAGGCAAACCTGGCTGAAGGCAACAGAGAGTCCCAGATCCCTCCTGTTTGTCCCCTCACTCAGGCTGCATTGCTCCCAAGCACCGTGGGCTCTCCAGAGTAGCTTATAAACTCCTATCCAAAGGCTGTCCTGTGTGCTTCATCCAAAGGCCTGGCAGGATGCACATGCAGCTCCAATCCCAAGGGTGGCAGACCAGCAAATCCGAATGAGCAAATCTTAACAGTGGACCATAAGGATATACTGCTGAGACGATTTTTTGCCTGTTGCATCTCCAGTATCTGGCTTAGCAGCCAACACAAAGTAGGCACTTAATATCCAGGGAATGAAATAAATTTAGTTTTTATACTGCAATCGGAAATAGTTGCAGCAAATTGGCCACATACCACTTCACAGTTCACACAGCACTGTCCACTATACTATTTCATTTAATCCTTGGATCCACTTTGAGGAAAGCAAGAGAGAGTGACCGTTATCCTTTCGGTAGAAAGTTAGAGAGGACAGGTGACACACTCAAGGCCACACAACTAGTCAAGGGCAGCTCTAGCACTAGAACCACATCCTTAGACTCCAAGTACCAATAATCTTTCTAAATCCTCTGATCACTGAGATTCTTTGATGAGGCATAATAATAGTAGTGATAGTGACTATGGTATAACATCTACTAGGATCTCAGCAAAAAAGCACGTGGTGGTTCCTGGCCACACACACCTGTGGGTGGTCAGCTCACATGGCTTTAGCTACTGCTATTTTGCACTAAGAAAGGTGACCTTGCTCTGTGAGGATAGATCCCAGATCCTACAATAAAGAATCTTAAGCGTCCATTCCCAAGGTCACTGAGAACAGAAAGTATGAGCAGATCAGCAAAACTGAGCTTTGAGACCAAGACACTAACTCAAAATCCAAGGTTTACTTCACATGGAAAGTCACATTTATAGGTTATTTAATCCTAGAAAAGGAAGTGTACAATCCCTAGGTCCTGATAGAAGCCATGAACTTGGTCCATATAACTCATAGGCTGCTGATTGGGTGTTTAGTAATCTAAAGGTTAAACACCAGCTCCACCAGCAAATTTTGCAGAGGTCCATCTGTTCATACCCCTACAACCTCCCCTCTACTCTTGGAATCAATTTCATCATAAACCTTCAAATCTGTATCAGTTCTCAATCAGGAGCAGAAGTGTTGAGTCCAGGGGCCTCTCACAGAAAAGAACAAAAAGCTCGAGTCATGGGCCTTTCTTTTTCTTCTAGATTGCCAAATGTATTCTCCTTGTCTAAAGCAGATAGGTAGCTGCCTCCCCACATAGGAGTATTTTTGCCGACAGGAAACTCAGCCCCAACCGTACAGCAATCTATTTGGCCTTCAAAGTCTTTCCTTCTTTTCTTCTTCAAATGTCTTCTCTACTTCACTTTTTGCTCTAAAATGAGACCTAGGCACTTTGCAAGAACTTAACCCCTACTGCTGATGGAGTACGGACCAACAACTTCATCTCAGGGGAGTCAGAGGGTGCTGAATCAAGCCTCTCTGGGGTGAAGGTTCTATGACTTCACAACGAAGGACCCTCACGCCCTGCACAATGCTGGAATTAGGAGCTGAGGAACGGTGGTCAGGGAATCCCTGCGTCTCCCTTTCTGAGTTTTGTAGCCGTAACAGGCAACTATCTCCCTTCCCTGCTAACATATATGATTTGAGCTGCTCTCCAATAAAACTGGCCAATTCTGCAATATTTCAAGCTGATTTTCCCTCTCTCTGGGTACCAGCTTTTCACACCATTCTCACAGATGCTGCAGAGCGTGCGTCATATTGCGTACCAGAGAGAACATCGCAGAAGGTGGCAACAGGTCTGGGAGGCAGAATGGGGTACGTGGAGTCCTAGATGTCTCAGTGCCTGAGATCCCCTGGCCACTCACCAAGTGCTACTCCACGTACATTTGGCATGTGTGTACGTTGTGCCTGACACTGTGCTGGGTGCTGTCAGGTGCCATCAGATGTACGGAAGCAAGATAATTCATGATCGAAGCAGCAAACGGCCTGCCCTGCTCTCTCACTGAAGAGGCCAGATGGTCACAAAGAGATGATATGGAGGTTGGTACTCTAGGTCAATCGCAAAGAGCCACATAAGCTACCCAGATCTGCGCTAGGCACTAGGACAAAGCAAAGCCCAACACAGATAAAAATCCAGGCTCTCTCAGAGTTTATATCCTAGGAGGAAATATGTTCCAGAGTTTGGATGTGGAGTTCAGAAAATAAAAATCATCAGTAGAGACGAGAAAAGACTGGTAGGCTAGGGTACAAGTTTCAACAGGCCTTCTCCCTCCCTAGACCTTGTTATGTGTTTATTCCAAACTGAATCCACTCCTCTTACATGCCTTCTTTCAACACACCCAGTCCACATCGATGTCCACCCCGCCTTCCCAGCAAGAAACCGGGAGTATAGCAAATGATCCTAAGTCGTTCTCCTTTTCACCCATCACTGCCAATCAAGCGTGTTTAATGGATTTTTACCTCCAAAATTCTCCTGAAATACTTCCCTCCTCCATATTTCCACTGCCACAATCCAGTTCAAGCTCCATGGCTTCCTGCCTTATGTAGTACACATGCTACTCAAGAGTTCCTTCAGGGAGCGCCATGTGGGCTCAGCTCTGGGAGTGCAGTGCGGGGCCAGCCTCCAGCTGTCAACCCCTTCTGGTTTTGCACCTGCTGCATAGAAGCATCTTATCCGACACTCACGCATCTCGGTCCTACCCAGAACAACTCCGAAGGGCAGCTACTGCAGCTCCAGGCCTTCTGTGAGGTAAGAGGAGGCTGTTGTGGGTCATCATCATGACACAGCATGTTCCACCTATTCCCTTGAATAGGTGTTAATACCAAGAGTCCTTCTTAAGTAAGCAGCCTGCAACCTGCAGCCTACTACGCAAAAAAAGAGAAAAATTGCTATGGCTCCTGTCTTCTCTGCCTTTGCTCAACAGTTCACCCATCCTATCTCTAAATATTTACCCAAAAACTGCAGCTCTAATTTTTATAATTTGACTTTTAAGTTTAGTGAATTACTACCAAGTTTATGAAATTATCATACATAACTCGAGGTTTATATACAAATGGCATTTCCTTCCCTCACCTTTACCATTATCTTTGGCATTCATTTTCACGTTTCTGAATAAAATGTTTATGCTTCTTCTCACAGCTGCTTTTTTACTTTTAGTTATTTGTTGACTTCTAAGTATAAAAGGTGAACGATTTACACCTTTTCTATACACACACACAAACGCACAAGCACACACTTGTCCTCATTTATCTGAAATCACTGAATCGCAACTTTCACTTATTTGAGTCTATAATAGTTTTCAAAGCTGATTTACACTGTATCTTACAATTAAGGCTCTTTCCCCGTACATTTTTTGTTTTCCTGAATTATTTTACATTCTTAGCTTTCATGTATCCCTTAAGGCTAATGTCTGAAAGTATGTGCCTTCCATGCCTAAAATTCGTAAGTTAGAATCAAGACCTGGGTGATGGTATGAAGAGGTGAGGTCTTTGGTTGGTAATTAGGCTATGAGGGCTCTGCCCTCATGAATGAGATTAGTGCCCATGCACAGGGCTTGAGGAAACTAGCTTGGCCCCTGGGTCTTCATCCTTCCATCATGTGGCAACTCAGCATTCACTCTTTACAGCATCTGAGGATGCAACAAGGAGGAGCCATCTGTGAAGGAGTAGACAGCCCTCCCTACTACTGGAGGTCCGTGGGCTCTACCACCTCTGATCTGGTAAGTCTGCCAATAAATCCCCTTTATAATTTTGCATACATTTTCTATCAAAATGTGATCAAATTAGAGTACATGCTTTCTACTTGAAGGGTATCCATAGTTAAAGTGAGGATGCTCGTCAGAAAAGAACAGAATCCTATAAAGAAGGGTGAAATAGTTTGGAAAGAACTTGAATACGCTGGGAACATCCAACTCCTACAATTTAATAAGATTATTTTTCCAAAGGAGGAGATTTCACCATCTCCGTCAGCGGACGAGACATTCCAACCCATCTCCTAGAGTATCGGCCTCCCTACCTCTGCCTGAAGAAACTAATGCTGTATTGCTTACAGAAGCAGTAATGACCTGCCCGGTAATGACAATGCCAACACTCTTAGGACATGTGCTCACCACCCACCTTTGCCTCTAGGCCCATAACCAGTCCCAGAAGGCTACCAAATGTGAGCTACACAGTGACCTATGAAGAGGTATACTACCCTCCCAATGGACTTCTTGAGTTTTCTAATTCTTACAGGAAGCAGTCTGGGGAACATTAGTAGATGTTAAGAGTGTGGGATGATCATGGAAGAAATATAGATGAGGCTGAATTTCTTAGTATGGGTCCACTAAACGGAGATTCTAGATTTAATGTCATAGTTTGTATAGTTTTAGAAGGTGCTAATAATATTTTTGGTTAGTTGCCTGAAATATGGCTCAAAAGATGACCCACTGTGAATGAGCTGGAAACGCCTGATGTTCTTTGGTTCATTGTTGATGGGGGGTATTCAAAGGTCCAAGGAAATGGAAATACTTGAGCAGACTTGTCAGTTAGCACTTGTATCTCCACACAAGAAGAAAATGGAAAATGTACCTTTACTAATACCTTAGAAAATAGATTTTTAGGAGAGCCCCAGCAACCTTGAAGAGCTCTGTCAATGCTCTTTACTGTATACCAGACCTTATGGTGGAAACTGCAGCCACCCAACTAGGAAATTTAACTGCAATAGGTGTAATTGGATCTGAGAGTGGCGGGGATCCTGGAAGCACTCAACCTCCAAAGGCAAAGTAGATGTTCGTACTATAATAGACAGCAAGAGCAAAGTAATGGTTGGAATGGTTTGTCACAGACTGACCTATGATGTTGGCTAATTAATCACAGTGTTCTTGGAAGTAAAATACATGGAAAAACTAATGAATTTTTAATTTTGGATTTGTATAAGCAGAAAAAAATTAGAGTCGATGAATGAAAATCTATCTCAAATAGAAACAGAATCATTGCTCCTCAACCCAACCCCAGACAATCCCAGAACACTATGAATGAAGCTGGGTTTTGGTTCCTCTATGGAGGGATCCTAGTGCATTCTGTCTCCCATTATTCCCCAAAGGAGCATGTGGCCTTTTATCAAAGTAACTATACATTGGGGAACATAAAATTATCAGGCATTTTGGGTTTATTGGCCACTGGCCTCCTGCTGAGTATGAGTGGAAACTGAATGTTTACCATGGGACACCAGGTGATGATGTGATCTTAGTTGCCCATGATGAACTGGGTGCTACATGACCCACTGAGTCATCAAACTGGACATGCACAACAATGGCCTATCATCAAATTAGAGTGGAGTCAGCGTAATAAGGTCAGAGCAGGTTCTAAAGGTCTAGAAAGCTACGTGAGGAAATGGCACCAGTGCCTGTGGATCCTACTCCAGCTATGCTGCTGTTCCCCATGATGCATGTATGACCACATGGAGTACGCCCTATGATCGGGTGACAGAGGAACAAAGGACTTGGGCCTGATGTACAGATGGTTCTGTATATTATGCAGATACCACACAAAAACTGCTGCCCTGAAACCCCTTTTTAGGACATCCTTGAAACACTGTGGTAAAGAAAAATCTTCACAGTGGGCAGAACTTTGGACAATATTTCTGGTTGGGTTTTTTTTGCTTATAAGAAAAATCCAAAATGTGTGACTACGTATCATCACTTCATGGGCTCTAAGCCATGGTCTGGCTGGACAATCAGGGACTCTGAAGGAAGATGACTGGAGAATTAGTGACAATGATATTTAGGGAAGAGATATGTAAGTATCTCTTTGCAAATGCTCAAAAAGGTGTCCTTGGTGGAAGAGGACCTTAACAAAGCAGATAGGATGACCTACTCCATGGATGTCATTCCTTCCTCAGCCTTTTCTGTCACTGCCCCGTGTACTCACAAAGTGGCCATGGTGGCAAGGATGGAAGTTCTGCATGGCCTCAGCAACGTGGACTTCCACTCACCAACGCTGACCCGGCTACAGCCACTGATGTGTGCCCAATATGGCATCAGCTGAGACTAACACTGGGTGTGTGATACAAGCCTTTCCCTGAAGTGATTGGCCTGCAACCTGGTGGCAGGTTGATTATGTCAGACCACTCCCATCAAGAAAGGGAAGCACCTTGTCTTTATGGGAACAGACACTTCCTCCAGGTATAGAGTGGCCTTCCTTTCTCATAACGCTTCTGCTGGAAGTACCAAGTGTGGTCCTGGAGAATGGCTCATCCACTGTCAGGGAACACTGCACAGTACTGCTTCTGACCAGGAAAAGCACTTCATCACCAAAAAGTATAGCAACAGGCTCATGGAATTCACTGGTCTTAGTGTTCCCCCAGCATCTCAACACAGCTGGAAGGAAAGACTGGTGGGTGCAGCTGCAGTGCCAGCTGGGCAGCAACACCTTGCAGAGCTGAGACTGCAAGTGCTCTGAATCGGCACCCAATGCATTACTGTTTCTCCCACAGCCAAGATCCACTGGACCAGCAATCGAGGAGAGGAAATGGAAATAGTACCCTCATCATCACCTCTCGGACCCTCTGATAACATTTTTCCTCCTGTTCCTGCAACCCCGTGCTCTGCAGTCCTACAGGCCTTAGCGCTGAACGGGAGAAAGCTTCCGCAAAAAGCCAAACAACTGTTCCACTGAACTGAAGGCTGCCCCCGGCCATTCTGGGCTCCTCGGGCTTCTGAGTCACACAAGCTAAAAAGGGAGTCATGGTGTTGGCAGAGATGATTGACTCAGACTTTCAGGGGAAACTCAAGTACTGTTCCACAGCGTAGGTGACGATGAATATGCTTCCAGTGCAGGAGATCCCTTAGGGCAGGGGTCCCCAGGCCCCAGGAGAGCCAGCCAGTGGGACATGGGAGCCCTGAGCAGGAGGTGCGTGGTGTGCTAAGTCCTGCCTCCTGTCACTGCAATCCTGTTAGGTTCTAGTCTGCTGCTGATCTGACGGGAAATGGAACTTCACTCTGGCAGCGCTCCTGTATACCAAATGCTCTCCACCCCCTCAGGATCCCACCCTCCGGTCTTCGGGATAGTGATCTTCAACTAACCCAGTCCTTGGTGTCAAAGAGGTTGGAAATTATCTCCTAGTATTAACATGCTCTGTTATTAAGGGAGGATGAGAAATCACCCCAGAACGGTCAACAATGAAAGCATGGGTCACACTGCCAGGTTAAAAAAAAAAAAAAAAAGCAGGAGCGCAAACGCTCTGAATGCTCAGGTGCTCACTGAAGGCTAAGGTAATACAGAGTAGGTAGCAGAAAAAGGCAGTTATAAATGGCAACCATGCCCATGTGCCAGGTATAGAAATAAGGAGTATAATTATCATATGCATTTTTTATTAATATGATTGTGCATATATGTATGCATGCATTAAGCAAATGTATTTGTTTTCTTTGTAACCTAACACTGACTGACTTAATTCGGTACTGAAATATTGTTAGGCTTGTGTTATAATACCAGTTATGGAACGTCATAAGGACAGTAAGCACCACCCAAAGAAAAACTTTGCCTTCTATTCCAGTCTTGGTGAGTTAGAAGCATGCAGAGCCTAAAATGGTCAGGGAGTAAATCCCAGTTCAATGGAATAATTATTTTGTTCTTAGCTGGAAAATATTTCCCCTCTAAGGCTAAGACCTCTAGGCCTGCAGAGGATAAGGTTGCAGGAACTGGAAGAAAAAAGAAGAGGGTAAGTGGGGGGTGGTGAGTGGGACCTCTGTGATTTCCACTTCTTGACTCCTGAACTCCTGAATCTTGACTATGGGAGAAACAGTGTCACGTAATTAGATGAGAACTGGTGTTTTTCCAGTTGTGCACAAGGAAGTCGTGTTACATTAGGCACCGTTTCGGACTTCCTGCTGTATTCGGAGATTTAGTGCGGCTTAAGGAAGTGTGTCTGGCCGAGCAGGGTGAGCAGTGGCCATCCATGGCGATATGTCAACTTGAAGGGACTGAGAAATGCCTAGCAGACTAGGAGAGCACAGCTCCGGGTACGCCGGTGTATGACTGACACGTGGTCTAGTGAACTCAAGCGGAAGACCCACACCAGCTGTGGTGGTACTAACAGACGAACTTGTATCTTGTACTGAATAAGCAGACAAAGAAGAAAGTGTGTCCATTTTGAAGAGCTTTAGTCTTCCTGAGCTGGTGCGTCCTTCCCCTCCATCTCCTTCAGACCTGAGTCTTCCAACACAGAGTTGCGACAGCGACTCCCCAGTGAGCTTCTGGCCCTTTGACCTCAGGCTGGTCCTGCATCCTTGGTCACTTTCGTTTAGCAGCTTCCATATTCCTGGGCTAAGCAGCTGGACAGGAGGCATGCAGTGTGCTGTCTAGCATGCTCTCCTGCTTTGGGTCCTGTAAGCCTACCTAATACGTTTGGCATAACTGCACATGTATTTTTCTATCAATTCTCTCCCTCTAGAAAATCCCTAAGTAATACCCTGGTACTTGGACGATTCTTCTAAACACTGCAATCTGAATCTCTGGGGATGAGGTCCTCACTTAGGTACTTTGAAACTCTTCTAGGAGATCTGGTGTCTAGATTGAACAACTTGGCATAAAGACTTCAACCATATGTTGTTACTAGCCACTGCATCTTAGCTGAAGGTGCCACTAAAAAAAAATCATAGAATGGATGATATAAATGCCAAAAAAATTATTTTCTTGAAATTCAGAAAGGTAAAATTCTAAGGTTAAGGTTCCAACTAATTTGGTTTCTGGTCAAGGCTTTCTTCCTGGATTGCAGGTGGCTACTTTGTGAATGAACATGGCCTCTTTTTCTGGGCTTGCAGAGAGAAAGAAAGGTTTTCAGTATATCTTCTTACCAGACAAAATCGCTTCTTGTGAAGCTAACAGCCCACGCTCATCACGTAAACATCTGCCTCCTAGGAAGTTACACTGGTCGTAGGGCTTCAAAAAGGAATTTAGGAGGGACACAATTCGGTCCATAGCATACATGGTGTAACAGGAGACTTAAGAGGAAACGGTTGCCTTGAATCCTTAGTTCTTTCCGGAAACCAACTTGCTCCTTCTTGGTCTCAGTTTTCTCTGCACTGATAAGTCATGTGTCACATGCCCACGATTATTCACTTTCCATAATTTTGTAGACACAATTTGCCTTTCTTTCTCCCTTACTCTTTCATTGTTATTTCAGTGGGGTCGAGGGAGAAAATAGAAACATAGGCAAGTGTTCAATCTGTAAATTTACCTGGTGTTCCTTGGGTATGACATTTCTAAACTGCAGTTTTCGTTGTGTCTCATTCTTAATTAAAACCTTTCACTTTCTCCTCGGGACACACAGAAAAAAAATTTCAAACTTTTCAACCAATGGACTTAGAGGAGCAGAAGAGAATTTGTGTGTGTGTTCCCAAGTTTCTAGGATGGACTCCAAAAAAGTCAACAATGTGCATGACATTTCTTTGAAATCTTAAGTTTTATTTTTTAAACATATGCAAATTTTGGGCCTATTCTATAACAGATCTACTTACTTTAATACAAGAATATTATTTTAAATTAGTTGGCATTTACATTGCTTTGCTTTCCTTTTATTCCATAATCTTTAAGTAAAAGTGATGCTTTGGAAGACTGGTCATGTTTATATGGTGGCTTTGTGTATCCGTGAGGCACATACTACAAGAGATTCAGCCCTTAACTTTAAATTTTTCTATTCTTATGTTCCTCACACCAAGTTTAGTAAAGCCCTAAGATAACTTAACTCCTACGATATTGTTAACAAGTATTTGATGAATGAACCACATGGAATAATCTTAATTGAATGAAGAATGGAAAGATATGGCCAAGCCAAATTCCAGAAGACAAAACAGATGCAATGTCTGGTGAGTGCTTGTTTGGAGGGTACTTGTGCTGGGAGTTTCTCCAAATGCTTGTACATCTAGTCCCTTGCCTTGAAATCCCAAGGTAGCTTTATCCCTGGCTGAGGCTTGACACTGAAGTGCTGTCTTCCCATTGAACCTGCCCCTCCACACCTACCAGCTCCCCATCCCTCATTGTTCACAGAAAGATTCAATCTATGGCACATGTCCAGGATAATGCCAGAAGCTACATCCTTAGAAATAGGGCTACCAAGAAAAGACAGGCGCTTCAAATTTCCACCATGCAGAGACTGTCCTCTAACCTAGAGCAACTTCCCAATGAAGTCAGTAATGATTTCTTTGAATCGCTATTCTTTCCTTATACAAAGGTCCCTGAGAGGTATGCCACAGGAAGTCTTTCACATCCCAAAAAAGAAAAAAAAAGGCCACTACCTGTCTTCTAGGAGCAACAGAGAGATTAGAAGCCTCTGAGGGGGAGAAATTGCTAGTAGGTGTAACACAGAATTTTCCAACTTTCCAACATACCTAAGAGAAGGGTATAATGAACACCACCACCAACAAAAAAGGTGCTAAGGCACTAAGCGACTTCTAAGTAGCAAAATCCTTTTGATTCTCCTAACTTTTATTTCATCTATATATTTTTAGTAAAGTCAGCCCTCTGTACCTGTGGGTTGTAATCCTTGGGTTCAAGGAATTGTGGGTCAAAACTATTCAGAAAAAAATCATGTGCATACTGAATACATACACTGTTTTTCATTTTTATCCCCTTAATCATACAGTATAATAAGTATTTGCATCACTTTTACATTGCTGTAGATACTGCCTGTAATCTAGAGATAGTTTAAAGTTTGTAACATACATAGGTTACATGCAAATATTATGCCATTTAATATAATGAACTAGAACATCATATAGATACTGTTATCTACAGGGGGATCCTGAACATCAAGAGAGAACTGTGCACGCAAATAATTCTAGAATATTTTCTCACCTTTTCTCCTTTCACTCCTCCTCCCCTTTTTTGCCTCCTTTCACCAAAACTCTAGATTCCAAGGAATTAGGAGAGAGGCTGAGTTAATCATCTGGGGAAAACATTCAAAGTTTCTTGGGTAGAATTTCCAGATAGGGCTCATGGAAGGAAAGCAAAGGGTATCTGTGACAGAAATCTTTGGAAGGAATAATAATAGTGCACATAAAGTCATTCAACCCTCACACCCATGTAGGCAGGTTCTACCTACCTAGTCGCATTTTACAGGTGGGTAATAGAGACGCAGAAGTCACGAGTAGTAAATGGTAGGGCTGAGTACAAACCTAGGCTGTGCCTGGTTCCAGAGTGTAGCTTTTCCCTACTCTACCTCCTAAAGCTGAAATATAGCCTCTACCTCTCAATATCTCTCAGACTTGAACATTTCACATGCCAAGAAAATTTCAAAATAATTTGGGGAGGATAGATCAACACAGGGTTGCCAAGTTTATATTTTGCCAAATAAGCACATTAAAAATAAATCCTATTATCACTATCATTTCATTTTTTAAAATGACATGTTAACACTACAGAATGAGAATGAAATAATCTTGGTGAAAGCAGAAACTTAAGCAGAATAAATTTAGACTTCTGAGAAATGGCACATTTGCCTTATTTTCTCCATTTTGCTGATGACCAATGGGAACTTTCTGGGACCTGCTGCAATCCTTTTGCATCAGCTCCCTGGACCACTGTCTTCTCAGGGTACAGAACCGAATCTCTAGGGCCACTTGAAGTCAGGACGGAGAACACAGATGCTCAGCTTCAATCCAGGGATGGTTTCAAGGTAAGAAAACCTCAGCATTCCTCACCAAGGCATCCACCATTCCAACAAGACTTGCCACAATCTGCCACTTAAAATCTTCCAAGAAGAGTCAGGAACCAAACCAACGAAGCCAACGTTCTGAGTGGGTTGCAGAGATCCAAGGTCCAAAGCGAAATGGGCTGGTTAATGGCACAAGAGAGAGAAGGACAAATATAATTTGCCCAAAGTGACTGAGGACACAGGGACTGGATGTTCTCATTCTTGGTGTATTCTTGGTGCACCACTGCCACCAGCAAGTGTTGATTAAGAAACTGAAGAGTCAAAATTGAGGCTCTCATCCTGACCACTTCACCTCCTATGTATCATCTACTTTTAACATTTTCCACAGACGCTCCCCTGACTCAGACTTTCATCAGCTGTTTGGTCAGTCACTGAGATAGCTTTGCCCACTCTCCCCAAACATCCTCATTTGGACCAGGTCTTTCAAAATCCTAATCTGACTATAGAGTCCCCTGTGACTGACCTCTGACCTTCCACACTTCTACACTTGTCACCAAGCAAATCAAGTTGGAGCCTTCCAGCACAACACTTATGGTACTCCACCACACACACACACCAGCAACACAGCAGCAGCGCTGTTCCAACACATACACATACACTCTCATTCATATCTACACAGAAATCTAAACATGAAGACACGCACACCAGCACTGCCCCAACACAAATACACACAGAAGCATAGTCCCAACATTCAGACACACATACAACCAGAGTCAGACACACTACCCTATGCTACTTCACACCTCATGTTCAATTCTTCAACCACACGTTGCTCTCTCAGAGCACTGGACCAGTACCTCAGGGCATTTATTCATGCAGTCCTCTACACAGACTGCCCTCTTTCATGTCCCCACTCCTTTTCTCTTAAGGACAAGGTCAGTCCAAAGATTCAGAAGTTGAAATTCCCTCTAAAGAGTTGAATGGGAAGAATGACGCTCAAGAAGAGCAGCCACCATGCCTCACAAGGGTGGCACTATGGTTCCTGTGTGACTGAAGTGTGTCCCCCAAGGTGTTGTGCTGTTGAAATTCAATACCCACTATAGGAAATTATGAGTATGGAGTCAATTCAAGTATGGTGTTTTCAGATGGGACTTTGGGAAGTAACTGGGGTTAGGGAAGGCCATTAGGGCAGGGTCTTCATGATTGAATTGTGGTAGCTTTGTAAGGAGAGAGACCAGACAGATGCCTTGGTATAAGGCTTGTAGGAATGGACTTTCCGGGAACTTGTGAGTTTATGAGGCAACACCAAGAATGTGTATCCCAGGGGTGATGGATTGCCTGTTGTCCCACAACCCACTTCTACCCCACAGGTGTTGTGCAACTGTCCAAATGTCCACCATGCAACGTTCATGGAGCGGTAGCAAGTCACCGGTACAGCCTTGCTATAGCTGCTGCCTTCCCAGTTCAAGACTTTGACTAGGGTCTCTGACATGATACAATGTTACCCTATGTGTTTTCCCCACTGCTCCTCGGTGACAGAGCTGTCTTTGAGCAGAGGAAGGTCTTCTCATCCTAACAGTTCCCTGTGATTCATTCTCTTCCAGAAATGCAACAGGTTTCAGGCACTGAAATATTCAGTTGCTTTTGGGTCAAATAGCAAAGCCTACCTCTCCCTCTGATATCTAAACAAGGTTATGAACGCCACTGCTAGATAAGCTCAAAGGATGCGGGCTGTGAGAAAAATGAGGAGAATGCTACCACTCAGCGCCCCCAACATGTACCTCTTCCCTCCTAGGAAGCTATTGACTGAAGCCTTCTTGGTATAATGTCATGGAGAAGAGTGGGCCTTCATAGAAATGCCTGGGAGGACAGAGATGGAGGAGGGAGAGCGCTAAGACGGATGGTTCTCCCGGTACACCTCCAGAGAGACTTTTAATTATTTACTTGGCTCTAGCTCCTGTCTCTCTATTCTCCTCCCATCTCTTGCGCTAAGGACAGGGCTATAGGTCATGATCTGTATGCACAATCCCTCCTCAGCTCGGGGTACAAAGAGGATGAATTATCTCCTTGATCTCAACGTGATGCCCCTGCCCAACACCCCTCCCTCATCTGCTCGGTACACGATTGCAGTGTGGTCTCTGAGTCTGCAGTTGTCACAGAGAAACTGATGGAGAGAAGAGAAGCTCCTGTGAATGCCCAGGTCTCCTTGACTACCTTGAGCACACAAAAATGTAATTTCCCACACTCGGCACCAAGAAGGGCCGGAGAGCATTCTCAGACATCACAAGTGCCCTTTGACTGGGAAAAACAAATTAGGAAAGGCACCCCAGACTTTCTTTTAATTGCCCCGTCCCTCTGCTATTGACTGAGAAGATCCTGGAAGGCTGATAAGCATAAACCAGGCTTGTCTTCCCAGTCCAGGAGAAACCATTAGCAGCCTTAGCATTAGCCTGTCCTCAGTTTCCCCATCTAAGTCGCAATTATCTAGCAACAAATAAATAAACAAGCAAGTAAATAGAAATAAAAAGTATTTCCCCCAAACAACATAAGCTGGGCCTTCTCTCATTTCTTGGGCCCGGCCTTCCCTTTCCTGCAGCCTGAGCTCTGGGACTTCCCTCCCTCTCCTTCTGTTCAGTTCCCCAACCAGGCCAGGGTAAGACAAAAAGGTCGTAAAGTCACTCAATCGCATTCCTCACAAGTTTCCTACCTTGATCACAACTTTTAATCCAAAAATAGATACCAGGCAAGGGTTCCCCTGGCCTCCTTCAGTCCTGGGACTTGCCTAGAGCCCAAATGTCTGCTGGGCTGTTGCAATCTACAACAGCATCTCCTGACACTAGCTGATCCAGAATCCAGCCTGTCTGTGTCCTCCTGCCGGAGACTCCACGGTGGAATTACAACTCCTCCCCACACAGCTGTGTAGGAAAAGGAAGTTCAGCTCAGTCCTCCTCTCTGTCCTCTGCAGGGTTCTATCATACCAGGCAAGGACCTGTTCCCCTCCCTAACCAACCCATGGAAGTCTAGGCCTAGGACAGCCGGGAGCGTAAATGACATGATCTGGATGAAACACCTACGAATGAGAAGAAAGCACACTAGTATTCGTGGCCATTGGCGATTAAAGCGTCTCTGTCTTTTGATCTTTTTGCTTCCTTCACCCTGATATAATTAAAGGGGAAAGTAAGAATGATATGAAGAAAGTCTCTGCACTAAGGAAGAACAGGAGGTAGCCTCACTTTAAAAAAAAAAAATGTGTACACATGAATTCCAAATTCTATGACAAATTTGAGACATGGGGTTTGGAGAATCAATGAGCGTCTATGCCCACCCCTTTTTCAGAGGGTCACCCCTTTCCTACTTAACCAGTGCCCCTCCTTCTATCCTGTCACTCATGTTGGGGCCTTTTTATGACATTATTTGTGTGGATTTCATAAGGCAGACACCCCTCTGTAGGCAGGATTCAGCCTTGACACCAGCATCCAAAGCACATACAGGAGATCTCAGGAGTTTCTTCCCGTAGCAGAGACTGTATGCCATTCTTGGAGAGGACCACAAAAAGATGGCAATCAGGCAACAAGCACCCACAGAACATGTGCTGCATGCTAGACTAAACGACAAATGCTGGAGTACAGTGGCGACTACATTAGTCAGCTGTCCATCACTATAACAAAACAATCTGAGATAATTAACTTATACAAAGTAAAGGTTTATTTTCAGCTCACAGTTTTAGAGGTTTCAGTCTATGATGGGGTGGACCCATTGCCTTAGGCCTGTAGTCACAGGAAGCATCATGGTGGAGGTGAATGAAAGAGTAAAAGCACTTACATGGTGAACCAGAAGGCAAAGGGAGAGGAGGGAGAAGGGGTCTGAAAATGACCTGAAGGCATCTCACAGGCCCCAGCATTTAAAGGTTCCCCTCCTTCCCAGTACACAAGGGTCACTTAGGGGCATTCAAGATCCAAACTATAACAGTCACAAAAAAAAAGTTATATGTCCATCAAGGAAGGGACAAAGCAGTTATATTCTCCAGGGATATTTCAGGTGGGAGACTCAAACTAAGTAAATACATACAGCTCATTGCCTGAACTGTGTCCCTCCAGAATCTCTATGTTGAAAATCTAGCCTTCAATGCAACTGTTTTTGGAGACAGAGCCTTAGGAGAGGTAATTAAGGATAAATAAGGCCATAAGGTGAGGCCCTAATCAATAGGATTAATGCTCTGAAAAGAAAGAGAACAGGAGAGAGGTGGGGAGAGGGAGAGAGACTCAAGTTCCTTTCTCATATATACAAAGAAGGGGTCATATGCAGATACAGGCAGAAGACAGCTAGCTGCAAGCCTGGAAGAAAGGTCTCAGCAGAAGAAAGTTTGTCAACAACATAACTTGGACTGCTAGCCTTCTGAAATATAAGCAAGCAAATGTCATCTTTCTAATGCCACCTTATTATATTTTGTCTGGCAGCCTGAGCTCACAAATGCCTATTTCATAAAATCCAAGATACTAGAGTTTACTTTACAACAAACTATTATCTTATGTACTGTCAAATGAGAAAAGAAACAATGCCAGCCATGCACAATATTTACCACTTTTAGACGTCAACTTTAAGTTCTTAGACTTAGAGCTTTTAGACTCATTTAGCATCAAGACTTTTAGAATCACTTAGATGGATTTCTTTTTCATTTTTATGCAGGCAAATGGGTAAGTGAAAGCAAAATAAGTTGATTACACCACTCCTTGAACTTCTTACTCAGAGTCCAACTCTTCTATCTCCGTTTCTGGCTAGAGTTGAAGATGGCACCAGGAGTAGATGTGGGATGAAGAAGTATTTCTCAACAACATGCTCCACTATCAGCTACTTTGTTCCAAGCCCATCACGCAAGATGAGTGTTGAGGTTTCCATACTTGCCCTGGCATAGATGATCATTTCACACTGATAATAGCAACAAAATGTACTTTCAGCTACATCTGTCTACGACATTCTTTCTTTCTTTCTTATGTCCCCGTATTAGTTTGCTAAGTGTGCCATTAAAAATACCACAGACTGAGGGGATTCACATGCCTGGAGGCTGAAAGTGCAAGGACAGTGTTAAGATCATAAATGGTAGATGCTCTCCAGGACTCTCTTTGTGGCTTGGAGAGGGTCACTTTTTGGCTGTGCCCTCGTACAGACTTTCCCCCTATACCACCCATCTTGACGGCTCCTCTTCTTATAAGAACATCAATCCTATTAAGATACAGTCGACTCATTACTTCATCTAACTTGACTTCTTTGAAGACCCTATCTCCAAACCCAGGGGTTGGGGTTTCATATATAAATCAAGACGGGAAGGCAGATTTCTACTTACTAAAACTCTTCTAAAGCATTCTGCTGTTACTCTGCAAGAATCTATTCAAACAACACTGCCTTTGAAGTAGAGACACCCAATGCTCCTGTAAGTAACCTCTCACCTACATACCTGCAAGTAGTATTATCTTTTCAAGTAAGAATGTGCTTTGCTAGCTAATGTCAAACTGACACTCTGTTATTCTGTTTCCTTTCTACATAAACTTTTTGTTTCAGTGCTAAGCCAGAGTGACACCATTTTGAAGGTATATTAAGTATAAATTAAACTGCGCACATGTAATGTCAGTCATACACCTAAGTCAGCTGAAGGTATGACAGTGTGAATGAATGTGACGAGGTCTGTGTTTGCTCAGGCAATGATGGGAGCCGTCAAGCCTGCTGCCGGCACACACTGGGAGGCAGCACCCAAAGCAAGATGCACCCCAATTTCAGAATTTCTAAGTGTGAAGATGAGTTGTAGAGTGTTACACAAAATACGGTAAGATAAACTTAAGTAGGGTATCCATGCAGTTATTGTGGAGTTTGGGTTTTTAATAAACTCATTTCTATATAATATATAAATAATTTGCAAAATGCAGCAGAGACAGAATTTACTCAAGATTTCAATGAAAATTGGAACGATTCATTTGCTCTAATTTTGTTCTTTAATTTTCTAGGTAATAAACCCTTCAGTCTATGGAATGGTTCTATCCAAATGTATCTAAAATAAAGTTGTATGCCAAAAGCCAACATTCCTCTAATTAGGTATAGCAAATTACAATTAAATTTCTTCTTTGTTCCTTCTTACAGATTGCTAATGTCATATATAGAAGAAAATTACTAAAATTCCAAACTGTATAAGGACTCTAGGGTAACAATAGGTGATTAATTATGAGCACAGTGTGGTGAAGAGGAAGACAGCTGGCCTGAGAAAGGACTCATCGAGCTGAGATCTGCAAGATGGGAGGAAACGGGCCAAGGAAGAGTATTTATAGGGGAGGAACAGCATGCAGAGGCCTAGAAGCAGTGAGGAGGAGGCTGACGTCTTGACGTTGAGCATATGGGAAAAGATGGCAGGATCCAGGGTGGAGATGAGGTAGATACCTGGCTGGTCCCACCTTGGGTCACATTTAGGTACATCACTGAGTGTAAGGAGCTCACTCATTGCTTCAAAAGATTCCACAGAATCTAAATGTTTTGTCAATAAGGGATGGGTCAAGTTAGGTCTGGCCTACCCAAGCAGGAGTTTCTAGAAAGGTGCAAAAAAGGAAGAGTGAACTCTTCATCTACTGATATGCAAAGATTTCAGAAACATATCAAGTGCTAGATGGAAAGCACCGGATGCAAAGCAGTGATATGAGGTGGCACAATACACAGTTTATTTCCTTAAGAAAACAGAAAAAATTAATTTACACTTGCTTATATGTGCTAGACTATTTCTGAGAGGACACATAAGAAAATAGGGAAGGTGGTTGCAATGGCCATCACATGACTGTGAACAGGAGTGAGAGAAGAATTTCAATGCTCTGCATTTCAGAATCTTGCATCTTGAATTTTGTAAATATAGCGCCTATTAGGAGGAAAGTGGAAGGAGACCCGTGCTTTATGGGAGAGGCCAGCTCATCTGGAAAGGTGGCTCTGCTTCGGGGAAGACACATGTGAACACACAGGAATGAAGACGTCCATGTTCTTTCTGATTCTTTCAGGATTCTGTCTGCCTGATCTGATTCATTGTTTCAGGTGAGGACTTTACTTGAGAATTGTAAACTCTTCAAGGACAGTAATATTAAGTTGTGACTTGAGAATCCCCACCAGACCTAACACAATTCTGGACACATCAAAGTATGTCTCCATTCTGGTGCCAGATTTGCCAACTCATCTCCCCCCAAAACACGCACACACACCCACACAACACCACCCCCCCCCACCCTCCACCCCCACCAGAGGATGCTGAAATCAGCCATAAACTTCTCTAACTCTGCAGTTCAGCCTCCGGGCCTTCTCAGCTTTTTTTTTTCTTTTTTGGTCAAGATCACTCCCACAGGAACCAAAGGGAAAGGCTTCACACATTCAAAGTACACAATCCATTAGTGAGTTGTGAAATCAATTTATGAGTCCAACTAGCCTTTTAAAAGGAGAATGGAATTTTTTTAAAAAAAAATCAGCATGTGTCACACAGTAATACGGATACATATTGTTCCATGAAATTTCTTCATTTCTATTGTGCAGAGAGTGGGTCACAAGGCAAAATAGATTTCTCACTGTGGTTGCGGCCAAAAGTGCTGGGAAACCAGCGGTGGTCCAGCCGAGTAAGTAGCACACTCAGAAGTCAAAGTTTAGCTCAAACCCCACTTCTACGTATTTTTCCTCCTGTTATTTCCTCTACTCTTCATGGAGAACTGGAGACGACAGCAATGTATGCCTAGTGGGATGGCTGTGATACGGCGCTTGGCTCAACGTTTGAGATATAGGTACAACCAGTGGCTCACCAAAAAATAAAAAATACTTTTTTTTTTTAACCTTAGTCTAGCCTCCCAAACGCAGACCACAGACTTGGACACAGCCTGGCTGAGAGCACATGGTTATGATGTTGACTGCCTCAGAACTCATGACCAGCAGCTGCTCCTCAGCCTCCTCTGCTGCCAAGGCAACCATGGGCTACACAGCTCCTGGCCATCACGAGGCACATTTGCGTCATCAGAGAACCTGCCTTTGCTCTAATAGGACATTGGTTATCCCAGCCCCCTTTCAGCTTTAGTCCAGGGAAACAGATGCTCCCTAACCAATGCAATTTTTCCATGTTAGATTTTTAAAGAGGAAGATGAGGAAGAAAAAGATGACAGCTGATTTGGGGCTTGAAGAAATAGACAATATGCATGTCCCATCCAAAATTAAAGATGATGAATCAATGCCTCAGACACAGAAAAAGCGTTTCCTGCTGACGTCTCTCCTCCTGGCTTCCAGTGTCAGCTTAGGAGCGATGGTGGGGATAGATTCTGAATCTCCTCACCTGATCAAAATCCCAAAGCCCACTTCTCTTCCTTTCATGCTTCCCAGACCACCTGCCAACTCTATGTGCCCACCCAAGACACAGGGAAGGAACAGTGGGCACCACAGCCAAGAACCTGAGGATGCTAGGAAACAGTGGATGCTTCCTGTTGGATAAAGAGCATACCTACGCAGCAGAATGTTCTTGGCTGGGCTTACAGAACTCAGATTAGGAACCAGGAATGATCGATTTGTAGCCAAGGATGCTCATAAGAGAGCCATATTAGGATTAGGTACCACATCTCAAGCTGCTTCTGCTTCTGCATATATTTCATACCCTCTCCCTATAAACATCCTCAGAAAGTATCTTAGGACACTGGGGCTGCTAGGAAAAAAAAATTTCCACAGACTGAGTGGTTCCAACACAGGTATCTTCTTCTCACAGTTCTGGACTTTGGGAAGTCCAGGGTCAAGGCGTCAGAGGGCCGTCTTCCTGGCTTGCAGATATGCACCTTCTCATTATATCCTTACAGGGTGGGCTCAAAGTTTTAATATCTCTTCTTCTAAGGTCATTAATTTCATCACCTTCTTGACCTCATCTAAACCTAGTTAGCTCTCAAAGGCTCAGCCTCCAAACATCATCACATTAAAAGTTAGGGCTTCAGCACATGAATTCTAAGGGAAACACAAACATTTATTCTCTAACAGGGAGAGAATGTAAAGGAGATTTCCCGTGCACCCAGGGTTGGGAGTGGAGCAGACTCTGCATGGAGAAGGGTGGAAAAGTTTGGCAGTTTTCATGCGGCTCAGCTCTAGAGAACCCATAGCTTTTCCCTGGAGAAAACTCCAGGAGGCCCGAAAGAGGGCACTTCCTGTGGTCTATGAAGCTTGTCACCTTAATGGCCTGATGAAAGGAGGGTGACAGAGATAGATCAGGATAATATCGTACATTACTTACGGGATTGCCATTATCATTAACAGCCATAATTACTCTATAATAAACTGTACCTCAGGAGCAAGTGCCACTGTTAGAAATGAAAAACAGTAAGTGGGAAGGTTAGCGGCAGGAACACCGAGTGCAGGCCAGGAGGCCGACACGGAAGGCTGGTCCGGCCTTGGGATCCGAGGCACGCACTCACATACACAGCTTGGACCTGACTTTCTGGGCTCACCTGTGTTTTTAGATTCTGTTTACTTCTCCTTCTGTCTCATCTCTCCATTGACAACCCCAGCTCCTATTCCATTTACCTATCTGGCCGACAATTCCACTTGCCTGTGCTGTCGCTTTATATGATCCTGAGTGCATCTACACTGATTTCTTCTTTGCAATAACTCTTGATGGAGGCTTGTCTTATGGGTGGATAAGACAGTGATGCACAGGCAATAAATAAATGAAAGTAAAACCTAATTCTCTGTAAGTACATACACATATATGCCCATGAACTTACATCCTCATGCATACACTCACACATACAGATACAATACACAGACACACACACACTAACATATACATCCACCATACACATCACGTCTGTCCTGATCATAGACTTGCCTCTCATTTCTGATAGTATCAAATAATTCTTAATTATGAGATAAGTAATTCTGTTCTCTAACTCTTACCAATATTTTAATGACATGAAATGCAGGATGTGAACACTTCCAATAGGGCCCCAGCAAAGTGGAATCAGTAAGAGCTGTTTCTCATGCACTGCTCTGCCTTCACACTCTCAACAGTAAGCTGTTACACACCCAATGATTCTGAGTGAGGGGTTCTTCCACTCCAACCTTTCCCTACATTGGGGGAATGGAAGGGGATGTATCCAAGGTTTGGGTCCCTGGGTTCAATCATTCTCAATCCTGTACAAGAGAGAAAGAATTGCTACCCTGATGTGTTGTACTCCCAAGCCACAGCTACTGGTGGCTAAGACCACAGTGCATGCACACAGTAGGCCTCTCCGGTCATTGTTCCCAGATCCCAAATCTCAGTTTAATCACAATATCAGAGAGACCGGAACCAAGAGTATTCTACAAAATATATGACAAGTAGCTACTGAAGTGTCAAGGCCATGAAAAACAGGATGGATGGAAAACTCGCAAACTGGAGGAAACCAAGCTGATACAACAACAAAAAGGCATGTGGGACCCTAGTGTGAGTCTTGGTACAGAAAAACAATGTTAGCAAAAGAACTGGTGAAGTCTCTAGATAAAGGCTATACATGGCTAATAGTACATCAATGCTAATTTCCCTGTTCTGGTAATGGATGGTCTGACGGACATGAACGAGGCTAAGGGAAGCAGGATGAAGAGTGTATGGGAATTTACTGTACTATTGTGGCAACTTTTCTGTAAATCTAAAATTATTTTCCAATAAGACATTTACCTAAAGACAGACAGGCCCAGACTATATTAACACAAAGCAGCACATTATGTTCACTTAGTCTTGTGAAATTAATGATTGCTGTGACAAAAACATGCCAAGAAACATACATCTGAACATAGCCTGGGGGTTAGCTGTTTAGAGAAAGTATGCTGGTACTTTTCTTGGGTACAGAGATGTGAAAAAGGCTCAAGATTACAATCTCCCAAATCAGTAACATGTTGGTAATTTACACACACACACACACACACACACACACACACACACATATAGCAGGAAGCACTTTATTCTAAGATTTGTAGAAAAAATGAGTTAGCCTAGCAAAACCAATTAGCACGTTGATTTTTAATATATTGACATTTGGCATGTAACCTATTGGAGTTAGGTATTTCTATTACATCTACAAAAATAGTTTATGAACAGAATCCAAATCATTAGTGCACAGAAAAAGACCTAGGTCCCACAGAACGTTTGAGGCTCGCTGGCACAGTCCTTTGATTTTACAGATGCACATAAGAACAGGCTTGAGCAAGGTCACATACCAAGTTGGGATGAGGCCCTCCCGACTTCAGTCCTGGACTCTCAATACCACAGACAGGCTCAGTGCTGGAGCACCAAATCCATGAACACCCTGATGCATCACAGCACATCAGAAAAGGACAGCTGGACACACGAGGTCCTGCAGCTCGTGCAGGTAGAGCTGCTTCTGAAAGAGCACAGTGGGAAGCTCTGAAGAAGAGGGTCTAGCAGAGAGCTCTCTAAAGAGGCCATCACAGTCCACAGAAAGTCATTGGTCACAGCACAGGAGACAAGGCGAGTGAAAAAACACCTGCCAGAGGACAGAGGAAAGCTCCCGACCTGCCAAGATGGACGAACCAAGCTGAGTCCAGCTGTTACTGCGACAGGTCTTCAATAAAGGCTGCTGTGGGATTTTGGCCAAGAGAGTGGGGAAAAACCTCAATGGCTGGGGTCTCAGGGAAATCAGAAGCCTTTGAGAGGACAGTCTCAACACTGTAAAAAGATAATCAGAGATAAGCAGCTATGAAGGAAACCATGCCCCAGATTTTGAATATAACTAAGTATCTCTGACAAATATATTCCAAGCAATCCAAACAAAATCTCTGTAACAGATGTGGCCAAATGTACACAGGCTCAAGTTCTTCTTCCATATAAGCCTGAGCATTCAATTCCTCTGTCTCAAACTCCTCCTGCAGCATACAGAAGTTCTGATGGAAAAGTGCTTCGCTGAGAATAACTCCGGCAATGTCTTTTTTGCCTCATTTTTCCCCCCTCATGTGTAACGGCATAGCATTGTGGTCTACAAAGCCATCCTAAGACCAGGCTGCTCCCCCCCGCCCCCCAAGGATCGTCACATCCACTGCATCTGGTTTACAAGCCAAATCCTGGTATTTTTCCTGTCCTTGGGTAAACTCTAACATTTCTGTCAGATGGTTCCTCTGTCTGAGGAATTTAGGACTTAGAAAGATATGAAAAGTATAGCCAAAGGCTAAAAGAGATTCAGGTTTCCTACATTGAATAGGGGCCTTCAGCATCACAAATAGATGATTTTAGCATAGTCTATTAGGACAACCTTTATACGCAAGCTTCACACAAACACTGTCCCTGGTAGTTATGACTTAGGGTCTCAATATCATCATCTTTTTTTCCAGATTCTTCAGAATAACAGAAGGACACTTGGTAATAATAATGAAGCAGAGGATTTGCCCTACCAGATTTCAAGATTTATCATGTATGCCCATGTCCTTGATGCAGAAATGGCATCTTGGGCCTCTGAGAAAAAGATAAATTTACATAAAGGTGTTCAGTCAATTGGCTAGCCATAACAGGAAGGGAATGAGAAATATATGAAGTCCTACTGATTTTATATAAAAATCAATTCCAGGTACACTGATAACTTACATTTAAAAAAAATCAAACCTTAAAATATTTAGATAACAAAATAGGGGAGTATTTTTACAAACCTGAGATAAGAAATTCACATACACAAAAAAGATTAATGTTGAAAACTCTGAAATCAAGAACTTCAGCTCAAAAAGAAAAAATATGTGATATATCAAAGATATTATTAAATAATAGAACACAGAACAAACATTGGAAAGATGTATAATCAGCAAAGAATTAGCATCTACAACATAGAAATAATTCTTACAAGTCAGCTTACAAAAAGATAAAATTCAACAGAAAACAAGCAAAAACTGAAAAAGAATGCTACTGAAGAGAAAATAAGAAAAAGCGTACAAAAAGCTTCAATAGTAATTAGAATGCAAAGTAAGAGCCCAAAGAGGTATCAGACGCTACCTGCCACACTAGTGAAAATGAAGAAACCAGCGGAAGAGGAACTGACGGTAGAGACACAGCATAAAGGGACTTTTGCTTTCAGAAATATATGTTAATCCAAGTATTTCTGAAAACAAAATGAAAACGAAGGTTAAAATCGCACCTACCATTGGCCAAACTGTTTTACTTCCAGTATACGTATCGGAGAAATCCTTATGCCTGTGTTCTAGGAGACATACACAACTCATCCCCCTCAACCAAAAATGTCTTCTAAAGCTTAAACACAGACAGACAGACAGGTAGCCACGACCAGAGTCCCACCTGCCCCTGGGAGCTCTCAGGACTGGGCCTTCACATGCCCCATCCCACCTGTGCCAAGAGACAGCCAGGTAACACTTAAAACATAGAGTCTAATTTAAGAATCTGAGGAAAAGAAACTCAGCCTATCAACAATACTGGAGCCTCAGCACACTGTTCAAGAACCGTGAGGAAACGTGCTAATAAATCTCCTACAGAAAGACCTGACACCCCAGAAAACAATACCAGAGATCTTGAAATGGCAAAACCCAAAGACGGAAAAGGCATAAAAGATGATAGTTTCTGGGCCCAGAAATCCTTACAATTGGAACAGGAAATGCAAGAGCTAGCTGGGACATAGCTCTGCTATCAACAAACACTGACAGGAAATTAGAGAAAAATAAATAAGATATAAACCAGAAGGTAATGAAGGCAATACAAGAAATTAGAGAAGAATTCAGCAAAGATATAAAAACATTGAAAGCAGACATTCAGGATGCCTCCCCAATGAAGACCACTTTGTAGTGAGAATCTCTGGCCACCACACTAAGCCCCACAATCAACAAAGCCTATGTCTTTGCCGGGAACTGGAACGCTGGAGCCATCGCTGAAGAGTGAATGTAAACTGCACAGCTTTACAAGGGTTGAAGTCTGGCTTGTGTCCCAGACTCCACCCTTCTCAATGTCCTGGTGTGTGTAGGCAGCTCACCTCTCAACACTTGTTTTCCCTCCCGTGCCTACTGCTTGTCTACCATTTGCTGTCGGAGTTGATTCAAGTAGAACCCATGAAAGAGGCCGGTGTCCTCAGGCTGCTGTGACATCTCCTGAAACACCTGAAGAGAAGTTCTACCCTGCCCTGTGTTGAGAAGCAAACATCCAGCTCTCCAAGGAAAAGACGTGTGGCAACAGCACCCACTGCCCTGAGCTGAGCCATCCCGGCCTGGAGAGCTGAGGTGGCCTCCCCTTCACCTTCTCCCACTTTCCTCCCCACTGAGACCCAAGAGGCAGCACTGACTGAAAAATCTGGTGTGGTTTTCTTTTTTTCATTCTAATCTCTAAGGAAATTTTCATCCAACTAAGAGAAAAAGAACATGCTCTAAATTCCACCACGGGATGCAAAAATCAGTTATTAATCCGGCTCAGACAAAGCGGAAGGACGGTGCAGTCTGAGAAGGTAGCGCCTGAGGGCTACAGGAAGGGACCGGGAACTCCACAACTGCTCCTGAGAGTGGACGGCCTGGGAGAACCTTTCCTCTAGTGCTGTTCTGGGGAACTTTTTGTGACAAGAGAAGTGTCCCTAATCTTTTTATCTGATGTGGTAGCTATGAGCTACTTGTATTTCTTGAGCACTTGAAATACAGCTAGTGGGACTCAGGAACTCAATTTTATTTGATGTGAATTAACTTAAATTTGAAGAGCCACGTACAACCAGTGGCTAATGTGTTAGTTTCAGACTGCAAGATTCTAGAAAGATACTGGACCAAATTGGAAAAAAAGAAGAAGAAGAAGAAAGAGAAGGAGAAGGGGAGGTAGTTATTCGAAGAAGCCAATCACTAGAGGTTTTCAGCAGGCTCTGAGTCAAGCTCAGTCACTTAATATACCAGTTTTGGTGGACCATCAGAAGGGAGCACTGTGCCTCAGACACAGGGGAAAGTCTACCGGCATTGGAGGAGAAACAGAAGAACACTTCGTTTCTAAGTACCAGAACAGCATTCAAGTACCAGGACAGATGTGAATAAAGCCACTGTCGTGTTGCTTGTAATAGGTCAAGCGTGAGAAAATTACATTGGTCCTATGACGACTGTTGTGCACATACAACACAAACATTAAAAATTAAGTTTTTAAAAAAGTTATTTCATCATAGAAATGGAAACTCAAAACATAAAAATTCCATATACATCACGACTGGAATCTCATGGAGGTACATACAATATGTATAAATGCTTAGAAAAACATGTTTAGAATGACAAGTAAAATATCAACAGAAACGATTTCTAGGGATAAAATTGTACTTGCTTTTTTTATACATTTTATGCTCTGAGTTTCTTACAACGTTCATTTGTCATTTTATACCCAAAAAGTCTTGTTTAGAGGATGCTCTGAATAACTACTGTATTTTTATTTTAAAAAACAAGCAAAATATGACATCATACAGGTAAGTTCTATCATAATCATAATTACATAAAACACACATAGAAAAAAATGAAAGGGTAGCTGAGCTCTGGTGAAATTATAGATTTTTCCTCTACAGTGCTCTTTTCTACAGACATCTTTTTTGCAATTAGGTGTGTGTTATATCCTAAAATTGGAGGAAAATAGGAGAAAAGGGCCTAATGCATTCTATGAGACTGCCCCTAGTACTTACGCAAGCTTCTTGGAAACTTCATCCTCACCCTTACATAAACTCTACTCTTGTTCCCTTCTGCATTCTCCCAGGGACACAGAGGCAGGCTCTGTCCAGGGACACTGGTGACCTCATGGAATGTCCGCTGCCTCAGTGGATAGCTACCCACCCTCTGAGCTTAATGTTTTCTGCTCTGTTTCCTCCCACTCCATTACCACAGTGATTCATAGAAAGAGATCAATAAATATAAAAAACAATTGATCTTCTCCTCTCCCCCTCCTCCTTTTTCTGCATGACCTTGTCTGACATGCTAATGGGAGCCAAGCAAGAGAGGAAGTACAGTGGCTTCCCCGATGGGACATGGTCCCACCCTTCCCTCCATCCACTCTAACTGTGATCACACGATCACGGAATCACTCTCTCAATTTGGCAGATGTTGTTGCCTCCTCCAGTCCACAGGCATCCACACTGGGCTCCTCCTGTATGCTGCCCCTCCTGATAAGATCTCAACACCAGCCTCTCACCCAGAGCCAGCCAAGTTGCAAGCCAGGTTGACAAAAGATGATCGCATATAACCTCTACGGTGAACACGAGGCCTCATCTTGAGAAGAATTCTCAAAAAGACTCATATTTCAGTAAAGAACCGTCTTCTTTTTGCCCTAAAACACAGCAACAAAGACTTTTAAATGAACCAGGGTCTTTTCTAAGGACTTAGAACAGCATTCAAGTACCAAGAGAGATGTGAATAAAGCCATCGTTGTGTTGTTTGTAATAATTTAAGTATGAGAAAAATTACAGACTGGTCAAGTAGAAACTTCAAGTAGGAACCTCATCAAAACACTCTCCCCAGAGCTCAATTCCAGATAATGGTGTTCACAGGTTTAACACGTTTTGACCCAAGAGGCCCATCACCCAAAGTCGTTCGCAATTTTATGAAGGCATGGAATTGAGTTGTTTACACTGCTGGATTGATAAAGCCAAATAAACTAGAAGAGGTATCAACTTATGAAATGTTCCCTTGGAAGGGAACCGAGGCACTAAGAAATGAAGGTGTGTGCCCATGGTAATTTTAATGGCCCTGATTTCAGGTGCATGGAGAAGCTATCTTAGCTTTGTGTTGCTATAGTAAAATACTTGAGCCTTGGTACTTTGAAAGACAGAAGGTTTCTGAGTTTACCTGAAAGGCTGAAAATCCAAGATCGAGTAGATTCGTCTGTTCAGCCTCTTGAAGAGGCTCCTTGACTGCATTACAACATGGCAGAGAAACAGAAAGGGAACAAGCCAGTGTGGAAAGAGCTAATGCATATGGTGATCTAGCTTTATAACAGCTAGTTTCACAGTCCTACAGTAGTCTGAAAATCGTGCACAACAGCCAATCAGTCCTAAGGGTCGTGGCTCTGGGGTCTACATAGCGCACAGGAGGCTCCCTCCACCTCTTACACACTCCCCACTAAGCGCCGCCACGCTGGGACCAAGCTACTAACATATGAACCTTTGGGAGAGAAAAGCCACATCTGAGTCACAGCAGGAATTTTCAGCACGAAGCAAATGCTCACCTAGATTTATTAAAAATGCTGTAGTTTTTGGATACACAAAGAGTGATCGAAATCTATGGCAATCATTTAAATTTTTAAAATGTGTAAGGGTGAAATACACATTGTGATTAATCCCCTTGAAATACTACCCCTCGCGTTGAAGAGGCATGTCCTCATTCTTGCCTCTTTCTGAAATAGTTCTGGAAGTCCTGTTCTGTGAGTGTCTTTACAAGATAAAATCAAAAGTTCAGTGATTCCTGCTGCCAACTGCCATCTGATAGAAATTCAGGATCATAAAATTACCAGTTTATCTTGCATCCTTATCCACCTTTTTCACTGAATCTAGCCCTGTGCAAACTCTGGTACATCCTCAAAGTCAAAATGAGCAGAAAAGGTAAATGTTCTGACTGGAGCCAAGACATGAAGACAGCCGCAACAGCACAAGTAAGGACACGGAAGAGGACTTCCAGAACTGCTTTGGAAAGTGACACAAATGATGAGATGAAGTGTCTGAAGTGATGGGGAAAAGGAAACTAATGGCAATGTGTCTTTTACTTTTTTAGTATTTTTTTTTAATTTAAGCATTCATGTCTTTCAATCACACCTCGTAGAAGTCATTTCAACAAAATGTGACAGCCTCCACCAGTTTGGAACACACAAACAGACAGACGCAAACACAGTCCGTTCATGCCTTTAAGTAGTATCACTTACCCTAGAGTTCTCCACCTAACCATGATCATATTCTAGAAGATTCAGCGTGGGTGGGTGGGTGGGTGAGTGGGTGGGTGGGTGGGTGGGTGTGTGTGTGTGTGTGTGTGTGTGTGTGTGTCTGAAGTCCTTAGTGGCTGGCTTACCAGTCAAGGAGTCAGCATGGAGCAAAGGAACAGACAGAAGCCCCGTCATGGCCAGGTGCATGGAGGAGATGAGTCAGAAGCAGAAAACGTGTGAACATTTGGGAAAGAAGCAGAAAGAAACAAATAGGAACCCCTCAGGGAATCATTTTAGGCACCAAGCACAACTTTGCCAAACTCTTGGCTGGATGGAAATGCCATTCTTATAGTCATTCCTGCTGCCTAAATATGCTAAAACACAAATGGCTTGGGAACACCTTAAAAAGAGAATGTGCTTTGCTCAGATGTGAAAGCATCTCTGAAGGCTGGTTTAGAAATAGAGAAGTGTGACCGTTAATCAGGCTGTGTCAACTTGAACGAATCAAGAAATGCCTACTAGATTCATGAAGCACAGTGCTGAGCGTGCAATGGGAGCCTGCCATACAGGAACGAAGACCCACCCCAGCTATGTGGGGAGCAAAGCCCAACAGGACTGGAGTCTGAGTGGAGTGGAAAGGAAGGGAAGCAGAGGAGATTTTTTTCTCTTTTAGAAGCACTCCAGTCAGTCTTTGCCATTGCCTTTGGACACTGATCTCCAGTATTTTCAGCCTTCAAGTGCAGCACAGACTCAGTTAGGCAGAGAGAGAGAGAGAGAGAGAGAGAGAGAGAGAGAGAGAGAGAGAGAGAGAGAGAGAGAGAGAGAGAGAGGGAGGGAGGGAGGGAGGGAGGATGTGGTGGGTGTGGTGTGTTACTTAGATTAAACCCAGGGCATCTGCACTGAGTGACACCCCCAGCCCTACAGGGTCTCGCTAAGACATGAAGTTGACAAGACTGGGTTCAAACCTGTCCTCTTCCTGCCTCAGACTCCCAGGGTGCCAGGATTACAGGCATGCACCGTCACAATTCTTCAGTGAGCTTCCAAGTCTGCAAACTTAGACTGGCGCTGTGTCCCTGGTCCCTCTTATTTTGCAGATTCCTTTTTTTTTTTTTTCTGTCTGGGCAGCTACTGGTTCCTGTAGACCTCCTACATGCAGACTGCCATTTTGGACTCTTCTGACTCTGATTCCTATAAGCTTAGCTACAAAAAAAGAGAAAATACCTTACATAATCATATATATATATATATATATATATATATATATATTTCCTATTTATTCCTCTGGAGAGCCCTAACCAATTCAAGGAGGAGAGGGGAGCATCTTCAACAAGGAGGAGCTCCCGAGACAGGTGAAAAGAGGCCACAAGTTCCACGGCTTCACACCATGTGCCCAGGACCCACCGCTACCTCGTTCCCTTTGCTTTGTTTACATTTCTCCACTTGTCTCCTCTCCTGTTCTGTGCCTTCTCCCTTTGCTCACAGAGTAGCCCCATTCCAGGCAAGATGACTGCTGGGTTTCAGCTTGGCTGTCTCATAAATTCATCAGGACATGTGTCCCGGGTCTTGATGGGTCACTTTTCAAATAGTTTCTCCTTCCACACTCCCCATTTCAGTAGCTTTGTCTCTCTTCTGCCCTTGCTCCTTTTCCTTGCTTCTTCCTCTTCTCCTCCCTCTGTTCCTCTGGTTTTTTTTTCCTTCAAAACTTACTGAATACCTATTTATATTTAGGCAACAAGAGTTCTAAACAATATAGAACTCAAACCATCATTTTCTTTTTATTCAAAACACACTTCACAGACTAAGTTCATATTTAGGGGTAGCAAAGAGCAACATCAGAATTCTTGTCCATTGCCACAGTTTGGAAAAGTAGCCCCCAAAGTCTATGTGTTAAAAGCTTGGCTCCAGTCTATGCACAATTAAGAGGTGATGCAATCAAGCCAGACGCAGTGTCCACGCCTGTAATCCCAGCACTTGGGCGGCTGAGGCAGGAGGAATGCCATTACTGGAGGCCAGCTTGGGCTCCATAGTGAGTTCAGAACAAGTCTAGACTACAGAGCAAGACCCTGTCTCAAAAAAAAAAAAAAGGCATGATAAAACTTTAAGAAGCGGGGCCTAGTTGGCAGTTCTCTAGTCACATGGGAAAGGCCTTGTGGGGGATACTGAGATCCGTGACGCTCCTCTAAGCCTCTTTTTACGTTCTATCTACCATGAGCTATGCTACTTGTTCCCTCGGATATTCCCCATCATGCTGTGCCACCACATCAAAGAGTCACATCAACAGAGCCAGCCTACCACAAACTGAAACCCCCAAGATTTTCCTCTTTTTAAGCTTATTAACTCAAGTATTTCTTTATAGTAATGAAAAGAGACTAACACATACATCCTTTGACTCTTCTAGCCTCTCCTCCCACTGGACCTCAAGAAAGACACGCTGCATCTCAATTCTTAAATTAAGACATTAGTAAAATAGACCATACTAATTTTATTTCCCTCACACCTTTGAAGAAAAGTATATTATTTGCCTACAGAAACATTTATTTGCATCTCTTAAGAAACTCACAAAACCAGTGAACAATATTGCAAAATGCAGAGAATGCTTATTTTGTATATTAATGCTTTGACAAATATACCCTGGATGTTTGTTAAAATACTCATTTTAAGAGAAATTGAATTCACTATTGTAATTTAATGTCATAGAGAATTCAGGTGTATGTGCGATATTTTGTTTTCTTTAGCTTATACTAGAGTTTTCAACAAAGATTCAAAAATACTGCTTTCTTCCCCCAAAACCTCCATTGTCTAATACTTATTGTATTGCTCAAAGCACGAGTTGTGCCAAGAATGCATAGATGCTCTGCATGCGTCACATTGTGCTAGGAAGAGCCTTGGGTTGAAAATCCTGGAGGCTGGGTTCTTATGCCAGTATTTTTATTTACTAAGTCCATGCGTTTTTGAGTTAGGTTTTTTTTGATAGTCAGCATTGTAAACCAACTCCAAATGATTATTTATTCATTTATTTTAAAATTATTTATTGTAAGGAAACTGGATTATCTCACAAAATTGATTAAAAAGAGAATTAACTGACCAAGACATATAAAGACAAGGAAGAAAACTGGCCCCAGCGTCCAGGGTCAGGGGGACGTGGACCTCTTCCCAATGGTGCTGCCCTTCACGAGCCTATGTTCAAGGACCTTCGGGCCCTGAGCCTCTGTCTTAAATGTCAGACTCATGAGAGAGAGGCTAATATTCTCAACTCTAGGCCCAGAGAGAGAGGGAAAGAGACAGAGAATGTCTCTATATTCTAATTGAAGAGGTGACGAAGATCTTAACATCACCATAGGATGAGAGTTTATTTGTGCACCTGGGGACCTGACTTCCTTATTCCGTAGCCATTTGACCAAAAAAATAAAAAAAATAAAAAAATAAAATAAAGGCAGGGGAGGCTAACAGGGTGGGAGGGGCAGGGAATTCCAAGAGACCTCTACCTGCTTAATTGGACAAGTTACTTAATTCTTGGGCCTCAGTTCCTCCTGTAAACTGGACCAAATCATCCCTAAGATTCTGTTAGCTTCTTGATCCTGTGACTGATGACTTGTGGAAATAGTAATGAGTATCACTGGACAATTTTTAATATTTTCAAAAATACAACAGAAATAGGTTGTTGGAGACAAATTTGCTTTAAAATCATGTTTTAAGGCCTAGAATTGTTTCAATTTACTGGGGACAGCAATGATCTTTGTGCTATTTAGGGTTCTAAGAGAGGCCGAGTTAACAACATTAATATAAAGGGAATTTATTTGGAGGGCTAAGTTTGAGGAGAGAGACAGCCCCAGGCAGCCATGCACACATGGGAGGACTGCAGGGTCCAGTTGCCACTCAGGCTTGTGCCAGGACACCAGTCTGTGACTGCAGGACAACCAGTGTGAGCCTGTGGGGACTGGTTGTCCAAGAAAACAAGACAAAGACTGAAGTGAATCTACTACAGAGATCTGTGAAGACCCGAGCAAGGCAGGAACAAACCAAACCTCTGTGGCTCAAGGCCAGGCCGGAGCTTCAGTTTTTAGGAATAGGCTGTAATCACGTATCTATCCCCGGGAAGATATTCCCTGGATATTCCCGAGTTGCAACAAGTTGATACAATTTCTCCAACAAACACAGTCGTACTCAAATCCCAAACTCTGACTGGTAGTTAATGTTGATTAACATAATACGGGAAAATGATTATTTAGTCAATGTAACCTTATTGAAAATAATGTCTGGTAGGATTCTCTAGAAGTGAAAAGTGTGGGCATTCTTAATCTACATTGTTAAAAGGAGGCTTAATTTATTTATGCAAAGTTGTAATAAATTTCCTCACTCATGCTTACAGATACCTCAAAGAAAACCGTGGAGGGAAAAAAGAAATTTATGGCTGTCTCTGCTCAGCCCCCAGAGTAAAAATCCCACAGGCATTTAGCCATTGATGTCAACATCCTAACTACCTGAGAGGAACTTCAGCAGGAGGCCTTTGAAAGAACATTACATCTCATCTCAGATAAGCTGTCATCAGTGCCTGTGCCCTCTTTTACGAAACTCAGGTGGAGAATTGGAACTTTCATAGGCTTGTGCTATTTTTCTCATTGTGTAACATTAACAATTAAAACATATTAGAATAACACAGAATCGTAATATAATCTTATTTTCTAAATACACTGGGTAGATTTTGACCTAGAAAGTTACAGTTTCATTTGGCAAACTAAATAGTGTGTTGGGGGGTGGGGAGCATTGATCTCAGTGTAGTACCAATTCAGACACCAAGACTTCACTTTCAATTAACTCCTTGTTAGTCCTGTTGTCTCTACAACTAGCGTTGCAACCTTGAATCAGCCAGTTCTATACATTAGTTTCCTCCTCGGTAGAATCAGGAATCTGTGAAAAAAGTTCTGGGCTTCTAGCTCAGTTTTGTATTTCAAATCCTGCAGCGTACTGCCCAAGCACTTCCTAATAGACCAGGCACTACTGCCAAGTGCTTATAGCCTTCAATCCTCACAATGGAAGACCATTTTCATCCTAGCTTTTTCCAACAGGTAACTCATGTAGCAAGGTCAAGGTAAAAAAGAGCAAAGAGTCAGAAGTCATGAGGGGCACGGGAGGCCCCATCTACTCGGGCTCAGACACGTCCCACATGTCCTTCCTCCTGCCACAACTGAGCAGGGGCTTGCATGTCAATTCTTTCCATCTTCCCCCAACATCATCCCTAGCAACCTAAGTTGCTTGTCTCTGATTTGCCTGAAATCTGTGTTTATCTCTCCGGTTCTGAAGAGATGAGACAACATATCTTCCAGGAGTAGTTTCAGTGGGGACCCCCTTCATGGAGGTCCCCGGGAAGCCTCCTACCAAAAAAATGGTCTATGTGAACATAATTGTCCAGAAAGCACAAAAACCTCAAAGACAGCCAGAGCCCCGTTGAAGACGGATGCCTTACCAATGTAGGCATTGGGAAACAAAACCCAGGGGGAATATTACAAAAACTGAGATTATTTTTTTTCTCACCTAAATATAATAAAACAGACGGGGAGAGAAATCTCTCTACAGCCCTCGGGATTTTTCACATCTGGCAAGCAAGGTGCTGACTGACTTTTGTTCCAGATTACCTTTACAAAAATTTTTGTATCACAAACAGCCCTGAAAGACAGATTAGATCCCACTTCTGAGTGGAGTTTAGAAGTGTTTATGGCCCACTGTACAGGATTTGGGTTCCCCAAGCTCAGAGTGCCTCCCTCCTAATTAAATTCACTGTGTGCACAGGTGGGGTCATCTGACCATGGTCATTCCCACCATGTGGGAACCGGGATTCAGGAAACCAATACACACAAGCCAATAATTTTGCTACTGTATTTGCTCTAACAGTCTGTCACCTCTGATCCAGGAATCTCCACATCTTCTGCCAAATTGAAACAAGAACGGCCTAGCTTACTAGTTTGTCAATAGAGTAAAATTTCAGACTCTTCACAACTCTTGGCATTAACAGGCTTGAGACAAGTTTCAATTTAAAAAATGAATTTTATGTCTTCAAGGAGAGGTCAACGAACTCTGTTCCTCCCTTCCTGAGAACTTGAGAGCACCAGTTAGGAAAGATATGGATCTAGGCTTTGAGAATGTCAAATTTGCTCATACTTGTATGGCTTGCCCAGGGCAAATTTAGAACCTCCTGTGCCAGATTTTAAAGGATAACTTAGATTCCTACCCATGTGATGCAATCAGCCCTATACACACCTCAATGCAAAAGCAAAGGCAAGCCGTCGCAGGTAACTGGGCCTCAAGAGCACTCTGACGTCTTACAATTAACTCTGTCCCCCTATGGGCTATTCACTTTTGTTTCTCCTATGAAATATCTACAACATATGAGACCTTCTCCAATATGTTATATTAAATTTGTTCGATCCTAAAGCAAAGTCGCTATGAGTCCTTGGAGGCGGTGAGCTCCCCCAAACAGGTCTTTCACAGAGGAGAATCCTCCAACTTTCTCTGTCACTTTGGTCTGACCTGGAGATGCTGCCAGTAGATTCAGAGGAATAGCAGGTTGGGTGGAAGATGGTGCCAATCCTAGATGGCTCCTAGGCTCTTCACTATCTCTCCCTCCTCTCCTCCTTTCTGTTCACAGAATGTTCTCACAGCGAAGGGCCACGGTATGACTAGATAAGGGTGTGTGTGGGCCAATAATTCATCATGTCCCAGATGCCAGGAGATGATAACGGAGTCCTAATGCCAGCATGGCACCGAGTTTAGACAGAAAAAGGTTTGACTTGCTCACTTCTTTGCAGAACACAGCATTTGTAATGACCACCTTACAGGCGTGCGTTCTGATAAAGAACTCAAAACATTCCACATTAAATCCCCAATACACGCCCGCTCCTTAGCACATTTTAATTCATGTAGCTCTTTTCCTTTTTCAAAGCACCACTGTCTTAAATGGTTCTAATGAAACATCATAGCCAAGTCAAGGATTAGCATGCCCATACCATACATGAAGAAACTGAAGATTGTAGAGGTTACAGTGTGTTGTTCAAGGGCATAAGATTGCTTTTATGTGGCATTGTTGAAACTTGAGCCCAGATGTCAGATTCCAGGTGTGGAACTCTTTTTGTACACCCTGCAGAAGGAGGTGCAAGCAGCAGACATAAGTAAGATATTCTCATTTTCCAGAAAGACAAGATTCAAGTGACTTTGCTAACACCACATATCGTGTAAGCTATTGTGGAACAGATTCAAGGTCTCCAGACACTATGGCCCCAGCTCTTTTTCAACACTCCTTTTACCAGAATGGGTAAGAGTTCATGTTTTCGAGGAATTTCATTGAGAAGCTGGGCACGTTACTGAGGTAGTCACTGATCCCCCGTACTCTGGACATCTGGACATACATAAGATTCGTTTATACCTGGACTTCCGCAAAAACAGGTCTTCTCTTGGTTCACTGTAGTGGGAAGACTGTGGACTTTGGCATCAGACTAATTAGAATTTGAGTCCCAGCCCTAATACTTACTCTCTGTGAGATCTAGGACCAACGACCTACAATTTCCTGGTCCTCAACATCCTCTTTTGTAGATAGTAGCCATCTCAAAGGGAAATCAAGAAGAAAAGCAATCGTGTATGTAGGACATTAAGTAAAGTCAAGCTACTGTTCTCAACCATTATTGGGGAAGTAGGTAGATGGCAGAATGGTTATAAGATGAAGAGGTAAATGAAATCGGGGTCACTAGCAAACAAAGCTTGCCCTGAGAATTATGACAGACAATGCCTCCTGAGAGAAGGAGTGTCCTGCTGAGAGAAGAAATGGGAATGCATCCTTGGACTTCTGAGAGCCTTTTCTTGTGCTTTACCAGCCAGAGCTGGTTTAGCTGCCCGGAAATCTTATGGCTCTGGGAAATGGCCGTAAGTCAACCTGGTCCCTTCCCTGCCTTTGCCTGTGGGATATGCCTCAGAATGTGGCAGTGCCAAGCACTATCTGGCAAGCTACAGGGCTCCAAACCTGTTCCAGCCTCCATCACCAGAAGAAAGCTGAATTTGCTTTCAGTGGAGGTGGTCGGCGGAGCCCAGGAGAGACAGGGGCAGGGAAGCAAGTCTACTGCAGCGGACACTTCCCGCGCCGGGGCCCAGAGCATTAAGACATCCAACCACGTCAAAGCAGCCTAGGGGAAAATGTTCACAGACACAGAAAACAGGGTCTTGGCTCTTTTTCAAACCACACCAGCTCCTGTATCTAATGTACCATTTTCATGGCATTGTTTAAAAATGAAAAGAAAAAAGAAAAGGACAGAGAAAAATACTGGCTGCTATATCCTTTCCTTAAAAAAAAAAAAAAAAGACTTTTGGCTTCAAACTGACAGGGAGTTATTAGCTATCTGCAAGATGAGCTCAGCCCTAAGATAGGGTTTTTTGCCTGCAGGCTGACCAGATAGAAGGGAACCCTGGAGTGGTGGGTTCAATCTGGAATGTCCTCCAAAAGCCTCATGTTCTTATAAATACTGCGTAGGGTTGGGAGGTGGGGACTGGCTGAAAGAGGCAGATGCTTAGGGATTGACTTGGAGGGGCGTGTGCTGGTTTTGCCCTTTTCTCCTAGTCTCTCTGCCCTACCATGCCGTGAAGATCTGTCTCCTGGACAGCTAGAGCTCTAGCTTTCACAAAGCTTTCGCTTCCTCCTAACCTAGTTCCCTGTGCCCTGCCCTTGAGGGAAAGAAAACAAAGTGTGATTAACAGCAATCCACCCTACTTCCCTGATAGTAAAGCCCAGGGGACCAAGAGTCCCTCTTTACAGGTTCAGTTCTGCCCCTGAACCCCATGCACCATTAGAAGGAAAAGTTGACCTCACATATTCTAAAAGTCTTGCAGAAAAGTCGAACAGGATCTAAAAGAAGTCACTTGTCTATATAAACAGAAGAGGAGAAAGTCAACCTGAATAGGGCTGCATAACAGAAATCCTTCTGGCCCTCAAGTCCCCTGTTTCTAAGGACTCTTGGAATGACAATGATTTGACCTGGACAACATAAGGCCGAGGGAAATTTAGTAAGACTTTCATAACAGGATTCCAGTTTACCAACAGAGAGCTTATAGGCAGAGAAAACCAGGTAAAGACAAAACAAAGAAGGAAGAGGCTTCGCTTACATAAGGGAGACCCAGATCAGGATTCCTAGCTTAGCTAATTTCTCTTTTCTGGGACAGAACACCTGACATTAACAACTTAAGGGAAGAAAGCTTCATTTTACCTCAGTTTCAGGTCTCAGGGCACTTGCGAGTGGCTCAGAGCACGTAGCAGAGGCACAGCCAGAAGAAAAGCCGCTCACTATTAGCAGACAGGAAGCCGCGTGGGGAGGAAGAGCACACCTTTCCAGGGTCTGTCCCAGTGACCTACCCTTTCCAGGTCAAGCCCCAGGGTTCCACCCCTCTGGCCAGACTCCTCCTCTTTAAAGCACGTGGTTCCATAACTACTCTGTAACATTCAAATGCTTAAGTCTTTTGAGGGATATTCTAGATCCAAATCATAACAAATGGTAATAAACTTAAGTTAGGGAATCAAGAAAGAACAGAAGAGAAATGTCTTGATTTTCAAGTCTTCCTTCCAGCTCAAGCATACTAGGATAAGCCCCCCTAAGGACAGTGTTGATAGTGAAAGGAAAAATGTCTTCTGTGTCTTAGGAACACTGCACCATTGACCCTGCAATCCTGCTTAACAGATTCCACTAGGGCCATGTCTCTGTTGATCATGCTTCTCCAAGTCCTCTATGGAAAAGACAAAAATGTGGTCAGAGAGTACCATCTCCTCCTGCCAACACAGCTTCTGCTAGAGGGAAGCCAAGGCTTAAAGCTCCTTCCCATCACGGATCTGTTAAGCTATCAATTTATTGAGGGCAAACCATGTAAATTAGTAAGACCTAGGTACTCCACAGAAGACTCAGGTACCCAGGAGCAGCCTGTCTCCTGCAGGAGTGGGAGATCTGTGTCCGGGAGCTCAGAGGCAAGGTAGAGGCGGGGCCTGAGCATATTCCAGCAACCAAACTGTCTCCTTTCCTCTTTTCTGTTCCCTCTCTCTCTGCTTAGTGTCCATGCTAATGAAAATAAGCCTGCACAGCTTCTTCTGCAGCCCAAGAATTTGTTCAGAGCAATTTGGAACCAATTGAATGAACAGGAATAAATGAGCAGATATTGCAGTTTATGGCTGGCTGCTCTAAGACCCCAGGCAGTGATTAGAGGGCCTCTGTCCTTTTTATGCCCACAGCAAGAAGACAGTGAAATTTGGTCCAGTTAAGAGCTCTAAACAGGAGGTATGGTGGTGAGGAACCGGATGGGTAATTATAGCCTGTGTTAATACTGGGGCAATGGCTCTGCCACTCGGACCTGAGAAATCATTAAGTGATTGAGTAAAAGATTGGAACGGTGGGAGGCAGTGATTGCTTTGTTAGGCCCATGGATAGACAGGGATGAAGTGTCCTCAGGGGAGGGAAGGACGATTGCTACTTCTGGTCGACCTTGGCTGCTGCCAGATTCTGCCCCAATACTGATTCACTCTCCCTCAGCAGCAGGGAAAACAAGGATGACTCACACTTGCACCCGCTGTCCCCCTTCCTCCTCTACCTCCACACTGAGAAGCAGACGAGTAGCCTTTGTGGATTCTTATGTTCTCTCCTCTCTGGAACAGACGGAAGGATGGGTTGACAACAGTCTCCCCATGGTCTGCCATCAAATCTTTGTAGCCAAGGACACTAAGTTCCAAGGTGACTGTCCAGGATCCCAGGAGTATGTGTGGCTTTGGAATAGAGATTTCTTGTAAGTCAAGTGAACAGTTGCCTTTGAAACCTGGAGTCCAGAGTCTTGAACCCAGAACTAGAGAAACTGGGGAGCGGTTATGGTTGACCTTGGCAGAGCATCTGAACCCCAGTGAAGCATTTGAGGAAGAGGCTCCTGGGATGAGTACAAAAAGAAGAAACACTATCTTTATTAGGACATCTTGTGTCCTTCGGCATTTTGCTCCTCTCTACGATTCTAAGAATAAAATCAAAGATAGTGTTTTCTCTAAAACCACCCACACACGTTACTTCGTTCTGCTTTGTAGTTGCAGCACTGAAGCCATTAAAATGAGTAAGTTGAGCTTCCTGCTCTCAAGAAACTCAAGTCTAGTGGAGACAGAAAAGTAACTATGTCATTTCTGTCTAAAGCTCCAAGTTATATGTGGGTACAGAGCATGCAAAGTAGAGCACAACCTACTACAGCCACAAGACATGCTATGAGCTGCCTCCTAAAGGACGAGATGCCGGTCAGAAAGCGGGGCGGGGGTGGGGGACGACGGACTCCACCGTTACTCTGGCAGAGAAAACAGCACCAGCAAAGTCATGAAGGTTGGAAACCGCATGGCTCACTTGGAGAGTTACTGTTGGCCCAGTATTACGAAAAAGTAAGGCGTGGTGCCGACCGATGGGCCAGATGAACCCAGCATTCCCACTCCCACGCTAGAGAACACAGGCTTTCCTAGGTATATAATGAGAGCTGCCGGAGGTGGAGCAGTGGTAGGAAGATGAGTTTTAAATTTAAGTCCTCTCCAGAGGACCAATGAAGGGGAAGGATTTGAGCAACCTTCCTAGCACTTGACTGGAAGTGGGTTATTAAGAACTTTTAAAACGAGGATGGTTAGCAGGCTTCTGGACTGGATGAGACCGGGTGGGTCTGATCATGAGAAGGACAAAACACAGGAGAGAACAGTCCGGGTGTATTTGACTCATTGAAGTTCAAGTGACCTGCTGGAGAAATTCCCAGAAGGTTTAGTCACAGATCCCAGTTACTGCACAGCTCAGTAGCTTAAGAAAGGCCTTCAGCCTCTCTGGGCTTCCGTTTCCCTGTCTGCAGACTGGAACACTCGGGCTCCTCCAATGACCTTCTGGAAGTAGACTGCGGAGGCCAAACAGGAAAATGTATTTTGAGTATCTTAGAAATAAAGCTGTCCTATAATGAAATAAATTGGGCACTCTTGGGTTTCCTATTGTTGCAAAACGTTTGCACTTGTAAGAGATCTGCTCTTTGTCTTTTTGAGGTATGTTTAAAACATACACAAGCCATGAATTATCGTGTGCTTGGCTTTAACTTGTTTCCCCTTTGGCTTTGTGGAAGGGCAGGGAAGCATGTTATACAACATATGTGTGCCTCTTGGAGGGAGCCGGGAGGCCACTTGGTCTAATGCTTTTCTCTTACATGTGAGGAAGGGACGCACCAGAAGAGCGTGGCAGCCAGTGGCAAGGCAGGCGCAGCTCGCAGACCTGGCAGCCCTCACCACGCCCTCCTGGCTCAGCAGGGCTGGACTGCAACGCCAGAGCTAAAGCCGCCCCACCTCAGGCCACTGGGCCTCCTGTGGAGCTCTGTTCCTTCAAATGAGAAAAGAACTATTTGGAATAATGGTTACAAAGCCCTCTGAAGTTCCAAAGAGTTAGAGATATATATGGCCCAGACTAATGAGTCTCTCTCTCTTCATCGCAGGGCCAGAACATTTTCTAGATTTAAATAATGCAAGACAGAATATGGATGGGATCCGTGACTGGGAGCAGCAGGGTAGAGATGTGGAACTGTGAATAAATTATAGCTTTTGGGCCGGAGTAAGGTGCAAAAGGGACCAAAGAAGTGCAGAAGATAAATGAGCCTTCACATGGGAAGGGATGGGTACTGGGAAGAGCTCACTGCTCCCCACCACCCAGCTCAGTCCAGGACAGGATGGTCAGAGGGCAATGAACAAAGCCGGCGGAGCCGTAAGGTGCTCTCAAGACCCTTGTCTTCACCAGGGGCTGGACCCCATAAGAGGGTGAGTGTGAACTCCTCTATGTAGAACATGAAACCCAGCTCCTGGAAGATCATGCCCCACCCATGGGATGGCACACTGAGATGAGGTGCATGCGGCCCTGGATTGGGAATGTCCCCCAAATATTCACGTATTTGGAAAGTGATTCAATCATGGCAGTTAACTCATTGATTTTCTGTGCTGGTAAAAGGTACAGCCTGGTCAGGAAGGGCAGATTACTAAGGGTGTGGCTCTGAAGGACGTATTCTTACCTTAGTCTTTCCTCAATGCTCCTCCTTCCTCTCGCAATGTCCTGAACAGCTGCCTCCATCAGATCCTTCTGCTGTGCCCCCACTGCTAGCCGACCATGAGCAAACTAAGACCCCCGGAGTATGTGCTAAAGAAATCTTTTCCCCCTTAAGTTGTTGTTGAGTATTGTGTCCAAACAAGGGGAAAATGTCAAAGACACTTGTGATGTAAAGGATCTGAGAAGTTTCACTTCAGACAAACTGATCAAGGTTGACTTATCCCCTTAAACCATTTCTGAGAGCGATCTGACCACAGAAGTCCTTTCCCAGCCTCACCCTGGAAGATGCAGCTGGACACCCCAGCCTGGCCCTCCTTCCTGTCTCCAGGTAGTCTCCTCTCATGAAATGACGCCACATTTGCCTATTGTATGATGCTTCTGAGAACTAGGCTTCCAGACATCTGAACAACTGCTTGCAGATTTCAACCTGTATTATCAAACCCCAATCACCCAAAGTGAAAAGTCCCATCTCCTGGGAGGACTCGGACTAGAATTCAGACTCATCCGTCTTGGTAAGTACATCCTGAACTCTCAGTAGTGGATAGGTATGGACAAGAGCAGACAGAGTCCCTCATCTGACCACAATCAGGGGGAAAGGCACAGTGCCCAAAGCAAAAGAGGTTCAAGATACTGATCAAGCAGATGCTAAATTTGGGGATCCAGGGCATCCAGGAAAAGAAGGTCTAGAAACCTCTGTCTTTGTTGTAATAAAATTCACATAATATAAAAGGCACCGTCTAACTCATGTTTAAGTGTACAGTCCAGCCCTAAGACCTCACAGTCATTGCCACACATCTCCACAACTCCATACATCTTGCAAAACTGAAACTCTGTATCTATCCAACAACTCCCCACTTCCATTTCCTCAGGCCCCAGAAACTACTATTTTACTCTGTCTTTCTAAACTGAACTACTTTAAGAACCTCAGATAAGTGAAATTATATTTATGGCTGGCTTGTTTCACTCCACGTATCTCAGGGCTGGATCCACGAAGTTTCTGTGCCTGGAATATAGCGATGAGTTGACTGCAGGTGCTGCTTGTGCACAGGTGAGTGAAGGTTTCCACGGACTCTAAACCTGCTGGGGACTCAGAGGGTGACAGAGGGTCCTTCCAGCCTGGAAAGGATACCTAACCCCTCAGGTAGCTCAAAAAAGAAAAGAAAGATGGACAGACAGACCGACCTATATACTTATGAATGGACAAATAGATTCCTTTTCCAACCTTGCAGGTCCACGGTTCTAAGGTAGGTTCCGGAAGAATTAAGAGCAATCATGATGCATTTGTAACAGGAGACAGGGTAACCAGGTATCCAGGGCAATTCTCTGCAAACCAAATAGCTTCTTAAGATCTGCCTTGTGAAAGAAGTCATCTTGCCTATTAACAAAGCCACCAAGCCATCTGGGCCCAGTCTCCTCCCCATAATCATACTCCCGGTTTGGTCCAAATTTTCAGATAAGATCAGCAACTCCCATGTTGAAAGCATCTAAAAAGTACATTCCCCACCACTCCTGCTGATCCCAGCCCACTGGCCCAGGGCAGGTGACCTAGTGGATTATCTCTCCCTTTCTTCTAGGGAACTCAGCTCCTGGACCCTAGGCCTTCTCATCTTCAATTTCCCCTCATGGCTACACAATGGCCCTCTCATTAGTCGGCCTCCTCCTCTGTCCACAGGCCTTTATTCCAGTAACTATGGAGTCAGCCACTGCACTTTCTGACAAGGAGGAAAAGAGCAATTAGGGGCTTTTGTCTCTGCCTTGCGGCCTGGCTGACATCATCTTCCATTCCCCAGCAAGCTGGATTCATCATTAACCCCCTTCTATCCCTGCTGCCTCTGGTCAGGAAGTCAAGCCAGGAACACATGGAAAAACAAAGTGATGAGCTGCAACCCCTGTGTCCAGAGAGGCCAGAGCCCCAGGGATGCTGGGAAAGAGGAAATGCAGGGGCCATAGCTCAGAATCTGCAGAGGCCCAGATAATCACTGAGGTCGTTGGGGCAGCTCATTAACCTTCAGTGGCCATTCCCGGCTCCATGGTCATCTCACACCCAGTCTGTAGGCTAGCAACAGTGACCACCACTGCTAGTCACAGTACAGCACACTCTGAACCAACACTACCCGGCTAGGGATGGCTAAGCACTGAGAAGGAAGAAGGTGAGGTACGCAACCTAGCAGATACAGGCTGTCCAACATCACCAAAATAATCTCTGGAGCATAGAAGATGTTGGGAATTTTCAGAGCTCTTATCAGGTGCCTACTATGTAAGGCAATGTAACAGAATAATATATAAGACAGGCCCAGACACTGTCCTCAGGGAACCTCAGACAAACACTGAGCCAGCCACCACCACATGCTGAGGACCTCTAAGAGAGGCACCTACTCCATTGCTGAGCACCAGGAATCACTTCTTGAGGAATTTGGATTAAATTTTTGGAAGAACTCACATTTAGTTCTTTAGGAAGAATTCAAATTAATTCTTCAGGAAGAATTCCTGTAGATGCTTAAAGCCAGAAGCCCAGATTCACCTATGGGAAGTAGATAATGAGATGATACAAGAAACCGCCCTCCCTTGGTAAAGAAGACAGCTTGCTTAAGGCTCCCCACGGGCCGTGAGGCTCAAATGTAGTCAATGAGGCTAGAGCTGACGGTGCAGAGCTGGATGCCCGAACCTGCCCTTCTCCACCCAACCCCTTACCTCACTGGCATCGATGGAGATTATCAGGTGTATTCGTTTGGATTCTTACAAAAGGCAGAGCTTACAGAAATTATAACAAAAAGGATCTATGTGGAAGGCTTACAAGTCTGAAGAGGGCAGAGATAGTCCAAGATGGCGGCCAGCATGTGTTAGAGCTGGAGAGTCCAATGGCTGCTCAGCCACGAGGTAAAACACCCATCCAGGGTGGCAGGACAGCTGGTGAGTCTGCTGTGGATCTCAGTTGTTGGAAGAACAGTGGCAAAGACCAGAGACTGAAGATCAGTGACTGGAGATCAGCAAGGGGCAGGCAGGTCCAAGTCGAGACTGGAGCGAACCTGCGATGATGAACATCTGCAGAGTGTAGCAAGTCGGCATTCACAGACAAGGGCAAAGGCGAGAGCTTTCCCAGGGGACAGAGCTGTAACAATCTTCCTTCTTACTTCCTTTTGTACGGTTTAAGTTCCCAGTTAAGCATCTCACAACTGGGTGGGTGTTCTCCCCTCAGTCGCTGGCCCACAAATCACTCACACTCGAATCCAGGATGGTTCCTAGTTGCCTAAACCAGGCGGGGTTCCTGATTGCCTCAAATTGATATAATCTCTCCAGGAGTTACCCAGGGACCCCAGAAGTCTCATCTAATTCCTAACAACGCACGAGCAGGAAAGGAGACACAAAGTGGCCCACCAAGGCACACTTGCCATTGGTAGAAATATCTTCTTTAAATAAAGTTAAAGTCAGGATGAAGGTAGTAAGCAGAAAATAAGATGAGGCTTTGAACTCCAAAAAACACCACTTGCCAGATGCATGAACACATCCAAGTGTACTAATCTGAGACTTTGTTTCCTTCTCTTTGGAAAGGACGAAGTACAGCTACGTCTACAGCCTCCGGGAGGACTAGCTGAATGAATGCCTGGTCCAAAGCTCAGCCATCAGTCCTTTTCTGCCTCTGACAAGCACGGCGTTTATTGACAGCTACGACCCTCATATCAATGAAGCTTCAGTAAATCTCACTGTTTCTAGTTCCTTGAGCCATTCTTCCTATCACATCATCTCCAAGCTCTTTACCATCTGGTTGCAAATCTCAGGATAATTCCATCCTTAAGTGCCAGCTGCAGTGAGGACAAGGTACATCTGTCTCCTTCCTCTGTTTACCTCAGCACCCAGCACGATGTCTAACACACAGCAAGCAGTCAATATACACCTGCTAAGGGAATAACTGCAGTTTGGGCATGATGCTTCTTTCTTTTCTCTCCCGCCTTTTTTTTTTTTTTTACAGCGCTGGGGATTAAGCCCCCAACCTTGTGCATAAAAGGCAAGTACCCTACCACTGAGATATATTCCCAGCCCATTGTACTTCTTTTAATGTGGCCTATGGTGTTCTTCATTTTTAAAAAATCTGTCATTCTCTTAACTCATAATAGTCTAATAGTCAATGAAAACCCCAGGAGGTTCATGTATGAGCTGCTATTGTGTGGAGCCCCCCCTCATCCTGTCCTCATTAGGTTAGTTTTTAAACTGAAGTCAGGACTTTGATTTATACCTTCTACATTTCATCTTGTTAGTTTCAGTCCATTGTTCTGGCCTGCCCAGACCTTTTTTGAATCTTCACTTTGTCATCCAACATATTAGCTCTCCCATCCACCTTTCCTTCATCTATCAGTTTTCTAAGCATGCCTCCTATGTCTTCATGTAGAGGATAAAATGTCAAAGAAGACAGACACATTGTGTGGTTCTTCAAGGAAATGGACAAGTCCCATGATCCAGTACTGGAGACTTCCTGGTTGACATCCACCATTAATCAATACTTTTGGGGACAATTGTTAAACCAGTGAAGAAGCCACTATACAGTGCACAATAATTTTATTTTTGTCCACAATAATATTACAAGAGTCACTGTCAAATCCTTGTCACAAATAAAATCCTTACTATATTAATAACTACCAGGTATGGGGGTGAGAGCAACCAAGTATCAAGCCTACTACACACTATCTCATTTAACAATCCCCCCCCAAAATACATGAAGACGACTGCAGTATGGAAAAGGCAGCAGGTGGCCAGATTGACTAAATTTGAGTCCTGACTGCCTCCTGCTGGCTGAGCAACATTTTTTGAGACAGGGTCTCACTCTGTATTCCTGGCTGGTTCTGAACTCTCTATGGAGCCCAGGCTAGCCTTGAACTTAAAGCAAACCTTCTGCCTCAGCCTCCTAAGTGCTGGGATCACAGGTGTGCACCACCAAGGCCAGGTCTGAGCAACTTTAGATAATGCATTGTGAAAATGGGCCATTTGCTACAAGTTACTTCAAAATCTAAGTGACTTGTTATCATTAAAGTTTATTTCATGCTCGTGCCCAGACCGACCCCATGAGGGTGGTCTTTTGGAGGCCAGTCTTGGAACCAAGTCTTCAGGCAACTAGTAGCTGCTTCTCAGAGGACTCGCTGAGTCTTCTCTATTCGTCCAACATGCAAAGAAAATGGAGAATTCTAAGATAAGTGAATTTTAGTCTGTCACTGTGCCCACATTCCAGTGGCCAAAACGAATCATGTGACCAACCTCAATGCACAGTAGACTGGAAAACATACAGCATATTTCAGATGGGAAAGTCTGTCTACTTCCTCCATATTGACACTAGCACACTCCCTGACTCACAACGTCTGTGTCGCCAGAAATCTACAGATAAACAGAACCAAAAAATGAGAAATGAGTGGAGAAGGAGGGAGGGAGGGAAGGAGGTAGGGAGGGAGAGATTGAGAGGGAGGGAGGGAGGGAGGGAGAGAGAGAGAGAGAGAGAGAGAGAGAGAAATTTACTTTAAGTTACTGGCTCACAGAGTCATTGAAGCCATGAGTCTGAAATTTACAAGTCAGACTAGAAATTTCAGTCGGAGTTCCTGTTGCAGACTTGAATCTAAGAACTGCATGGAAGCAGAATCCATTTCTTTTTTTCTTAAGGCCTTCAAGTGACTGGATCAGGCCTACCCAGATCATAAGATTGAGATTCCCTAAGAGGGAATTTACAGATTTTTATCACAAAAAAATGTCTATAAGGAAGGCTTACAAATCCAAGGATAAAGATGGTTCAAGATGGCTGCTCAGCCATGAAGTAGATCTCCTGTCCAGGACTGCAGAACAGCCAGTGAGGTGAGAGTCTGCTGTAGATCTCGGGTGAAGACCAAAGCCTGAAGATTGGTGACTGAAGAGCAGCAACAGGAAGACAGGCACAAGTCGAGACTGGAGCAAATCTGTGCTGATGATCTGTGATGTGTAGTAAGTTGGCGTCCCTAGACAATCGCAAAGGCGAGAGCTTTCCCAGAGGAAGAAGCTGTAACAATTGTCCCTCTTCCTTCCTTTTATACTGTTGGAATTCCACTTGGCCCTCCCACATCTGGGTGGGTGCTCTTCTCTCATTGGACAGCCCACAAATGACTCACACTCTAATCCAGACCAGTTCTTGCTCTCCAACCTAAGGTGGTTGACAAATCCCAATCCTAATGGAGGTGTGGTTCCTAATTCACTCAAGTTGACATAATCCCATCAACGGACACATATGTCTAGTTTTCCCATGTCCAACCAAGCTGCAAACTACTCTGTTTACGTGTGGCTTGAGAATCCAGAAAGCATCTCTCAAGGTGTAGAATTATCTCTGGCATTAGAGTCAGGAACGAGGCATTAGAGTCAGGAACGAGACATAAGGCAGCCCTATTCAGCAGGCCTCTCTCCCACTCCAGCTGGTGCAGACCTTGGCAGTCATGTCAGCTATTCGGTATCGTCTGCCCGCAGCCATGGCATCTCATGCTGTGAATGCAGATCACATCTGGCTCCATCCAGATCACCAGGCATTTTGGCCAAATGAAAAGCATTTGGCCAAGAAGTCTTCAGGTTTGCATTCTATGCAGCAAAGTGAAGCACCTCCCAAATAATATCCACATACTAATCCCCAGAACCTGAGGCTATGTCTCATTACAGGGCAAAAGGAAATTTGCAGATGTGATTAAGGTTAAGACCCTTGAAACCAACCGTTTCTGATTGCCTAGGTGGACCCAATCTAAGCATCTGTGTCCTGTAGCTGATGGCAGCAATAAGACAACAGAATGGGAGAAAATGAGGGGACAGAGGCAGTGAAGATGAAGGAAGGGGCCATGACTGAGGTACTGGGGACCTCTAGAAGGCGAGAGCCTCAAAGACCTGGACCTCCAGAGAGGGATGCACCTCTATTCACATCTTGATCTTTGCCTGGGAAGAGCCTTGTGAGGCTTCTGACTTTAGAATTGTGGTAAATTTTTGTTGTTTTAAGCCACTGTGTGGTAATCACTGCAGCAACCACAGAGAACTAATACACATACCAACGCAGGGGAAAGCAGCAGACCCAGAGGACCTGGGACAAAGATGGAGACGTGAATGGAAAAGGAGGGCAAGCCCCTTGCCTGACATGCCCATCCTTCTTGTCTTTTATCTAATTGTCACCCAGGCCTGAGGGGCTCCTAAGGACCAGTGGGGGTGAAAAGCGATGTGAGAATTACTTCTAGTTACATGCACTCGTACATGCGCGCGTGTGTATAATATACGGAAGGACCTCAATGCCTTCTTACACGAGCTCCATTCCAAGAACAGGAACGACCCTCTTCTGCCTCCTTCTTCCCAGCACCCACCAAGGGACAGTTTATCACATAGCCTGCCCCGCCCCAGCCCCCTTCCTCCCCCAGCACGAGCCAGCAGCCATCCATTCCCAGCCATTCCCGAGTCATCTCTTTAGAGCGATGAACGCCATCGTTAGGAGCCTTTCATTATCAGCGGCTTGCACGCAGCTGATGTTGATTTGATAGAATCCAATTTAGCATCCCACTCTGGGCTCTGCTCCATAAGCATTTGGGTTTAGCATGTACAGGCAGTTTGATGCTGTCTTGATGGCCTTTTAAGCGGCTGAGAAAATTGCTGGCATGGCAATTTGGTGGCAGGCAGGCTCTTGGAGGGTGGGGCTGGAGGACTAGGGAAAGAGGCGAGAGACCAAGGAGACATTTCAGCCCATATCTGTTAAAGAGTTTGCTAAGAGTCTGGCAATCACCCACTGAAGTGGAGAACAGATAAACACTCAGAGCCTCTAGGGGGCTCAGCCCACTGAGTCCATGGCGCCTCCTTCCAGTGGGCCCTGCGGTGCTTCCAGATCAAAAAATCAAAGTGCCGACAAAGGGCACAGCACAAAATGCTTTCCCATAGTAACTGCCAGTTCCTAGAAGAAGGGGCATGGTTCCCTGAGGGCAGTGGTATGATCATAAGTGTGCAACCTCTGAATCTTCCAATTAAAAGACTATAACTTACTACATTTGCCCATTAACCTAGTGTAAATACTCCCACTCTACCAGCGTTGAGCTACAATGAGATGTCACAGTTACAGTTCTGGGGAAAAATATACTCCATGGGTTGTGGAAATCTGAATGCACTCGTGATGTTGTTCTGAACTTAGGCCAATTTTATAACTGAACAAACTGAGGCTCAGAGTAGTCCTGAGTTAATCATGAGCTGATGGCTAAGGGCTTTGCCCCATCTGTGAGATGCAGATACCAAGAATCTCCTGAGAGTCCAGCCTGGGCCCGCACTGGAACACACAGACAAGTAGCCCTGCCCTTGGCCCCACCATCACTCACATTCTGTTTTAGAAAGTGAGCCTTCTTCTGGGAAGCAAGCAGAACACGGGCTTGGGCAAGAACAGGACCAGTTCCTCCCAGGAGGCAAGGAGGGAGCAGTTCTGCCCCGGGTGACCTGACTGTAGTTGGGGAATGTCTTAGTTACTTTTTCTTTGCTGTGACTCAATGCCTGACATCCACAACAGAGGGGAGGAAAAGTTTATTTTAGCTCACAGTTTCAGAGGACCGCAGTCAATCCAGCAACCATGGAAGCAGAAGCAGAGGTGGAGGCAGTTCCTCCTCACAGCGCCGCAGAACAGGAAACCGAGTCAAGTCTCCAAGGGAAGACAGGGAGCAGCATATATTCTGCCGCATCCCAACCCAGTGATCCGCCCCTTGCGGATCCAGCCTCAGCGTTCCGCCCCCTTCCGGGTTTAAGTCCCCACCACATGCCTGGAATCCAATCCACACGTCTGCAACCTATGATCTGCCCCATGTCTCCCTTCCAACACACACCTGCAATCTGCCAATGCCCATAATCCACCCCTGCAGGGCCCCCTCTCCCAACAGCACGTGGTTCCACAGATAACCCATAACATCCAAATGCATGAGGTTTGGGGGGGACAGTCCAATCCAGACCACAATAGGGAGGCTGAACCACTGCGACGGCTCCCCCTCCATTTCCTTCTCACTTGGATTTGCTTCACATGCACTCAGAGACCTCAGACACCACTGGTTTCACATCTTCCTCGAGGCTTCTGTACATGTGTGTCTCAGCCTGTTGCTCCCCTTCGCTCCTCCGTGCACCGGGCCTCCAGAGGCCACTGGCAGCCCAGCAGGGTGACCGCTTCTCATCTCAGTCACCTCTGCAGTAGCAAGTTTGGGGTGAGCTCAGATTTGCTCTATGCTGGCAGTGTTCTGCTTCAGGAGCTCACCGCCCTGCGCTCCCAACACCTTCTCTGACACTGTGGCTTTGACCTGCAGACAACTGCCAAGAGGCCAAGCCACAGGCACATCCACATCCCAGGCGCAATTTCCTGTTAGCAGGACAGCAGCTGATGGAACAACACCTCAACTCTCAGTCTCCAGGCGAAGCCTTCCAGGAATATCTCCACTTTGCTGCTCTCGGAGCCTCAGCAGTACACGGACCCTGTGTCCTTCTTTGCCCTGATGCCTCCTTCCACTTCCTGGGTCACCTCCCAAATAAACCACCTGTGTCCAACTCTTGTCCCTCGTGCTGCTTACATGTGCAATGCCAACCCTCCCAGGTGGTACCAGCCACATACTCAGTTAACAGAACAGGAAACAGGCAGCCCAGCCCCTGACTTGTGCTAACCTAACCAAGATGCCCACAAAGACACTGGTTCATGCTAATGGAACCATAGCCCATGTTCACTGAGATGGCTGGGTCAGGAATGCCCATGCCAAGAACTAAAATATCTGGCTCCAAAAGAGCCACTTTGGTCACAAAGCCTATCTCCGTGAGTGGCTCCCTGTACTCATATTTCAGCTATTGTTTTTGATGTTTTTGTAGACCAAAACATCATGTGGCATGTGACTATATTCCAAATTCTGAAAGGCTCTGGAATTTGAAGTACTTCTAGAAGCATTTTGAAAAAGAGATAATCAACCTGTATATGTACATGAACATCCACACACATTTACATGTATGCATACGTACAGTTAAAAAAACTGAAAAGAAATTCACCAGAACTTAAGACTAGTGATTTCTGAATAATGGCAGGGGATATTTCTCTTTAGCATGTGCTTTTCTGTTTTTTTCTAATTAATTATACAATGAAATATTACCATGGTAAAATGTGAATGCAATAATTTTTTTTAAAAAAGGACAAAGCTTTCTGAAGCATAGATAACCTAGAATACTGACTGCTGTTCAGCAAGGCCCTATCTCTGTCACTTCCTAGGAAACTCACCTGGAAGGGAAGACAGAAGACGGAGAAGACAGAACAGGTAGCAGTGGAAGACAGAAAGATGTAAGTCAGACCCCATGTTCTCTCTCCACACAGGTACATGGGGGTAGGAAGGGGACTGAAAAAGAGAGACAGAAGTCCCAGGAACTACACGTGCAGGGACAGTGTGCATTGGCTGTGTCACGTGAGGGTGATGTGAGAACCGAAAGGACTCATTTGATTAATACATCAAGAAAAAAGTTCTACAGGGGACGGGCAAGGCTTCAGCCTTTCTAAATCTACAGTAAAGATGCTAAGGGGGCACTTGTCACCACCCCATGGGAGGAGGATTGCCTTCACCTCAGAGTGCCAAGAAAAGTATTCATCCCAAGTTGGCTAATTCCCCTTTGTTCTTTCATCCCATAAATTTAAACTCAGCACTTCTCTTCCAGCCACTGCCCCTCAGCTGTGTGAGTCTCAGAACCATGAGGACCTTCCTTGCTGCTGGTCCACACCAGCTGTTAGTGCAGTGACTGTTAACAGCCAATAACAGACTGGATAAGCAAACTCAACTGACATTCCACCCCCCCCAAGGTGAGGGAGGAAAGAAAACCAATCAGCAGACCTGAGCTTTTTGTCCCTATTTTCCAACAACCCACCTCATGACTTCCGGTAGGCCAATTATTTATTTTGTGTTTCAGTTTCCCCAAAAGACAAACAGTATCTCCTAAAAGAAAATTCAGAAAAAAAAATTCTCACTACCTGCCCTTGAGGGGAATGGGGCAGGAGGACTGCCCAGTATCTGAAGCCAGCCTGGTCTACATAGTGAGTTCAGGACCAGTGTGTGGACTGAACAGCAAGACTGGATGCTGCCTCAAAAAAAAAAAAAAAATCACCTATTGTATATACATCTATTATATCTACCAAGATTACGCATTGCTCTTTGGGATAAAGAACAGACTTAAGCGGGGAGTATTAACGAGGCCTATCCTCAAGCCCTTAGGAGCAGGGGAGTTTCTAAGAGGCCCAAGCCATACAGGTTCCATACACAGATCCGGAGGACACGGAGACTAAGATTAAGGCCATGGCGTCGGGGGTTGAGGCGAAGCTTGGCCTGGGTGTGGATCTGTGCTTCTCCTCAATGGCCTGTCCCCTGGGACCCTGTGGTCTTAATGGAGGCCGCATTAGCTAATCTAGTGATTCAATTAGTTCTTAAATGCTCCTGGCCTGAGAAGGAGGGAAGGCAAGGTGGGGACTTGCTGACTCCTATTTGCCCGGAAAGGGTTTCCCGAGACAATGGAGAAGCAATTTGAATTCCCAAGTCCCCCACTTCCTTCTCCATCCCAGAGCCCCTGGGTCATCAGCCCAAATGAGATCATGCCTGTAAAAGCACTTTGTAAACTATTTTTATTACTCATTCCCCCCTTGGGTGGAGGGCCTTCATCAGCCACCTCTGGCCCAAAGGTAAGAGGCTGCTTTGAAGCAGAAGACAAGCGAGTTTTTGAGCAGAGGCCCCAGATTTAACCTTTAGGAATCCCAGGCCAGTAGTTTTTCCAGACAACCCAAAATGGAAATGATATGCTAATGCTCTAACCAAGCATCACCAAAGCTTTCAGGGCAGCAAATCTGCTCAGTTCTGGCCTCTGTTAGACGGGAGATGCAGCAACGCTCACTGGGGACACACCCCAGAGAAACGTCACTTTGAAGATCAGTGCCACATCTGAAGTGTCAGTCCCTAGGAAGCACTGCTGGTACCTAGCAGGAAAAGACCCATGAAGGGAAAGTGGACAAAGAGAGACCAACGTAGCTCAGCAGTGAGGCCACCGTCTGCAGGTCCTTTATCTTTCTGGAGGAAGATACAGCTTTTTTAAGGTTCAGCGCTTGCTGCTAACTCCTTGGAAGCAGTTGGAATCAGGAGGAATCATTTCAGCCCCTTCATTCCAATTTCTTGTGTATAACATGGAGGGTTAGATTGAAAAATGGCTACCTATTGAAACCACTTGGGCAGCTAACAACTATTCATGCTTCGACTCCCCACACTGATATTCTAATTTAATTGATCAGGGTGTACAGCCTGGATTTACTATGACTTTTTTTTTTTTTTTTTTTTTTTTTTTTGGAAGTGCTGGGCATCAAAACCAAGGCCTTGCAAATAGCCAGCAATCCCTATCCCACTGAGATACATCCCGAGCCCTTTTTCATTTTGACACCAAATCTTTCTAAATTGTCTGGGCTAACCTCAAACCCTGTGATTCTCCTGCAGCCTCTCACGTACCTGGGATTACAGGTTTATACCACTGTACCCAGATTGGGTATGAGATGATTTTTATTTTCATAGGTAATGATACACTGGTAAACCAGCTCTCAAAAAAATGGATCTTATGTATAGTATTTGCCAATATCCATGACAAAAACATCCCCACAATGGTTTATTCTGAAGCCATCAATGGCACAAAGCCAGCACAGCACTGTCTCCTAGTACTTCTGAGCTGCAGCTAAGGTGTTGATGCACTACAGCTAGCCCCATGGGGACATTAGGAAAGAGCCTTTACCAGGGACCGAGGGTATGCGAGTCTCCAAAACGGAGGTGAAAAGGGGAGATCAGGTCACACGTCACACAGAAAAATCTCAACCCTTCCTCTCCCTCTCTCTCCAATATCCACAGAGGCCATCTTCTCATCCTATTCCCCTCACCACAGGCATTCCACTGTGCTTTGAGAGAATGAAAGGTAAGGAAAGAAAGGTCAGGCATGGTGGCACCCACCTGTAGCCCTACCACCGTCAGAGACTGCAGCAGCAGGACTGCAAGTTTGATCCCAGCCTGGGCAATCTGGAGATTTAGGAAGAGTCTGTTTCAAAACACAAAATATAAAGCTGGGGATGTTGTGTGAAATCCCTAGGTTCAATCCTCATTATCACACACACACACACACACACACACACACACACACACACACGTGGGAGCGTGCGCGCGCGAACGGAAAGCCATAGCAGTTGCCAGGCGCTGTCCAGGCCCCTTCCAGAAAGCAACCTCTTAGCTGTTCATCTCCCTTCCTATCCATCCAGAAAACCTCTTCAAGACTTAAAGCAGTAAGCCAGGTCCACAAGAGGTCAATGTTTAGCACATTATCCACTTTTACTGGCAGAAAGACCAAGAACTATTTCCCCAGAAGACACACAGACCCACGATGGAGCCAGGGAGGGAAGTGGAAGGGAAGACTGAGAGAAAGAGGAAGAGGGCAGGTGCTTCCCTGGGCAGAGGAAGGCTCACAAAATGTGTCACTTAGGGCTGGGCCACACTTCTTCAAACAGCACTTAAGAACATTCACACATGCAACTCTTTGAGAATCTGTTTTTTAAATGAAAGCACTATCCTTTAAGGCACTTATCCACTAACAGGAGCAAAGGCAAGACTCAAGGAAGAAACAAGCTTAGGAACTCTAAACCATGCATATGTATGCTATATGACAGCTGAGTACAGGCTTTATACGTGAATGTTAGTAGAATATGCTGATAACTACATACACCCTTGCCGATTTCCAAAGTGAAATATGCATGAATGATGTCCATTGCAGCTCAAACTGCAGGTCCTCTTCACAGGAACAATTGCTGGTAGTATACAAAGCCATTAGTGTTCTCATGGCAAGACAAACCCATGAGTACTGGGCCTCTGGAAAGTAAAAGAACTCAGCTGTCATAGGCAGTGACAAAGTGGGAAATGACCCTTGATCTAGACAGTCATTTCATGCAGGGTCATCATGCGGATTTGTCAAGCCATAAAGAATGGGTACATGTGACTCAGAGAGGCACTTTTGCCTAATTTACTCCATAGCATTCAATTGGTTCATAAAAGCTTAGAGCATGTCCATACCGTGAAGATCACAGGGCCAAGCTCTGCCTCACTAACATCCAATCAGATCTGAGACCAGGAGTCTCGTCTTCACTCTGTACTCAACCAGCAGAGAGGAGCACACACTTCGATAATTTAAGACAACAAGCATACAGATTTTGATTTTTTGGTCATTGTTGTCTTGGACCTATCTTAGGCTTAGGTCAACATTTTACAAGACTCAAGCTCACACTAACGTGGTAGTCGCTATCTGGGTAAGTCATGCGAGGACTCTGTGAAGGTAGTCATGCTTCTGTAGTTGGATGTTCAAATGTCCCCAAAGATCCATGTCTAGGGACTAAAGACTCGGCTCCCAGAGTGGTATGTAACAGTAACGACAAAACCTTCAGCAGGTGGCACCTGGTAGTATATCCTTAGGCCATTTGAGACATGCCCTAGAAGAGATTGTGGGAACCTAAAGCTTTCTGCTTTCTCTCTTTTACTTCCCGGCCATGAGGGGAGAATTTGCCTTGCCATGTGTCGATTGCCATCTGCCACATCTATCAGGGGCCTGGCCTTGCACTTGAACTTTCAGACCATGAGCTAACTAAACTTATTCTCTTATAAGTTAATCATCTCAGGTGTTTTGTTATGGCGACAGGAATCTAATACTAGTACTTTCCCATGTATTAAAATACATACAGTGCATATTTGCCATAGGCCAAGCTGCCTGAACCATAGAGGTAATATTAAAACTATACAGGAGCTTAGAGGTCATCAGCTTAAACATCTAATTTTACAAAAACACCCAAGAGTAAAGGAGTGGCTGGGTCAAGTCACACGGTTCCTTGGGCTTGGACTTGAGTCTTGGGGGATCTGCAAAACAGAGGGTGCATTATCCAAGCAATTGTCACCATTCGCAAGCCCACATACTGTGCCTGATAGAATATGACAGGAAGAAAAGACTGAGTTGCAAAAGAAATACACAAAGAGACAGTAGCACTGACAATTCAGTGGCACATTGGGGGACAGAGAGAGGAAAAAATAGACTTCAGAATTAGGCAAGGGCCAGATCATCAGATAATTATGAATGAAAGATGAACAGGTGCACAACCATGGAGGACAACGGGCCCAGAGGAGTGTGAAATCACCCCTCCTAAGATGCCACCATATGGAGCATCCTTGAAACACACCACTTACTGCCTGTAGGTGGAGGGGATGAAGGGTGGCAGTGAGTCAGGTGGTAATGGGATGGCTCTTGGGCATATACAGGGTGCCCAGGGGAGTACTGTGGAAGCAGCGGCACAACCGGGGACCAAGAGTCAACTCACTGGACAGATGAGAAAAGGCTCTTCTTACTAGCCAGGATGAAATAGTGGCACCTTGACTCCCTGCTGGGTTCTCTTTCAGCCAGACCATTTTCTTCTCTGGCATGGTTCTTGCCTCTCTGAGCACTGGCTTGGAGGGCCAGGCCCAGATACCAACACACACGACATCTCTTCCCTGCCTGGCCTTTCCCCACAAAGGCATCCACAGCAGGCCCAGATCTGAATCCAAAGTGCCTCAGAATGAACTTCTGGTGGCTCATGAATACTGCAAGCCTCTATTCCTCAGCCTCCCGACCTCGCTGGCCCGCCTGCAGTGGACCCCTCAGGTCCCATTCTGTTTCCTTGGAGCTGAACCGCAGGTGAGGGAAGGCCTGCTCTCACACCCACGAGGAGAGGGGCCCAGGAGGCTGGGCACCATTCACGGAGTGAAGCATTCCCTCCATCCTTGCATTTTTAATGAGGCCCATGAGGTGACAGAGGGACCTTCGAGCCACACAGCTGCACAAGATACAGACCTGAAAATGAGCATGCTAGCCTAGGAAGCTGACAGAACTCAAGAGTGAGGGGACAGTCATCCTCAGCTGAACCCCATTCCCAGAGTTGATGTTGCTCTCTGTGTGACAGAGGTCCCAAGACAGAGAGCCCAAGGTTCCAAGAAGGGGAGCCTCGCCTGGCCAAAGGTGTTCACAGCCAGTGACCCCCTACACAAACCAAACACAGGATCACAGATATTCACGTGCTGCTTTCAGCCCTTCTTTCCCTGGTCTCAAAGAGAACAAGGTGGGTGCTGAACACGTGAGATGACATAAGATCACCCACAAGCCGGGTACAGCTGTGCGGGCCTCTGGGAGGCTGAGGCAGAAGGATCACAAATTCAAGTCCAGCCTGGGCAACATAACAACACAAGACCATGTCTCCAAAGAAAAAAAAACAATTTAAAAGACACAGGGATATAGCTCAGTGTGAAAATTCTACATTCCGTTCTCAGAACCAAAAGCACCAAAATTAAAAAAAAAAAAAAGAATCTGCAGAATAAGTGTAAAAGGCAGATTCCTGAACCATGGGAATCCTCCAGCTCCAGTTTCAGTAGGTCTGGGGTACCGCTCGAAGATATGTATTTCTACCAAGTACGTCTGTTATCTCCAAAAGCACTGGCCTCTGGATCACAGTTTGAAAAGCCCAGGCAAGAATATTATCTAAGAAACAGGCAAAAGGCAAATGTCAAGAAAAGATAGAGCCATGAGGTTAAGTTTTACTTGTTTATCTCAGGGTTGGCATTATTTTATGCTAATGATACTGATGTTTCAGGTTCTAAGTCCCCTTCCTGCTCATCTAACTAGGTCTTCCCAGCCTTCAAAGATGGAGCCCAAGTTGGCATCAGTCATGTGTTTTACAAAGGAAAAATTGATGCTTCAAAAAAAGTCAGATGATTGCCCGAGCCGCTCTGTAGCAGTGGGGACTTGAAAACAGGACCATTTGTCCCCAGAGGCCACAGCCAACGAGTGCCAGTGGGGTGGGACAGCCCCACTCCAGGGGCCCCGCCTGTCCTGCGGCCCCTGCTGTGCCACATGCTGTCCTTCCCAGTTTCTCAGCAAAGTGCCAACCCAGTGTCAGAGTCACCAATGGACAAAGGGAGAGTGGCATCAGAAAAGAGCATCTACGTTTAAATCCTCCACTCGGCAAGCCACTCTTGTGTGGTGCTGAACAAGGATTCGCCTCTCCCAGCCCCCATTCTGCGTGCGTGCGTGCGTGTGTGTGTGTGTGTGTGTGTAGTTGGACCATAATACAGACTTCTCTGATTGTCTGAAGTGTAAATGTGACCATGAGCAAAAACCCTGGGACACAGGCAGAACTGTTCTCCTGTCCCCTCAACTTATTCTTACTAAGGCACCCCCCACGGAGACATCTGGGTGTCGCCTAAGGAAAGAGCCAGGAGCAGCGCCACGGGAGAGGCTGGTGCTTACAGAAGCCTCTTGTTTAGGCCAACCTTCTCCCCACTTACCCTGCGTCTCCTGTCCCCCTACAAATGGGGTAATTGGAAATCCATGCAGCAAGATGCTGGCTCAGCAGAGGCCTCGTACATAAACATTATTCTTGATGGCTTTGATGGAGTTTGCACCATCCAGGCCAAAATGAAATATGAAGGTGGGGCAGTGGAGGATGACTCAGTGACACCCGAGAGCAGTGATTGAATGCAGCCCATGAGTTACATTCAATACTTATTGAAGTATAAAGATGAGGTTATATGCCGACGGGCTATTTCTCCTCAGGTCCACATACTGTCTCTAATATCACGTTGTGTGAATCTCTCCCTTTCTCTGCCCACCCACTGTCTCATAGGCACTAAAGCTGGTTTGACTTCCTTATTTCATCACAAGTAAAAGGCTCCTTATAGCCAGGGCTGGTGGCACAAGCCTGTAATCCCCACGCCCTGGCAACTGAGGCAAGAATATCCCAAGCCCAGACTCCTCATTCAGGGGGTTGGGAGAAAGCTAAAAATCAGTGAGATACGCTCTCTGTTCTCCTTGCCCACTGACAGATCAGAGGTGAATATCGTGAATTTTGGAGTCTTTGTTCACTCAAAAATGAGATGCCTGTTGCCTAAAGAAGAACTCTTAATAGGTGTTGTCATATTATCATATTAACCACAGATAATTAACACGTGTATCCTTCATGCTGCAGGATACTGACAAACACATCCCGTGGCCCGTAAATCACCCCGCCGTCCTTCAAGGCAGCTGCATAATTACTCCCGCATCTGGGAGGAGCAACAGCGAAGCGCTCTCTAAATTTGGTTGCCAGTGAAAATAAAATCAGCAAGATTCCAGCTCTTTATCATCATTTTTCCATCTTAAGATGTTGCTGCTGGTTCTATTTATAATGGTGAAAGACTGGAAATCACCCAAATGTCCAGCAGTGGGGGGTAGCTTGGCAAAACCAATTAACGGGTGTAAATTTAATGGGCTCACTTACAGCTACCTAAACAGCACAGCTCACCCTACGTCAATACGTGGAAAACACGTGTTCTCAATCATGGCAAGTGGGGAAGGGACATAAAAGACTTTGTACACAGTGATTACGACTATATAAAAAGGTATGTAATTATTGACAAATAGTGGATGAGAATTTAAAGGGATATAAAGTTGTGCTTAACGCTTGCTTTCTATTCTAACGTGGATTAAGCTCCATTTTTAAAAAACAAAATGAAACACGCCTAGTGGCAGCCCAGTTGGTTCTGACTCCAGCCAGCAGGGGCTAAATTCCTGAAACCTGGGGAACAAGATCTCACCCCCCACCCCACCCCCCATATCCCTTCTCCCATTTGACATGTGCCGAATGGACTGGGGACTCATGAAGTCTGAGTGCTGTCTTGAGCCAGAACTGGCCAGATGCGGTCTTGGAATTCTAAGTTTGAGGGAACAGCAGCTATGGGCATTCTGCTCTCTTAGGCCAAAATTTCTGGGTCTCAAGCCCAGCAGGGGCCTCAGCCTCAGGTCTGGTTCTGGGTGGCTAGACAAGTAGAGAGTGATGGGAACAGGAGGGCTTTCCCGTGCTTTCCCCAAATACCCAGCAAGGCATAAGTTGGGGCTCAACCACAGAGTGCAGGGTAAGGACACTCTTCCTTGCCTCTGAATTCGGTGAAGCGCTTCCTTCTGGCAGTAGACAGGAACTGGATTCAACTCAATCTGCCCCTCAAAGCCATTTGGCTTGGACTTTTCTTTTCAACCCAAATGAACTTTTCAATTTTTTTCCTCAAAAGAAGAAATGAAGGTAATGAAAGAAGACAGGGAGTGCACAGGCAAGGCCTACTTTGGTTAAAATTAGGTGCTGAGTGGCCAAGGACCAGCAAATAGCCAGCCTCTGTTCTCTACTTATACCTTCTTGCTGTCCATGCACAATCTCTCCGGCTTTCTGGTCAACCACTGGGATTTGCACAAAGGAAGGACGCAGAGCCAGAGGCTCAGCCAGTCCCAGCAACTCTGGCCCTGGTCTGTGAGATTCCAGTCCCCTTTTTTCTCTGCAGCTTGGAATCTCAAAAGGAGCAAGCTCACTCACCAGCCCAGCCCAGGAATCTGCTTTATGTCAGCCTAGGCTGCTGCTGGGCATGGAGCCGGGACATGTGCCCCTCTGTGGAGACAGATGGAAGATGGTGCCTTCTCCCTCCCACCAGCCCGGGTGTTTGGGAGAGAGGTCTCTGTCTTCTCCCACTCACATCTGCTTGCAGTCCGTTATCTCCTTGGCCTGTTCTCCTGCTCGCTGCCTCCTACTTCTAGTTAGAATTTTATTTCTGGTTCTCATTAACATATGTAAGCAAAGTTAGGAATGAAGTCCTGAGATGACCCAAGCCACTATGTTGCGCTCAGTTCTGTTCTTACGGTGTGTGTAGGTAGCCTTTAAATTAAAGTAGAAGCACTGGGCCGAGGGTGTAGGTCAACGGTAGATCATTTGCTTAGCATGTTCAAGGACTTGAGTTCAATTCCCCGCACAGTGCAATAAATTAATAAACAAATGAATAAATAGCAAGCAGAAGCACAATTATAAAGAGGAAGGCCAAGCCATCATTTGAGTCTGAGACGTGAAGCCCAGAGGACAGATGAGTACAAAAGCAGGTAGATGGAATCTCCCACCCTGATTGTGAAATCAGATCATAAAAATGGGCTTCCCCAGGACATCAACAGGATACAGGATCTGCTAGTATTTTATTTCACACATAAAGGATCACATGCTGGGCAACTCTACTGATGTTTCCATACGCCATAATACCAGGCCAGGTAGAGTCCAGATGTAGGCTCTTACAGGATGCTACTGTGGCCTCACAACAACCGGTGTAGAAGGGGTACAGGATGAATGAAACGCAAGCGAGAAGAGAAAACTAAGAAAGCCACGCCAAAGACCAGCAGCCAGGGAGTGTTGAACACCAGCACAGAAGACTCCCCTTGGCAGAGAATCTGGGGAAATATTTTCTAATCTTTCTTGGTCTGGTTCTGCATCCATGAAACAAATTTCTAAGCTGCTATTTGGTTTCCTGAAAGGACAGAATTGCTGGGGATGGGGCTGTAGCAAACATCCAGGCAGCTTTATGGCTACAATTACTTAACGACTTTGTTTCCTGGGTGGCAGTGCCACTGCTGGTGGCTTCACGGAAGTGGTGTGGTCCATCTCTGTCTACTTCAGGCCACTAGGGCAGCTGCCCAGCAGCACAGGTGCCAGGGACTGTCCCAAACAGCAGGTGAGCATGCATCCAGCCAGTGGAGCCAGCGGGGCTCCTTTAGGGGAGAAAAGAGGGAGCAAGTAAGTTCTCACGTGTTTGGAGAGGGCAGTGAGCAGGAGGAGGCTCTTGGCTCCTCCGGGACTCAGTTCATCTGTTTTTCTATCACAGGATACCTGAGACTGGCTGGGTGTTAAGACACAAAACTTCACAGCTGGGCATGGCAACGCACACTTGTGATCTCAGCGCTCTGGGAGGCTGAGGCAGGAGGACTGCATGTTTGAGCCCAGTGTGGGCAACTCAGTAAGACCCTGTCTGAAAATTTTTAAAAAGTGTGTGTGGGGGGGGGGGGGGTGGAAATGTAGTTCAGTGCATTGGCTCAGTCCCCAATTCCTCAATGGCCGCACCACCACCACCACCAAAAAATGATGACAAAAGCAAAACTAAACTCAACAGAAATACATTTCTCACAGTTTTGGAGGCTGAGGAATCCAAGATTAAAGCACTGGGAAAATCACTGTCTGTGAGGGCTTCTCTCTGCTTCCCAGGTGGCACCGTCCAAAAGGAGGAGAATTTTCCCACCAAGGCCTTCTGTGAAGGTATCCAAGCCCATTCACAAAACTCTCGTGGCCCAAGGCCACCTCTTCATACTTTCACAGTGGCAACATCTGAATTTTAAAGACATATTCAAACCATAGCAACCTACCCGTCCCTTCTCTCTTCTGCCTCCCCATCTGCAACTTAACCTTCATCTACACTCAAAATTTCACCAGGAGCCTTTTTCTTCATCATCTCAGGATTCAACTCCAGCCATGAAACACCTGCCCACCAGACTACTGCCTCCCATCATTCAAATAAGCCCTCAGTTTTGTTCCCACAAGAGCCATGACTCCTACAGTCACCAACAAGAAAATTCACAAGTGAAAATTAGGATACAAGATAAAGAGAAGGAAAGAAATCATGCTTGGCCTGCTGAGATTCCACTTGTGTAAAATCTCTAAGTGTGTGTGTGCTCCCAGAGGGAGGTCAGGCATCTGGTAGCCTGGACTATGAGGTGAGAAATTTCAGTGATTTTCCTTTCTTCCTTTTTTACTTATTATTTTTTACTTCTCTGCATCTTTTGGAATTCTATAATGTAAACAGACTGCCTCCCAAAGCAGAAAATACACAGAAGTCTCTAATTTTAAACAACTGCGTCTCTTTCACAAAGGCCTTTTCAGCCCAGAGAGAAGCAACTACTTGAAAAGCCTGTTGGGAAATGGTTCTCACCTCACTAAGGTTACTTCTCTTGGCAACATGGTACTTTTTAAAATTCAAAACACGGTCTCTCTCTGTAGTTCAAACTGATCCTGAGCTCACTATGAGGCCCAAGTTGGCCTAGAACTCACAGCAATCCTCCTGCTTCAGCCTCTTGACTGCTGATACCACAGAGGTGTGCCCCTACACCCAGCTTATGTGGTGCTGGAGAATCAAACCCAGGGCCTTGTACTTGCTAGGCAAGCACTCTAACCATTGTGCTATGCCTCCAGCCCCAAACCGTGGCATTGTATGCCGTCGGGAATCAAGGCCAGCTTGGAGGAGAGGCACTGCTTCCAGTCCCAGACCAGCCCATCTCTTCCAGCTTCCTCCAGTGGCATCCCTGTACAGACCCGCTAGGAGCCTGCGTTCCTCAGGGTGCCCACTCACTCCAAGGAGAAATGGGCTGGGGGCGTTTTCCAGAACTCTGGACAGTTTCCTCAGATAACTGTACGTATTTCCATTAGTTTCCTCTTCCTGAAAGACAGCCTTAGGATTCCCACAGTTCCTGTTCTTTCCTAACGGCTCCACTAAGGACGAACAATCGACTCCATCTTCACCAATCCCTGCCAAGCTGAGACAAGCTCCTCCTCACCACGTGCTGAGCCAGCTTGTGTCTCTGACCTCACTTCTCCACAGGTGTGCCCTGTGTCCTTTCTATACCCAATGGTCACTTCTGACGACCTCTCTCAGGAGTCCTCCCTTCTCCACCTGGCTCCTCTGCATTATACTCAGATTCTGGAAAGATCTCTCAGTTACAAATAATAGAAAGCCTAATTTAGAAGAGCTTAAACAACTGGAGTTTTTATTTCCCTGAAATAACTCTGAAAGTAGGTAGATGATGACGCTGGTTCAGCAGCACAGTGATGGCAGAATAATTATTAACTGTTGTTTTCATGGGCTCAGCATGGCTGCCCAGACTCCAGACATCAAATCTTTAGTCAAAGAAGGAGCAAAGTGGATTTGTGCTGTTTGGCCATGCCTTCATTTTTAATCGAGAAATCAAAAACTTTGTGAGAACCCTCAGAGCAGACTTCCGTTTGTTCCTGATCTACCTCGCCGGATTGTGTGGTCATTTCTGGATGCAAGAGAGACTAGAAAATAAGTATTTAGTTTTTCAACCTGTAACAGTGAACTGTGAAGGTCTACAGAGTGAGCAAACCAGCAATGCCCGTCATGGGGCAAAGCCCGTCTCCCTGAGAAGTGTGGAAAACCACGACGGAGCAGTTATCCTGTACCAGACCTTTGCTCCGTGCCTTCTGAGCAGCCGCTGTCTCAGATAACCCTAAAACCCTGGGACGAAGGCGTTTCTACTATTCTATTTTATAGGCGAGAAATCTATAGTGGGAAAGCGCAACTTCCAGAGGCTGGAGAAGGTACCCAAAGGCACTGTGCCAGTAAGCATTGGAGCTGGGACTTAAATCCCTCTCAGCCCGGGCTGGACACGCTCTTTCTGGGAATCACAAGAAAGCAAATATTTAAGGTTGTGTGAGACCTACAATCTCTGTCACCTCAAATCTGCTGCGGCAGCACAAAAGCAGCATGGCCAGTTTGGACAAACAAGCCGAGTTCCAATAAAACTTTATGTATGAACACTAAAATTTGAATTTCCTATCATTTTTGCCTGTCACAAAATATTACTCGTCTTTTTCTTCCAACTATTTAAAAATATAAAAACCGTGCTTAGCTCACAGGCCGTATAAAACTAGGCCTCCAATCACATCGGGCCCTTGGGGCAGTGGTGTGCCAGTTCCTTCTGTCTACCAGTGCAGCAAATGTTCTGACCCCGAGTGTGGTTTTCAATACACTTTCTGATCCCTGCCCTCTGCTCGCCCCAAATCATCCTGCTTTGTGTTAGAACTGTCTGTGCTGCTGGTTTGGACACCGGCCTGAGACCCACAAGGCAGGTGCTCTCCACACATCTCCCCAAACCACAGCCAAAGCCTATGGGCACTGCTGGTACTGAAGGGAGCACAGTGGGGTTGTCGGGGGGAAGGGGGGTGATTTGCACCATGACAGAGTTGGTGCGGCCAGAAGCCTTAGTCTGCCAGCTGTGGCGTCCACCGCCTGGCACCAGGGCTCTCACTGGGGGCTCACTCTTTGAGGAGTCAAAGCTTCTGTGGGTATTTTTCTTCCCTAAGCGGCAGGCACCCCGTAACTGTCAGCAGAGGAGAAACCAGGAGCAAAAGCTGCTCTTCTGGGTTGGTCTATGGAGTAGTAGATCCTTTCTGAACTGGATGCTTAAGGCAGTGCAGAGAGTGTGGGGGAGAGGGAGAAAGTGACGTCCAGCTGCTCCCCTTCCTCTCCCACTGAGGTACAGTCACCTCTACGTACAACGTGACTTTCATCACCGGCACTAAAGGCACCTAGAAATCACCACCATTCCAATGACCCTACACTGAAGGCGCGTTGGTCCACGGCTGCCCGGAGCTACTTCCCTTCCCGCCTTTCTGCAGCTCCTCTGGACATGGCAGAGACGGTCCTGCTCCTGGGCATCTCCAAAACGCGGTACTGACCAAGCTGTAGCCGCTGAGGTAGGTTTCCCTGGCTCCCGGACCCTCTCTACCGCTCAGGTTGCTAGTGCTTAGTCTCTTGGGGCAATTTCCAAATTTGTGTTGCTTTGTTTTAATTTAGTTCCAATCATGTGCAGCTAGTAACCATTTTATCCTCTGGGAGATTTTAGTAGCATGTTTGGTACCTTGTGCCTCAATTTACCCTTCTGTAAAAACAGTAATCATCAGATCTACTTGGAAGGATTATTATGAGAAATGCAGAAGGCTGTTCTGCCTTGATACCTGAGAGAATCCTAACACGTGACAGGTGTGCCATCTCCAGGTCTCTCCTGCTCTGCAGCCTGAGACCTCATAAAGTCACCTCGAGTACCCCATCTTTCAGCACTTTATTTTTTGCTATTTTTATTAACATATACATACATACAACGCACAATGGTTGAGTATTTTGTGTATGCATGTATCATGTCAACATTACAACCCCTTCCCTCCATCTTCTGGACCCCCGTGCTCTCTCCCTCAACACCTGACTCCCACCATCCTACCCATTTTGTTCTACACAATGCCTGTATTTTGGGTCTCTCCTATTAGAGAAATCATGACATATTTAGCCCTCGGGGTTTGACTCAATTCACTAAGCATGATGGGCTTAAGCTGCACCCATTTACCTACAAAAGCCTCAAGTTCATCTGTCTTTATAGAACAGTAAGTAGCATCCACTGTGTATATATACCACAATTCTTTTATCCGTTGGTCTGTTGGTGGATATTTCAGCTTGAAGTGTTTTAGCACTTTAGACTGACTTCTTTTCAAGGCTCCCTGCCCTCCAGCCATGAGGGGACAAGGCTGAGTGTATATGAATCAATGCCACCAACCTCTTTACAAGATGAAGAACCCTGTGAGTACAGATAGCCTACGAGTAACATTAGCTTTGTAATAGGGGAAATGTCAGCTTCAGCCAATGGCTCTGGGGAGTGCGTTTGTTGGTCTTCCATTACTATAATTAAACACCTGAGGTTGAACATTTATAAGAAGTTAGTGTAACTCACAGTTCCAGAAATTCAAGGGTATGGTGCCAGCATCCAGTGAGCATCTCATGGCAGATGGCATCACAATGGCAGGAATGTGTGTGTGAGGGAGAGACCACATGATGAGATGGGAAGCCAGAGACGGATCCAGGAATCAGACTCACTCTTGTAATCATCCTCTCAAAGGAACACAGACCCCAGAAGAACTATTTCATTTCTTCCTTGAGCAGTACCCTAAAACTTCCCCCGTGCTCTACCAAACTGCCAAATTAAACATCAACTTTCCAACACATGGGACCTCGGGGGGTCAACCGCCTATAGAAGGGAGTATTGGTTAGTGACCCAAGAGTTCCCGCTTGGTTTCCTCCCCTACCAGAGGGGCAGGCTGCCTCTAAGAGATGGAAAAGATTACCACGGCACCTCCCCCGTGAACAAAGGTGCTGGTGCCAGGCTCAGAGATGGTTGTGGCTTCTAAGCTGTTAATAGCAGAATTACAAATGATATAAAGTGGAAGTGGAAACAGGGGAGTGGAAAGGGCAAGCCAGGAGATCCACCACTTCCTTGGCGCAGAACGAGTGCTGAGGTTAAGGGAACATATTAACCACAAGGAGCTCCTGTCAGAGCTCACTCTCTTCTGGAGCCTTTTACCACCTAGCTCCGCTCCTGCTGCCCTTAGCCACTTAGAGCAGGATGTGGGCCCAATTCAGATGGCTCTGAAAAGCAGCCCTAGAAGGGAATTCCTGTGGAGAGCTGGCACCCTCTAGGCATCAGACAGTCAAGAAAAAAGGTCAGACTTATCTTGAAACCTACACAGCTTTGGTTCCATGGTCACTAGTTACAGCAAGAATGTGGCGGGGCCATCTGCATGGCCAGCTGAGATTGCCAGCTCCCTACGTCCCTGGGTGTGGGGTGGTATCATCACACTGGCAGTGATCGCGCTGCTCTCAGGAGACACAGCCTCTCCTCCACAAGCCAGCGCAGAATAAATAGGTCAAAAAAAAGCACTTGTCTCCGAACTCCCCAAGGCTTTGGGCAGTGAATAGCGTTTTTGGAGTTGCCAGCCTGCATCATCAAGTCCTCAGCACTGACCTTGAGGTGCCTATGTATGTTCCAGCCCCGTTTTCCGCTGGGTTACATGCCCTGCAACCTAGGGAACCTGCTTCCATTATTGTCATTCGACCTGGTCACTCATCAGCACAAGTGAGCGAGTCCCCACTGCAGCACAGCCCTCCAGGACCCCCTGTAAGTCTCCTGCTTTTCACTCCTTGGGAAATCCCAGTCCTGGCCCCAAGAGGCTTTGAGAACAGCGTTCCCGTTTGGAAACGTGGAAACCGAGCAAGAAGCAAAGCGCCCGCATGGAATCTTGGGGCCAAGCCAGCTAGTGGATCTTTAAGATGAACTCCTAAGCTTTTTTGTAAAAAAGAAAAAAAGTGATAAATAGACATAACATGAACTTTATCAGCTCACCTTGCTTTAATTGTATACAATGCAGAGGCACTGAGGACACACTCATTGTTGGGAAACGGTCGCCACCATCCACCTCCTGAACTAAAGAACAGGCCCACTTCTCTGCCCTGCCAGCCTTTTGCAACCACCATTCAGCCTTCTGTCTTCATATATTGGCTACTATAGGCACCTCATTTAAGTAGAGTTATGTAACGCCTGTCCTTTACGGCTGGCTTGTTTTACTTAGCCTACTGTCCTCAAGACGTGGTCATGTTCTAAGGTATGTCAGGGATTTCCTTTATACTCAAGACTGAACACTCTTGCACTGTATGGATGTGCCACGTGTGACACAAGCAACTATCCACTTGCCTGTGATGGGTACGTGAGTTACGTGGCTACTGTGAGCGAGGCAGCTGTGAGTATGGGAGGACAAGCACGTGAGATGCTGCTTTCAGCTACGTCAGGCACATACTCAGAACTACTGCACCCTACTGGAATTCTACTTTTAACTTTTTAAGCAATCATCACACTGTATTCTACAGCTACGGTATCATTTTATATTCTCATCAACAACGTACAAGGATTCTAATTTCTTTACACTCTTGCCAACATTTATTTTCTATTTTTGCCCTCCCAACGGTTGTGAGGTACCAAGGGTCTTTTTTTTTTCAAACAGCAAATTGTGTATGAGAAAGAGAAGGGAGGGGGAGAAAAGGAAGGAAGAAGGAAGGAGGAGAAAAAGGAAGGGAAGGAGAAAGAGAGACAGAGGAAGAGAGAGAGAGACAGAGAGCAAGAGAAAGAAGATAAAGAGAGAGAACATGAATGTAATGAAATGGGTAAGTTAGACCAAATGTTTACTGCTTTCTTGATACCTGAAATAATGAGCCTCTTCACAAATATTATCAGAAGCTTAAAAAATTATATGAAGTTGTTATTGGTTGGGTTGCGTTCTTCCATAATTCTTGTGATGACATCCTTACTCCAGTACCTCAGGACACAGCCTTATTTGGAAACAGGTTCATGACGATGCAGTTAGTTAAGATGAGGTCACACCAGAGTGGCGTGGTCCCTAATGAAACAGAACCTACATCCTTACAAAGAAGAAAGCCATGTGAGGAGACAGGGACATAGAGAGAGAGGTGATGTGAGGAGACCTAGGAAGAAAACAATCATCTAGAAGTCAAGGAGCTGTAGAAGCTACAAGGGGCTTGACTAGAAGTCTTAAAAAGACCTTCCTCCAGTGCCATCCAAGGGAACATGGCCTTGCCAGAACCCTGATATTGGATTTCTAGCCTCCAGAACTGTGAGAGAGTAAATTTCTGTTGTTTCAAGCCACCCAGTATGTGACACTTTATTACAACAACCCCCAAGAAACTAGCACAGATGTCTACAATGACTATGGGCCTCACAAAGGTTGAGATAGATGTTCTCCTGGTCAAGTCTGGGAAAGGCAATGACGCTTCTCAGCCTCCAGCCCAAATATCGAAGCAATTTCCATGGTACCAGCCCAAGCAGCCCATGGCACTCAAAGGCGTAGCATTCACAGTTCTAACTATTCATGAATGACCCCATAATTTATGCCACTTGATGTGCAGTTGTCATTTTGCCAAAGCACAAACTTGAATCACGCACTCTGAGCTCAGTGCACAGACAGGGCACTTGCTGTGGGCTTTGTTCCTCTTTGACTGTCCTGACACACATGGCAGGGATAAAGTCTGTGCTTCTCTGTGGGAACTGGGACTGCAGAGAAGGGCCACCACAGGCCCGGGGAGGAGAGGGCAGAGGCCTAATCATGGGATGGTCTAGGCCACAGAAAAGCTTTACAAACTACCTGAGTCCCATATTGATAGAATCATGCAGCTCCAAAGAGGCTATAGATTTTTCACTTATATCTTGTAATACAATGTCATTCTCATCTGTCAGTTCACTAGGATCTGAGGCCACATCCCGTAAGAACATCAGTGTCTACGTTACAGCAACAATATTTCACCATATTGCCCAAATCTTCTTTTGCCTTTAGGTACTGGACTGTCATTGTTGCTTGCTAAGGTTCGGATCTTGAGTGTCCCCCAAAAGCCTCATGGACTTGGAACTGCGTGTTATTGGAAGGTAGGGCCTGGCTGGAAGAGGCAGGTGTTTAAAGTTTGACCTGGAAAGATGGTTAACTTGTTGTAATTGGGGATTGCCTATAGGTGTTTGTTTTGACTTGCAGGCCAGGAATTGAGGAAAGAACAAGTAGCAGTTTAAAGTACTTAAAGGAACGAAGAAGAAATGTTGTAGCTTCTTCCTGGGAGAGCTCATTGTCTCCTGCTTCGCTCGGCTTTTGTTTGCAATGGGGTGAGCAGCTGTTCAGCCTCTGGCCTGGGATCTCGCCATTGCTGGCTGCCCCATCAGTGGAGGGAGAGGGAGAGGGAGAGGGAGAGGGAAGGAGACAGAGAGACAGAGGCAGAGTATGTGGAGCTAAATAAATATTTCATCCCTTAAATTGTGGGTGTCAGGTATTTTGTTAGAGCAACAAGATACGTAACTAAGACACTGTTGTTTCCTTAAACAAGCTAGCTGGGGGAAAGGCCAATGTGGTGTAATTTGGAAAGATTCTGAGAAAAAAAAAAACTTACACTAACTCCACTATTCCACAGCACATTTCTCCTGTCACAGCAAACACATGAGATTTAGAATGCCATCCCTTTGGGTACAGGCAGAACCTCAACTTTCACAGCACCCATGGCACAGGAGTCACATCAACAACCAGCACTTACTCCTCTGTGCGAATGAACTGAGCAAAACGTTCAAAACCAGCTTGGCCACAGTTGGTAAGAAGGAAGTGGAAGAACACACATCACGACGGTGTCTGGCGGGAAGGGTGTTCGTCAGGCTTCTGGGCTTTGCCAGGACTGGCCCTGGAAGTGTCCTGGCATGTACAGATGGGAAGAAGGATGCTCCGGTGCCAAGTGGGAACGCCTGGTACTCTCCTCATGAGCTGATGCGGTACAAAGAGTATCCAAAAAGAGAATTCCTCCAGAACCATCCAGTTACTAGAGCTGTTTTTATTTTTGTCACAGTTGCTACTTTGCTTAAGCTCATAACCACACCAATTAGCCACAGAGAATCATCCACTGTGGAGAGAGAAAACTTACCATAAGATATTGCTAAGTCTTAACTTTCCAGTGATAATGTTCATGTAGACACGCTCTCCAGAGTCCTCATTTGGATGTTCGGTGGTTTTCCCTTCGTTTCTTTCATTCTTTTAGAGCTTAAGCTTTCCCTACCAATCCCAGAATGCTTTGAAGATAATTCCAAGAAAAAAAAAAAAAAAGCAGTGTCAGTCAGGGCCATTGCATGGCTGGGTTGTTGGATGACCACACTGTTCTTTCCCAGGGGAGCTAAAAAGGCCAGCTTTAAAACATTCTTGCATCTGAAAATAAGGTGGGTTAAGTTCATCATGAAATAGCAACAGTACTGAGCCTGTGGGTACAGTACAACACTGAGGCAGTGTCCCAAAATCCTCGTGCTTTTGTCTGTATATTCAAAAAGGTTTTCGTTCATTATCCATTTGTTATGGATTCTAGAATCTACATCATTTCTCAGGGTCACCAAGCACTCACCCTACAGCACAGGACGCCTCAACCAACCGGCACTTCTGAGGATGATGGTGATGACGGATGAATAGATAGATGGATGGGTGGATCACAGTAACTGGCATTGATCAGAAACTTAACTGTAGGTCACGTGCTAGGCCAAGAAAAAGGTACCATTTTCTCCACCTTACTGAAAAGGAAACTAAGGCTGAAAGAGGCTAGGGACTGATGTCCACTTGTAGAGCCGTGATTTAACGCAACTCTGACTTTGGAACTGATGCTAGCGTAGATAAAGGCACCAAGAGGAAGGAAGCTGAAGTGGTAGGGACAGGGAAACACACATTTTTCTGTGGTCAGTATTTACTGGAAAAGTGCTAGGCTTGAAGAGCTGAGTTTATATGCCATGTGGCCCAAAATAAGGTATTCCTGTAGATTTTCTGAAATAAGAGTGATAGGACAATTCTGCTATTAAGGAACATACATTCGGTAGTAAGCTATGGACAGAGGCTGCAAAGGTCCCATTTATTTTTCAGGGATCTCATTTTCATTTTGGTTTTAAGCAAAGTTTGTTACAATCTGAAAAGCCAATTTCCCTTCAGGGCCTAACGGCCGTGTTCTTTCTTGAAAAATCCACAGAAACAGTGACCTCAGTGGTTTCTGGACTGTTGAGGACTGTTTTACTTTTCCATTGCTGTGACAGAATACCCAATAGCCACAACTTAGGGGAGAAAATAATTATTTAGCTCACAGTTTCACAACGTTTCAGTTCACTGTCAGTGGTGGAAGCACATGGGGCAGCCTAACTGGAGGAAGCTATTAATGGCATGGCAGAGAGGAAGTCAAGTCAGGGTGGGACCTGACACTCAGACACAGCCACCTTCCCCTGTGGTTAAAACTAGTCCAACATTCAGATTCCACTCAGAACCTCACTATCTTCAAATCATTCTACCCAGCCACCTGCCAACAAGGAGGCGTAGTTCCACAGATTCAAGTCAAGTCAGGGAGGAAGGGCGAAACTAGCATATACTCTTCCGGGGCACGCCCCAACAATCTGCCCCTTCCAGGACAAGCTCCAGTGTTCTGCTTCTTCCCACCAGAGCCCACCTCTCTACGGCACATAGTTCCACAAGCATTCCACAACATGCATATACATTAGGCTTTGGGGGGAGGTTCCAGATCCAAACTGCAACAAGAACCCATGGCCATCTGCCCCTCTTCATAATTTTCCTCTGACAGGATCCTGAGGAGTAGACCTAGTAGTAGCTGATGTCTTACAAGGTTGAGAGGACCTAATCTGGGCACAAAGAGTACAGCACACCGTTATCTTCTCATATTGGTACAGTTTCTTCTTTCTCCCATTGAACTCCATTTTTTCCAAAGGCAAAAATTTAAACACAAGGATGATCAGTGAGAATCCAGGAGATATGAGGACCCCAAATCATAACGAGGCCTATGCCCCACTGGAACATACCCAATTCCTCCTAAACCCAAGGTTCTCCAAAAAGACAACCCGTTTTCACAGCTCCCTTCACTTACTGATCTCTGGGTACAAACTGTCCAAATTGGCCAAGGCCCAAAACACTAAAAATCTTATAGGCCCTTTATATAGATAGGGTTGAAAATAAGAGGACTGAATTGTAAGGGTGAGGAGGTCCTCCTGCTTCAGATCGTTTCCCCCAGGAGGGTCATATCATGTTGCCAAATATCTGAATCTCTTACAAGAGTGCCACTGTCTGTGGATGTGTATGCATGGGTAGGCATCTACCCTGCCTTTTGAGTTGCCAGCTGTTCAACGCTTGATTATGTGTTATGACTCCTACCTCAGGGATCCCAGGAACACCAGAGTTCAAGGGTTGACTGCTAACAGCATCCATCCGTTCATTCAAGAGAGGGAAGTGCCCAGGTATAGCTGTTCTCTGATATTCAATGAAATCAGAGAAGTGCTCTCTTGACAACGGTCTCAGATCTAGGGTGGCACCTGACACCCACACAGACACCTTCCTGCTTGGTGAGGAAAATTGGTCCAACATTCAGGTTCCACTGAGAACCTGTCTTCAGTTCATTCTATCCCAGCCACCTGTCAACAAGGAGGCACAGCTCCACGGATTCGACTTGACCTACGGCTGCCAATAACTTGCATTAGGAATAAACAGCTGTGAATTGGATACTTGAGAAAGGCCCTGTCCTCGAATGGCTGTCAACCATGTGCTGAAGCTTTGAGAGAGCGCAAGAACCTTGACTAAACTACCTATGCCCAGCCCTACTCCTCTGCCATGGCGTATGCCAGATTTCTAAATTCCCTAGTATCATTTCTCTCTCCCTTACTCCGTGTGTAAAGACGACATGCTGTGTCTGACAAATGCCTACCCGTCTCACTCTTTTCCACACTGTTTCCTAAGAGCATATCATTCCAACTGCCTCCCCCTAGAGAGGGTCCCAGGAAGGATGGTTTTGTAAGTGAATTCTAGAGCTCAGACAAATAATATTAATGAAACTCCTTATCTTTCCCTGTCAGAAATCTTGTCACACACATGCACACTACACACACACACACACACACACACACACACAAACCCGTACCTATACCTCGATCCATAGGAGCATTTGTTTTCCCTGTAATATTCTCTCAATGTGAGTTGGAGATGGGCAATAGAGATGATGTTTACTGAATCCACATATCATTTAGAAAAGACCAGCTCTCCCCTTCATCATGCAATGACCAAGACGGGAAACGCCTGCATCTCGTCAGTAATTTATGCCTGTCAACCAGAATGGATGGAATCTCTAACTCTAATCATTGTGACTTTGTGTTTTACTGTATTTCCTATGTTTTCAGACGTGGCCATAAAATATCCCTCCAAAGGGCTGTCCTTGAAGCAGGAAGCAGCTCCCTAACCTAAGGGTCAAAACCTCAGTCAAGAGGAGAGCTGGCCTAGCCACGGCTGCTACTATCTTGGCACAGTGGACGATGGTCAGCTTTGTACGCCAGCGTTTGAGAGGACACTTTTGTGCTTCCCTCAGCAAGTCCCATTTCATAGACTGGGAAAACAGAGGATAAGGCAAGAAACTGTTTCCTTCAGCCCCTTAAGAGAATGAATAACTAAACCAAACAAACAAGATCTAACTCAGCTGCAAACATGCCTCTCGACAGTCATGACTGGGATCGGAGCAGGACAATGCGGCTATGGAACTGTGTCCCACTGTGGTGACGGCTGCATCCTAGCCAGGATCTCTTTCCCTTCTCAAAGCCCTTACCCATCCTGCTGTTTCATCCTGATCCATGGCTTCCCTGCCTAAAGTCCCTTCTTCTCTGTGACAACTCAGAACCAGGTCCTCTGACCATATTTGTAAGACTCTCTGGCCATTTTCTGGATTCGCTCAAAGACGGTCAGAGATGTAGACAAGTGGAATGTTTGGTCACCCAAGAGCCCTGCAGCCTGAGGCCCAAGGCAAGTGCTCCTGCTCCAGAGAAGCCAAGAGCCACACAACTGGACCCTGAGTGGAATTCAGAGACCCTTCCTGGGTGTGAGTGAAGCTCTATGAGCTATTACTCATGGATCTCCATCATCCAGAAAATATTTTACTTCCTATTACGTGTGGCTTCCTACCCTTAGTACATGGTGCTATGGCGGCCACACACTACAAATTTAATAAATGCGTTTTTACAGTTTCAATGTTCTCAAAAGGACTTGCAGACAGTAAGAGATCTTCGGGAAGTCCTCTTTCGGGTGAAGGGAGTATGGAGATACAAGTGGCTTGTGGTGTAATTTTCAAACAGGAATTACTGAGGGCACCGATCAGGTCCCTGATCCTCTGCGGGTTATGTGGCGAACAGCAGCCGAAGGGCCACGTAAAACTTAAACTCAACCCATAGCCAGTATTTGCCACTACGGTTTGTTCTCCTCATGGCCTGCTGAGCTCTCTGTCGGTGGACAGAGCTGCCACCCAGCTTTCTTGAACAATATCCTCATTGGAGACAATCTTATTTTGATAAAAGAAAGTCTTTCTTTCCAATTCCTTGTCCCCACCTTCTGCCATCTTTTTGTAGTTGTTGCGTCCCTGACGCACGTAGCTCGTGTTTCCTTCCACTGAGGGAAGTTTCTTCTCCACTTCTAAGCAGCTGTTTCTTCCTCGGGAGACTTTGCCCTGAGATTGCACTGCATGTCCTTGATGTATTTCATGTTTTGACGGAAACTTCTCCATCTTACTCTCAAGCTGTGACTTTCCCACAGCAAAGATGTTTGTTCAGTTTGGAGGCTTTTTCTTTGTGCTGGAGGCTCTTTGATCATTTTATTTTCTTCACATAGTTTTTTTTTTTTTTTGGGGGGGGGAGGTTATTGTTTTGTTTTTCCTCTAACTTATCAAAAGAACATATCTCAGTTAATTTTAAGCACTCCTGATTCCCCTCAAATCTCCTTCTGGCCGCAAGGCTAGGTCATCTCTACTTCTCCAGTGTCCCTTTATGTCTCCAATCCCAAGCTGCCACCATCCATGTGACCTCAAATGAGATCAGACAAACCTACCAATTTCTGCTCAATTTTCACTACAGATTGTAACTGACTTTGTCACTTGAGACCTACTTCACCACGTGCTTGTGCTTTCAAGCCTGCTTTTCTGTCCTTTGGTCCCATGTTCCTTCCATCATGTTTTTAGTTTGTTTTGTTTTGTTGGGCGAGCACTTCTAGAATTTCCTAAGATGAATATTTCATTCAAACAATCTGTTTTTTTTTTTTTCTGATATTGTTCCCTTTTGTTCTGAGATGGTGTTCGCATCCATCACTTGGGACTGAAGAGATACTGATGTATCTTAGAGGGACTCTGTTTGAAGGTGAGTCACCCCAGCCTATGAAATGAAATTCGAGGGATTTGGTTTTCTGTTCTTTCCTAAGAGCATCTATTGCATTCTCAAGGGATGTCCTGTTTTGGTTTTTGCTGTGATGCCAACACAGAGCCTGTACCTGCTAAGGACTCGCGTCCATCAGAGGAGACTGGAGGCTCGTGTCATGGGCCCAGGCTCCTCACTGACTCTTCAACTGTGCAAACCTTTTACTTGTTCCTCTTCCCTCATAAAGCAGGTCACCTCCTTGCTAGACAAGATACCACAGCAGTGCACACAGACCGGGATCTGTTGGGGAAGTCTGAGGAGACCAGGCCCTTGCCTCAAGGACTCAGACACCAGCCACAAAACTGCACAGCTGCTCTAGAACCAGCTGGAAGGAGGATTTGGTGGCAGTCACCAGCCCATCCTGTGTCTGAAAGGCTCCCCAGCCCCATCTCTGCTTAACAGTATTCTGCCAGCTATAAATGACCAAACAGAACTTTGTGGGCTAGCGTTTCAAAGGCCTGGCCACCAGCACACCTGGACCATCTGTTCAGATGAATGAGATGAGGACCAGTGGGCTCTATAAAACACTGCTTTCTAGCTTTTTTCTGCTCAATGACAAATCAGCATTTATTAGAGGGAGTGGAAAGGTTCGACTGCAACTAGAGACCAGGCTGGAGCTCAGGCCACCACTGGGCCCACCCCACAAAACAGCAAACTTAGGAGACCAAACCAGGGCTCTGTTGGGGACCATCAGCATAACCTAAATCCTACTTACAACTCTACTTTTTGACTTAAAACTTTATATGATATCTATTTACTGCCATCTATAAAATACAAGGATTTAAACTCACTTAAACTATCTCCTTTAAGTATAGCTTAATGTTTACGGCTTTATAATATCTTTTATAGACACATTTGGTGGGCTGGGGAAATGACTCAGTGGTTAAAGCACTTGCCTAGCAAGCACTAAATACCTGAGTTTGATTGCCCAGCACTATGTAAGCCAGATGCTAGGAGTTTTCACACACATTTTGGTTATAACTATATATATATATATATATATATATATATATATATATATATATATATATATATGTATATATAAAATCTAGATGTCATATAATATATACACACATATGATATCCATATCTCTATCTATTATATATTCCTAGAATATTGCTTACTACAGAAATTCGCTTTTTCTCCTCTTCTTCACAGCACTTTGTTCAAGCCTAGGTCTGTGGTCCTCCAGACTCACAACCTGGCTGGGATTTGGGATCCTTGTAACTGTCTTCTGGCCCTGTTCTGTCTCCAAGACACTTCTCCATACTGCTGGGATATACCCTGAAATACTTTCTATGGAAGGTTATATGGAAATCAGATGTCCTTATTTCACTTAGATATTTCGTCATCCATAGGGCTGGGCAAAAAAATAAAGTTAAATCTTGTTCTCTCAGCAGGCACTGCTATAGCCTTCTAGCACTGAAGGTGACCAATGAAAAGTTAGTCACCATTTTGAGATCACTTGTTGTATCTCTCTGAGAGATTTTACAATCTAGCAAAAAGTGCCTAACATCCAATTATTTGCATTCTTCCCTTTTGTCTACTGTGTTGGATGCTCTGGAGCCTTTAAAAGTATGGTCCTTCTTCAGCCCTGAAATTTTTTCTCCTACTGCTTCTTTTCTAGTTTGTATTATCTCCATTTTCCTTTTTCTGTAATTCTTTTTCATTATATGTTTGACTTCAAAGATGAGTTTTCACATCTCTTGTTTTTTTCTCCAGTGTTTTCTCCCCGTTTTATCTCTGTTCTACATTAGGAAAAATTTTCTGACTTCATATTTTAAGCCTGATTTGAATTTTTTATTTTGGGAGTCAAGATTCCTTAATCTCTCAGAATGAACTCTTCTATTTGTTCCTGTTTCATTACTTTCATTCTTGTTTTTTAGATGTAATATACCATGGAATTTTAGTATATAAACTATATATAGTGTGTTGTGTCTACATTAACTTGGTTTCCAGTGGGGTTAGTCTGTTTATATTGGCCTGTTCCTTTCAGTCTTCTGGTTCTTCTTTAATTGTTGAGATCCTGTTATCGTTTTATAATTACAAAAGAAGTCTATGTAGCTTATGTTGGTTTTTTGCATGACAATGGAACACGAGGATGTTTTTTTTCTTCCAGGTCTTTCTTCTGAAATTATAATTAGGAGTTCTTTGTAGGGCATATAATGTTGCCTAATTACATTGTAAGTTTGAGCTCTAAGAAGAGTGTATAAGGACCTAAGTTAGGAATGCTTCAAATACACAATGCAGAGAATCCTACTCATTTGCACCAAAACCTGCACTAAATGTCTTTGCCTTCCCCAGTTCAGTTTTACATTTCTACTTTGTCTGGAAGCAGATACCAGCTTATCTGCACCAAAGTACGGCAGGTGGATCCTACCAACTCCCGTATCATTTCTCCTGTTATGAGCGCCAGTTTTCACTCTTGTTTTCCACTCTACCTGGCACCTCTGGAGCCAGAATTCTCTACTTTCTGAGAAGGTTATTGCTTTTCATGTCTTCTGCAGCCCCAGGTTTTGCTTTTTTTAACTATTACATACATCAAAAAACCCATTCCTTCCCTCTGTCTTCCATGCCAGGCCTCTCAGAAGTAATAAAAGAGAAAGTATGTTCCTTATCAACCATCTTGAACCAGAAATTCTCAATGAAAATCTATTTACATTCTAATTACAAATTCAAACTACAAATGCTCTTTCATTCTACACCAACCATCGTGTTTAACTTCAATAGGGTGCAAGTGTTAAAGCTTAGATCGAGTCTGTGTTTCCAAAAAAGTTACTAAAGGAAATTCAATGTGGAGTTGAGAGAACTGTTTCAAAAGGTCCAAGGGGTGAAAGGCCAGGGCTGGCAGCTCCTGGCACGTCCCCGACTGCAGCTGCTGGAGCACACAAGGGCTGGAGGACGCTTCGGCCCTGCAGGGAAGATGCAGAGCCTGTCAGTCAATAGCAAGAGGCCAGGCCAAAGGCGCTGACCCTGGGCGCCTCACTAACAACTTTTTCTCTGTGTCAGTTTAGCTGCCGCCTTAACCCACACCTGCTTCTTCTGGTGGTGTCAGGAGACCCACCAAATCAGAAGTCAGCAAGGGGGAAGAAAGCTGAATTCTGGACTAGGCTTCGATGTACTTACCCACCAGGGCTCTGTGAGTCGCAGAAGGCACAGAACCTCTCTACAGTGGTACTTGACAGAGTGTCAGTTGCCAAAAATTGATACTCATTTGAGCTAGCCTAGCTGAAAGTAACCAGTGAAAACCCAACAACTCCGGACAGAGTACATAAGTGCGGCCTCAGGGGCCATGGAGAGTCGCGTCCAGCCCTCATCTCTCGTCTTCTCCAGCTCTCTGTCTCTTTGCAGACTGGCGTTTCCTTCAATCTACAAAGCATGACATGGCTACCCCTCAGAACGATAATTTGCAGTTGCTGCTCTGGCCATTCTCAGACTGACTCTCCTTAAATCTAGCAAACTTCAATGAAGTCCAGACAGAGCATGTTGGCAGCTCTACCACCATTAAATGAAAGCAGCCGATATGGACACAGACGGGCATGTAGGTGAGAGCCAACGAAACTTACGGTATTAAAAAAGAAAAAAAGGCAGACAGTGGACAATTCTGCCTTACACGCAACCCCAAATCTTTAGGAATCCGAATGGTTCAGTGTGGGTGAGTATAGAGAAGTAGAAACCACAGCAAAAACGCTGCCACTGACTACCAGAGCCCGACGAGGGGCACGTAGTTCTGAGAGAAGAGTTCACATCAACACCTTATTATGGGGGCCGTATCTTAGGAACACCAGTACTGCTGACTTCCAGGTAATCTCAGAGAACAGGGTTCCCAACAGTCCTTGCTCAAATACTGTGACCCTGTTAGGATGAGACATTCTGAAATATCCCATAACAATAAAAAATAAATAATGAGGCAATTAGCCCTACAAACAAACTTTAGCTTAAAAACTTTGCTCAATTTGTTAATTTCTTATCAAATGGACATTCAAATGAGATCTGTGTTTTTAACCCAAGGCTCTGAAAATGAACAGAAGTAATTTTGAGCAATGCTTAGCTGAAAAATTCCTCTCCCTCCCTTAACCCATGGCTCAAGAGTGCAGTGTGCTGAAGAGCTGAAATATGAGCCCAGTCTGCATTTTTGTCTTCTATGATAGCCCTGTAGTTTACAGGTTGTCGTTTTTAAAAGTTTGTAATGGCGGTTGGTGGGATTATAAAATGGTACAGCCACTGTGGAAACCAGTATGGTATTTCCTGAAGAAGTTAAAAATAGAATTACCATAGCAATATCACTTCTGGGGATATGTCCAAAAAAATCAAAATCAGGGTCTCAAACAGAAACATGTACATGCATGTTCATAGCAGTGTTATTCACAGCAGTCAAAATACGAAAATAATTCCATTATCTATGCACAAATAATAAATAAGCAAAATATTATATGTATCATCACACTGGAATATTAGTCGGCTTTATAAAGGGGGAAATTTTGACATATGCCACAATACAAAAAAACCTTGAGGACACTATGCTGAGGTAAGTAAAGTAGAAGGACAAATAATACAGAGACCTTGTCTCAAAAAACAAAAAAAGGACAAGGACAAATACTGTAAGATGTCACTTGGATGAGGTACCTAGAGTAGGTACACAGAAGCAGAAAGTAGAGGGGCAGGGTGGAGGGGGAGAAGGAGCTTTTTCCCCACACATCACTTCAATGCACGACAACTGCGTTCCTCTTGGGGGGCTGATAGTCCGTCAACAGCTCATGTCCTCACCAATTCTACTCCCCTTTCCAGTCTCTACCCTTCCCCCAACTCTGCTCCCCTCTCCACAAGGCCTACTTCCCTGTTTCCTATTATCTGTTTTGTGGTCTTTAAATTACTTTACACCTTCTGTTTCTCATACAGAAGAAATCACACTCTATTTAACTTTCTGTGTCTGATTTATTTCACTTAGCATTTTAGTCTCAAGGTACATCCATTTTCCTAATGGGAAAAAGGAGCCTTGCTGCACTAAGGAGCTGTTTTCTTCACGGGCATGGAATTTCAGTTTTGTATGATAGCAAGAACCCTCGAGATGGATGGTGTTGGTGGCTGCTCAGTTACACGAATGTATTTAACAGTATTGAGCTCAAAATGGTTAAGGTGGCAAGTTTCATGTCGTAGATTTTTTTTGCCATATTTTTTTTTTTTACAAGTCTGCAGTGGAACAGGCCGCAGCCTTCATGAGCCCTGCCAGGCAGCGGTGGTGCAAGAAAACAGCCTCCTGGGGGCCAAGTGAAATGTGATTCCTCAGACCAGAGCCACTATCCCCAAAGGCTTCCTGGGATAAGCTTCAGTCTCTGCTTTCTATTTGTCTATGGAAATGACAGAGTACTCTCCCTGCATTTCTGTCCATAGAAACAGGGACAGAAACACAATGCAGTACACTCCTCTGTGGACCCTTCTGGGGACTTCTACCCTGAAATAAGCCCGGGATTTTCAGCCTTAGAGAGCTGGCCTTCCAGAAGCCCCTGAGGCTTGAATAACTAGGATGTCCAGAGATCACCAAGAAGGGAAACACCAACCTCTGCAGGCTTTGTTCTCACAATCCCACATGATATATTGGTAGCAAAGTGCCTTCCCCAGATGGGGCACTGACAGAGCCCCCCACCACCCAAACCTCATCCATCTTCTAAGATCAGGGCCTCTGAGAGAGAGGAACAGTTCAGTCAACTCTAGAGCTGCCTTCTCTAGCCCCAAGAAGAGCCAGGGGTTTCACACTGAGGCCCTAGCAAACATGTTCCAGCCTCCAAAAACTCTGCCTGCCTTACTCTTGCCCTTTTCAAACCCTTCTCCGTACAAGCATTACTTACCTCCAACCACACATCTAAGAGGTCACTGTCGTATGTCAACCTTTGCTGGCTTTCTACTGCTCTCAAGAGCAAACTCCTGAGGTGTGCCACGATCTCTGTGGACCTCTCCAGCCACATTCCCAGCAGCTCCCATCTTTCCCAAATGTACCACCACAAATCTCAGTTTAATAACCAAACCCCTTCTCCACTTATTTTAGACTGGGCTTATTCTCAACATGGCACAGTGGCCCATCTACTCCATGCGCTCTTTCTCCTCTGTGGTCCCAGCTGGCCCACATCGTCCTACAGCAGCACAGCCGGGAACGGCCACACCTTTCAGGGAAGATCCAAACAGCACAAAGGACATCCCAAAGGTTCAGGGAAGGACATCACTGGTTTGAGACATCACAACAAGACATAGCCCAAAAACCATGGATCAAAATGATGAAAGGAGAGACAACTTCTAGTCAAGGTCTTAAAAAGCATTGGAATATGTATATAAGGCCAGCTCTTTACCTCCCTAACAATATTCAAGGATTAAGTCAGGAGCACAGGTCTAGGAGACCTTCTGTTCCCATGAGTTACTGGCTCCTTTACTGAGATCCTCAATCTTTACTTTTTTGTCTGATAGTTGAGTATTGTTATTTCCTTTTTTTTTTTTTTAATTTGCAGGAGGAAAGTCTCTTAAAAGTAACCACATTTTACACTGGCTAGACTCCCAGCCTACTAAGGTACAGGGGGCTGAGGCTCAGGACTGCCTGCCTGCTGCCATATGGTTGGGCCACTAAGAGGAGGTCAGAAGCTGTAACAACAGAAGGGAAAGGTGGAATTTCTAACCCTTCCCTAAAGTTCTTGGAAGCTGGAATGAGTGGAGGCCTTGCCAGGTTCTGTGAACAAAAATTAGAAATAGCAACAGAACTTGGTTGGCCCTCCCTAACAGTACTGCATCAAAATTAAAAATTATGTCTATACTGAACAAGTGCAGATTTACCTGTCTGTATTCACTAAGCACTACATTAGAACAACTATTGATGCAACATTCCCACTGCATCACGTACACGCAAACTAGAGATAATTTAAAGAGCACAGTAGCAATGCACAAAGAATATGCAAATGCTAAACATCACTTTATTTGTGAAACTTGACCATCGTGGATTTTGATATTCCTAGGTAGTCCTGATTGTCCCTTAGATGTTGAGGGACAACTGTGTAATTCTACATCTCTACTCAGGTTTGCCTTCTGGTGGCCGGGTCACAACCTCCCTGAGCCTCTCTCTCTTCAGTTAAATGGAGGTGCTCCTATCAGCCGTGCACATGAAGGGCTGAATGCCAAGCATAATATAAACACATTTCAAGAAATTTTGAGAGTTAATGAGATTGGCATAAATCTAAGAATTTTATTTCAGTGAAAGAATATATGCTCTACAATAGATAGGATATTCAGAGAATTAAAAATAATTCCTCCAGATAGGTGAAGGAGAGAGACTAGAGTACTAGGTAAGGAAGAGCCAACTTGGAAAAAATAGAAGCGTATGAGAATTATACAGTGTGAGTAGAACAAAGGTCCCCATGTAGCCAGGCTGTTAGTCACCTTAAGTTGACATTGAATCTGAGATACGACCCACCTCGGGACCCCACTGTAACACCCATCCCCAAAGGTTAGTTCCATTCACAAACAGCCAGTCGGGAACCCAGAGACCAAGTAGGTATCAATCCTTATATATAGCATTGTATCACAGATCCTACCAAGAACTCTTCCCCATTTCACACTTTGTCTCACACTGGGGTTCACGCTCAAGAAACAGGCACTAAATAAGGCACTCAGTCCCTTAGAGCCTGACAACTCACTCCCAAGAGCCTTGGGGACTCCAGTAATCGCCAAACTCCATGGCCCCCACGTCCCTTTAAGTGTGATGGATGGATTGAGTTTTCTTGGCAGTTTAAACACTTTGCATTGATTTGTGTATTGGTTTGTATATTGTTTTGAGAGACCAATTTCAAGAGACGCTGTGCCCATCGTCCATCAAAGCTCACAGTGCTTCATCTTCATTCTGAGTTGGCTGCTCATCAGACTCTAGGCAGGCTGCTGCCTAGATTGTGCTGCAGGATCTCCATCCATCACTGCTTGGGGAACACTATGCCCTAGCTTGGATAAAACTCAGGAGGAGCAACGTTCTCCACATTCATCTTCTTAGCTCCTTGGAGCAGATCTGAGCTTTGGTCTTTGAGATTCTCAGCATTTCCAGAGATGGGATTATAGAAACTCCATTCCACAGATATGGAAACTGGGTCAGCACCATGGAACAGAAACAGATACTAAGCACAACTGTATCTTCTCAATGTTGAGGAAAACAGCTATTGAGAACCACACAATATCCTCCTTATTTTGCAAGTATCTAGGCTTAAGACTGGCACCCTGAAGTAGGAATGTGGGGATTGAGTATGAAGCCAAAATTAAATACCCCTTTCCCAGACTCAACTCCCCATCCTCTCCTAGCCTCCCCCACCTCCCAGGAACTAAGGAGGCAAGAATTCTATCAAGTATATGAAAAAGATAATGTTGCAAAGGGCTCACAGTAGGGGCATCCCCTAAATCAGCGCTGTGGTTTAGACATCGATTGTGCCACAAGAGTTCATGTGCTGAAAGTTTGATCCCCAATAGGGCAATATTGACAGATGATGGGGCCTTTGAAAGGAAGACCCTACTGCAAAGGGATTACGTCACTGGGAGCACTGCCTTAGAAAGGCATTAATGTAGCACTCACAGGCTCCCAGGTGCATAAAGTGTTACAGAAGAACAAATCTAACCCAGTTGTGGCCATGCACATCTGAGATACTAGAACTCTGGGAGGTTGAGACAGAAAGCTCATAACTCCAGCTGAGCCTAGGTAACCTAGTGACTTAGCAAGACCCTATCTCAAAACAAAATTAAAATTAAAATAAGGGCTGGAGATGTAGTGAAACATGAAAGCCATTGGTTCAACTCCTTATAACACACACACACACAAAAAAAAAAAAAAAAAAAAAATCAAGCCTCAAGCCTGACCCGTTCCCATTCTCTGGCCTCCTGTCTCCCCATGTGATTTTCCGCTCTCACACAACACAGTGTCATATTCTACATGCACTGCAGCCAGCGGGGGCCTCACCAGAGTTGGCACTGCGCTCTTCAGACTTTCAGCTTCTAAGATGGTGCACTAAATAAAACTCTTTTCTTTACAAGTCTCCTAGCATTGGGCATTTTATTATAAAAATGGTAAACTAATGAATACAGTTACAGAGGGAGGCTTCCCTGGTCATAGCGTAACTCCATAGCGCCTTCACCCTCCAGATCATCCTCCTGCTACACCACTTGCAGTCATGCTAGAATGTTCTGCTTAGGCCCACTTCTGAGAGGTATATGCTGAAGAAGAAAGGAGGGAGGGAGGGAGGTAGCAAAGACCAAGGCCACCATTTGGGTCAAGTTCAAGAAGGCTATAGGGAGACCACTGAGACGCAAAGCCCACCGAGACAACATCAGCACTCAGGAGACCCTTGTGAAGGGGTCAAAAGTGACATGTAAGTGTGTGTGTGTGGCAGGATAAATGAACATGGCTTCCATCATTTTTTGGAGTGTAAAAATAGGTCCCTCTCTGCCACCGCTGCTGCGCAGGAAGTAACAGGTGGGACAACTTTCAGAAAGCAGGGGCACACGGCCATACCCAGCAGAGCCCTACACTTCAGGGTCTGTTCAGCACTGCCATTGTCATTTTATCTTCGTGAAAGGGGTGTTGTTAAGGAAACACCAGCTGCAGTGAGAATGAATGTGTAAATTGCTGTAGCTTAATAAGGAAATTTATTTTTTGCTCACTTTGCAGCCCAATACAGATGTTTGGGGACAGCAGGCGATTTTTTTCCTCCTTCCCACGGCAGCATGCGTTGAAACTTAGATACACAAACTAGCGACACATGGTACACATGTAAAGTGTATTGGGCAATTTACATGCAAAAAAGTAGGTGTACCCCCCATCATAGCAACCTAAGATCTTCTGTCTTATGACTTTACCATTCCCTAGGGCTACAGTGTCCAATGTGGTAGATCTTAGTCGTGGGATTCCTTAAATCTATATATAAATTGATCAAATAGATATTAAAATTCAGTTTCTCAGTTCAACTAGCTGTATTTCAAGTGCCCAGTAGCCAAAGGTTGCTAGTGACTACTATAATGGACAGTACAGGTGTAGGCATTTCTACTATTACAGAAAGAACTCTTGAATATGATTGGACCCAGGCCTCAGGCTCCTACCTCCAACCAACAAAAGGGGAAAGAGAATGTAGAAAGGACCAGCTAAGAAGTCTTCACTGCCATGAGCTAACAGTGGCACTGTCCCTTCCGCTGACGGTTCATTGCTACATGCTACCCACACTGTCCCACACAGGTACATGGAGCTAGGGAGCGCGTCTCTGGCTTGGCCTCCCTTCCCTGTTTCAGTCATGTCTGTCCTAAGTCTGCTCCTCCTCACTCACATGAGAGACTGAGGATCAGTACAGGAAAGTGGTTGAATCAGATCACAAAAGGAATGGGATCCAGGCAGCCCCAGGCCCCCGATTCCCCCCCCCGCCCCCCTGGGAGCTTTTCCAGGACACAGCTCTATTACAGACACGGGACTTCAGGAGGTGGCTGACATTCCTTGGCTCACCTTGCTTTGACTAGAAATGAGGAAGAAAGTGAAGAAAGAACCTCCGCCTCTGACTGAAAGGCTAAGTCAAGCTCCAGGCAAAACAAACATTTTCCATCGAGAATACTTCTTATCAACGCTGAGTTTTCCTGGGCTATTCATCCACGGAGAGGTTATCAGCATCTAGAACCTTAACTTCAAACTAAAACTCAAACAAAGTAATACAGCAATATACTGATTCTCCTGGCATTCAAAGCTAATGCAGAATAAGATCTGTTTAAAATGCCTGAGCTCCCCGAACATCTCCCCTTCTCAGACATATGTCTCCTTAAGTTTCTCTAGGGGTGTCAGACTACCACAGGATCTGCAGCTGACGAAAGGAGAAAGACACACCAGAGTGCCGGGAGGGCCAGGGCTGGAGGAAAGCTGGGTAATATCACTCAGCTGAGCCCCTGCGTATCTGTAGTGCTGACACTGTGCGGCAGGATGCACTATCCTTGCTGCACTAGGATGCCCCGCGTGTTCTGAAGAGGCAAAGCAGTTTGCCTGGGGGTTTCTGACCCCTGGACCTGATGCTGCACAACCTAGGAGCCCCTAGAACTCGAGGTGACTGAGGTGATGGGAAGCTCTGGTCCTCACACTGACGCCATCCAGTGCCGCAGTCTCTGGCTCTCATTGAACCTCCCTGAGCCTCCTTTCTCCATTCTAAACCGTATCTCTCCCCCGCAGGGCTGATGCTTGTCGTCTGAGATGCACAGTTTCTCGAGAGAACACACTGATGTCACTTGATGAAAAACAGATCCCCAGTCCCTATTTCTTTTACATCAATGATATTCTTATTCCTCTGAGCCCCAGGACACAGGGCAAACAAATGCACACAGTGGGTACTTGGTTCCAGCTGGTACCTAGTCTTAATCATTAGTGGTAGCCATTGAAATTCTGAAGAAAATTCCATGTATCACCCTCCTGGCAGAACCTTACTTCCCCAGTGGCCTGGCTCCTACCCTTCACCCATACCCAGATGGGAATGCTTCCTCGTTCTCCAGGACCAGATTGCAACACCTTGAGTGAGTAGAGTCCCTTCCCAAGGACAGCTCATTCAGCCTGGCTAGCCAGACCGCTTCCTTCATTCTGTCAAGGCAAGACACAACTTCCAGCATTGCACTGCATGCTGGTCCTCATGCCTGCCAGCAGCACACATCCTGGGTGGAACGGATCCTGGATATAAACCCACCCACACTGACAAGGGCTGATGGCAAAGTATTCACTGCAAAGCTACCACACCTCTCTCGTCCTCTCTTCCTGCCCTCTTGCCATTGTGTAACAACAAGAGTGCCTTGCTGATCCTTCTCTGAATCTTGAATAAGCACAAGGTGTCAACCCTCCCTCACAGCTCCAGATTCCGGCATCAGAGTCGGTTACGGGCAAGCCCCATGTGATGCCTGCTCTTGCCTCACCTTGGAATTTTGATCCTCCAGAAGGCAACCGCATGCAGCGACCAGCGAGCAGCCTCTTGGCCTTCGGCAGGTCATTTCAGCTCACCCTGGAAGGGCCTCCCTGAGAGTCTGAGACCTCCTATTAATTATGACTGACTCATCCCAAGGAGGCCCCTGGGGACCTGGGCAAGCAGAAGATAAGGCAAATGGGATCGACCCCAACAAAAACATGTAAGAAAAAAATCAGTGGCTTTCTGTCCACACCTGATCCTTGCACATCCCTGTTTCCAGAACTGCCCAGACCCCTCCTCATACATCAGTCATGGTGCCCCATTCCACAGAACTTTTCATTCTTCTCCCTACAAAATCCATCTCTGCAAAACATAGATGCCTCTCCTGTAAAAGATGCTCAACCTTATTTAGAACAGAACAAATACAACTAAAACCACTGAGATCCCATTTACCTCATTAAGTCAGCAAAAGGTCAAGGTGTGGTCGTGCACAGTGCTGTGACTCAGAGACTCTCATTCACTACTGGTATGAGGGCAAGAGTAAATTGATACATTAGGGAATTTGGACCCTATCTTCCTGGGGTGTAACAAAAATAATAAATACTTTGGCTTTTGTCCCTAGTTCCTGGCAGAGCTCCTACAATCTTTGGTAGTACTCAACTTGGTGTCTGTTGTTATGTATAAGGAGCCTCCCAGAGCCGGGATGAAGGGTTTGCTCACACTGTCCTTAGGATTACTATAGAGGATATAGCACAGAAACCGGCAAATGAGAAGGCAGGGACATGGCTGGTGAGTGGAGGTGCAGAGCTCCTGTCCTCGTCAGATTCCACCTGCCAGCAAAATAGGTAACACCTATTTGAGGTCTTTTTCCCTAGGAATTTTTTTCTGAGCTGTATGACATTTTTTTCACCTACTGACCCATTATTTTGCCATTTTAGAAAGGCTGTGTTGTTTTTAAATGAAAGGTATAGTAACTTATGAGCTGAAATTATAATTTTTCTTTAAGATATCATCATCTGTCTTGGTGTTTAGGGATTAGCCAGTCCAAATTTACCTACCTTTGAAAAGGGAGCTCAATTTCAGATTTGTGAAAATTATAAATATTTAAACTATCCTAAGTTCTTTGTGGCTTTTGTTTGGTAAAATTAAATTGGTCTACTTAATTAAATATTCATTGATAAAAAAGTTTAAATGATATAGTCATTGAAATAATTTTTTAGAATTAAAATTGACCTTTGAATAAAATAATATAAAGTTGAAAATGGTCTACGCAAGTTACACTGATAATATGTAGACTTAAAATTCATTACTTTTCAATGATCTTTAAAAATATTTAATAATATTTTTAATTTATAGAATTGAGAAGAAAATGAAAATGTATCATTTATTTGCCATGACTACAAAGAAAAAAAATAAATAAAAGCCTGCATATTCACAGAAGTCATTCCTCAAGGAACTTTAAATTAGATTCCATTCTATTCTGTTCACAATCCTAAAATTACACATGTAAAAACCGTGGTCCAGAGTATTCCCTGGTCAGCCAAGTCCCAGATCTGGTACAGAATTCAGTCCCAGATCCTGCCAGGCTTCCAATCCCCAGATCAACACTTTTTAGACATAACATCAGGGTACACGTCCATCTTGAGTAGAGCACAGACAAAAATCCATAACAGAATGCCTAGCCCATGCACTGTTGAAAGGGAAAGTTACAGACATTTTAATTTTGCAGATCTTAATTGACTTTATTTGAAATCCTAAGTCAGATAATACAGGTTAAAAATGGACAAAGAATGATTAAGGAAAAAGATTAAAGAATGCTCTATTCCAGCATGCAGGCAGGTTACTGCCAGAGAAAAGAAAATGCCCTACAAGAAGATGAAGTAGATAGAGATAGTGAGAAGGTGAAAGCTTAGCATTTACCTTATTTAAACCTTGAGTAGTTGGCCTGTGGCTATCAGCTTGGCTGCCATAATTGGCTAGGACTAACATACAAGGGACTACCAGTGTATGTCAGAATCTGTTTACACAACAAATTTGGCTATAATTCTCTATGTATAGAGAAACATTCCAGGTAAACTTAAGATACATTGTAAGATAAAATGAAACTAAGTGTAATTTAGTTTTACATCACTATTGAAATTTTTCTCAATGAAAAACATTGTGTTGTACTTTCTATGAGCCCTGAATCTCCTCCACACTAATGAATGAATTAATAATAGCCTGGGTGTGATGACAATTTGCATTTCCCACCTATTATGGAATCTTGCTTTCCCAGAGGGCATGAATGGTAGGCTCTCAGGTACCTTGGCAGGAAAACAATCTAATAAGGGTGAAGCCTTAACACCTGTATAGTGCAATGCAGCAAGCATCAGTCTGTATTGTGTCTTCTTGAAGAATCAGCTTGTGTACAGAATAGTAAGCAAAATATAGTCACTGTTTAATGAACTTAAAGTACTCAGGAGAATGCAAAATTATGTATTTGCACACACACTGTTCAATGAAACCAAGTGTGAAGGCTGCAGCACCGTGGGTTGTGTCATGCCCAGCCTCCCCCATTAGGTCAAACTTAGTAAACTCTAGATGTTGTTGCAAGATGCCTGGCAGATGTTCCCACTCACACCCTATGACTTGAGGTTTGTTGGCACCATTCTCTGACTACTACTCTTCTCGACAGACCCAGTCCTCACACTAGAGTGGGGTGAGAGGGGTCCTCAGAATCCTCCAGAATATAACCATGCCTCATCCGTAATATGTGACAAACCAAATTGCTGTATCTCAACAGGCTGGGAGAGTTCCAAGAGAGATAAGCTAAGCCACACGATAAATGCCTTGGGAAACCCACAGATTGAGTAAGGCCACTACTGATGGATAAGCATTTGGAAAATCAACAAGATCTGGGCCTTATGGGGAGAGTTCCACTGCAGAGTTTTTGGGCTCAAATTAGAGGCACAATCGGGTCCTTAGACAAGACTGGGCTGACTATGACAAAGAGAGCCAGGGTTATCAAAGCCACCAGGGGAGAAAGGGAGAGAATGGATAAGTGAGATGAATAGAGATCAAATACCATTATGACCAATTCTGTTACAAAGAAATTTTCACCTTAGCAAAAATATACCCAAGCCCTAGGCACTGGCTCATAATAATCATACAGCGTTCAAATAACCCAAGGTGAAGCATGCAGTTCTTCACTCTTTTAGATAATAGTCCCCAGGTATAACAACCCCCTAGCAGGTGCCATTTACCACATGGTGTATTATTGATAGAACATAACAATGCCCATGCTCCCCCACAACCCTCTGGTCATGGGAGGTGACTTTAAGATGCCCTCTTGGAGAGCGAGATTGGGAAAACTTTAAGAAACTGGTCTTAAGAATTTTCACTTCCTAATTTTCCAACTCAATGGCCAGTTCTAGTTCCATTGAGATTATTATTTAAAACATTAGATGATCTCTCCAAATATGCAAAACACAAATATTATCATGTTTATATCTAAGAAGCTCAACCCAATCTTTCTTTTTTATAGCACTGGCGGCCAAGCCCAGCACCTTCACACTGAGGTGTATCCCCAGCCCATTTTCTATTTTTGATTTTGAAACACGGTCCCGTTAAGTCAAGGCTGCGCCTGAACTCGTGATCCTCCTGCCTCGGACTCCCAAGAGTGCTAGGATTACAAGCCTGTACCACCTATCCTGGTTCCAAACATTCATTTACCTTTTGATTCCTATAGCTTTTTCATATGCAAGAATTATTATTCTATGAAGTAGAGGATCATTTCTTTTTCTGTTTCTTAATTTTACTGCATGCATTTAAAACATATGACACGCTCTGATAAACACAGGTACCTAGATATTCAGCTTGAGCAAGTAAATTAACACATCTGTAATCCCATATAGTTATCCCTTTCTTGTGAGTGTGGTAAGAGTACCTAAAATCTACTTTTCAAGCAAAAATCTCACATGCTTAAGAGTGTATGTATTGTAGCTTCGCTTGTGCTAGAAAGGATTGGAAACAACACTCATGACCACCAACAGAGTAATACAGTGATGCATTCTCACAAGGGAAGAGTGTATAGGAATCAAAATTAATGAACCAGAGCTACATATATCAATGTAGATTCCCTGGGGCAGAAGAAGCTAGTCTCAGTCAAATATATATAGTCTGATACCTTGACATGAAATCGCAAAGCAGTAGACACAGGACACATGCGTTGATAGTACAAGCATAAAGACAGGCACAGAAAATGCTAAATTCAGTACATTAGAGGAATGCTGGGACAAGGTAGCTAGTGGGTTTCGGTTATATTTAACAATATTTTGTTTCTTAAACCAAGTGGTTAATTTACAGTGTTCATTAAGTAATCCTTTGGTATTTTGTAAATATCTAAAGTATTTCAAATTTTAAAAGAAAAAGAAGTTAGTGACAAAGACATCTTGGAATTTAGAACGCCCCATATACATTCTTGTTCTCCCGGAATGAAATTAATGTGCCTGGGCCACATTCATGCCATGGTGCCCCCTACCCATCACCTCAATGGCTGGTCCTGCCCTGGTGCACATGTCCCATCTCCTAGTTGTTAATCCAACCTGTAACTGACACTCCACTGGCCCCTGTGCTGACAGCAGCCAGGGATCTACCAAAGGCAAATTCAGGGGTGTCCTGTATTGTCCTGGGTAGTTTATCACTTATATAGTCTTAATTTATTATTATTATTCACTCCATATGTGAAAAGAAGTATTTATAATATATTTTATGATAGCTACAGTAATGCACAGTTATTGCATAGAATTTGAAAAAAACATTGTTATGAACTAAACAAAAATTACCAGTATGAACGTCATCCAGAACACTGGTACATTGATTTTGGAATCCCACTGAGATGCAATTAAGTATCTTTCTTGGTTTTACTTTGATAACATAATGTTATTAGCAACATAATACTGAATTTCACAGTAAATTGATATTCATCAAGTATTTTCATATGGTTGAATATCCAGGGGTTGTTTTGTTCTTTATGAAAATGTATTGATATTCATAGTAAAAAAAAAAACTTACTTTACCATTTGTATTTCAAACATTCAAGTACTTATAATTAAATTGCAAGATAACCAAGTACAATAAACATATACATGTCTGACTCCTTCATTTGTTTTTATAGATTATTTCCTGTAGTTGCTGCCGTACAAGGGATTGAACCCACACCTCAATCAGAGATGCAGGGACGACACCAAGTGCCGTCAGCAATCTGATCTTCAACAAAGGGACCAAAAGCATGCATGGGAGAGAAGATAGTCTCTTTAACAAATGTTGCTGAAAAAGTTACCCACACACACAGAAGAAGGAAGCCAAACCCACGTATCTTACCCTGTACTAGAATCAAATCAAACTGGATCACAGACCTAAATATTAAAATAGAAACTCTGAATATTCTGGAAGACAAAATAAAACCCTGGAAGACATAGATAAGGACTTTCTGAACAGAAGACCTCTTTCACAAGAAATAATCCAAGAATCAATAATTTGAACCACATCATATTAAAAAGCCTGTGCACAGCAAAGGAAGTAACCAACAGAATGAAAAAAGAACCAACAAAATGGGGAAAAAAAATTGTCACTCCTCAGACAGAGGGTTAATAGCTAGATACAAAGAACTGGAAAAGAAAAGAAAAGAAAAGGACTATGCAAAATAAAAGACCTAATTAAAAGCTGGACAACTGAAATGGTAGGTATTTCTCAGAAGAATTACAAGTAGCCAACAAATATATGAGAACTTAGCCATTAAGGAAATACAAATCAAAACAGGACCGAGATCCCATCTTACTACAGTGAGAATGGCTATTACCAAGAATTCAAAAAACAGACACTGATGAGGTTGTGGGGGGAAGGAACCCTTCTGTTATTTAAGGAACCATAAACTGGTGTGACCATCATGGAAAACATTATGGAGATTCCTCAAAAAGCTGAAAAGCAGATTTTCTGCTTACTCCAGGAATGCCCCTGCTAGGTATTTCCAAAAGAATAAAGGAGTTAAAGTTATCACATAACAGAGACACACACAAACTCTTGTTAATAGCAGCACAACTCACAATAGCTAAATCCTAGAAGCTGCTGCTATGGCCATCACTAGATGAATGGATAAAGAAAACACGGTGTATATACACAACGGAACCACCTAGATAAATTTACAGGAAAACGGATGTACCTCGAGACCATTATGGCTAGCGAAATGAATCAGACACAGAAGCTTAAATAATATCGCATGGTTAGAGAAATTCAAAGTATAAGTAAGAACAAGAAACAAACAAAAAAAAGATGGTGGGAAACAGAGTTAGATCTGTGGAGAGGGAGAGGGGACAGGAGAGGAAATGACAGGGTGGGAAGGAGAAGTCAAAATGCAGACACAGTGCGTGCGTGTACCAGTCCCTCACATTGCATGTAATTCATGTATATCACACATACATACTAATAATAAGAACTTTGGAGGGCCTAGAGGTGCCTGGCAGCAGAGGCCTGTAACCCCAGTGGCCTGGAAGCCTGAGGCAGGAGGATCACCAACTCTAGTCCAGCCCCAGGGAATTTAGTGACTTAGTTGAGACGCTGTTCCAAAATCAAGAGTCAAAATGGACTGGGGATGAATATCAGCGGAAAGGTGCTTGGCTCCAACTCCAGCACCAGAAATGCATGCGAGAGGCAACACTTCCTTTTCGGCATTGTGAATTGTGCCCAGGGCTTGGGCACTGAGCTATATTTGAAGCTTCTTTTTCTTCTATTCTATTCTATTCTATTCTATTCTATTCTATTCTATTCTATTTATTTATTTTCTGAGACAGGGTCTTGCTAACTGCTGGCTTGCCCAGGCTGGGCATGAACTTTCTGCCATCTTCCTACATCAACCTCCCGAGTAGCTGGCATTACAATCAGGGGCTACCACACCCAAGAAAGTTTGGGAATAAACAAAGTAGCCTCCAGCAAAGCATGTAATTCAACTTGTGGGACACTCCAGCATGGCCTGGGGCACTTCATGTGGGGTAGCTATCATGCTGTGTCAAGAAAAGGGGATTGGTAAGGAGCTGGCTAATTGAAGGGCGATTAAGAGAGCATCTCTGTTGAGTCAGAAAGTGTATTATGTAAGTTTCTTTGACAAATATTGCCCGATTTCCCTTCAAGTTTCTAACTGAATTATGTACAAAACATTAGTCTACAAGAAGTACAGTTTCTCCATGTTCCCATCACACAGAACACATTTTTATAAGACTTAAAAGTTTAAAAGACAAAATCAATGGCATCCATTATTGTTTTAATTTGATTTAATTACTAAGAAAGCTGAGGGTATTTTCATGCCTGCTTAATTTCTATTTCCTTTTATGTTACTTGTTCATTCACTGGGGGTCCTAGTATTTCTCAGAAATTCCTCATTCTTCTGATCCTTAGGGGTATCCCACTACCGCCTGCAAAATCTTTTATCCTTTACATTTAAAAAAATTGTGTCATTTACACAGATTTGGTTATGGAAAAAAAAAGGAAAATCTGTGTGTCTAGTCTGCCATCACTTTTCCCCAGACTTCTGGAATTCATAGACTTTAAAAATGTAAAAAGCAACATTCTCAACTCCCTATTTTCTAAGTTAGGCATATGGGGAGAAATCTACTCCCATCTTTTTTTTTTTTAATCTTAAAAGGTAGGAGTAACGAAGCGGGGTAGAGAGACCGAGGGGGACACATTGCAGCACACCCACAAGAAGAGCAAGAGTGTGCCAGATCTGGTGGCAGAGATGCGTAATCCCAGCACTCTGGGAGGCTGATGCAGGAGGATCTGCAATCTCAAGACCAGCCTGAGCATTTAATGACTTAGTGAGACCCTGTCTAAAATAGGAGGAGGCTAAGAGGGTAGGAGGATGCCGGAGATATAACTCAGTGTGAAGAGCTTGGGCTTGATCCTCAGCAAAAAAAAAAAAAAAAAAAAAAAAAAAAAAAAAAAAAAAAAAAAAAAAAAAAAAAAAAAAAAAGGCAATGTCAAGATGAGGATGCACTAGTGTATTTGCTGAGAAGAATAAAAACATTGCCTTCTATTCAGTGCATGTCCCAGCTTCTGGGAACTTCCACCTAAGAAGCCACTTCGCCTCTTTCGCTTCCTGGGTCCACCCCTCATCACCACCTCGCCATCCCACGCACAGCTGCTGGGCACCCTTGTGCACTTGCTGCGGCCAGGTTCCGGTTGGGGGCAATAGAGAAAGCAAACCGGATAGCACAGACGGTTAAAATAGCCAGGCTACCGGGAGAGAGAAGATCCCATGTGGTGAGTGGAGTTGCATCGCACCAGGCAGCGACCCTTCGGGTCTACTCTGGCGTCCCCACTGTTAGCGGGCTCTCCCACAGGAGAGCCACCACCACCCTGCTGATCCCCACGCTGCCCCTACCATCATCTTGGGCCCTTCACCCTTTACCTCTGCACTTACAGCTCTTGTCGCTTTCCCTGACCCCACCCATGACTGATCGTCCATACAATGCTGTCTGGGGCAGTACTGCTCTTACCGTCCAGTCTAATTTGTATACACGACTTTTTAATACTTAGCAAAACAAATACAGCACTCAGTATATGCCCAATGCTGGTCTAAGCAGTTTTCAAATGCTGACCCCTCCTTGTTGCAGCGAACTCCAGCTGGGAGCCGTGATCCCGGCTTGGCCTTTCCTGCTCTCTCTCTCCTGAGGACTTGCAAGTTGTTCAGAGATGTGCAGGCACAGAAGAATCCCAGTGAATCATGGGTGAGCAATGCCATGAGAAGCTACTTCTGGGAGTCCCCCGCCCTGTGCCCGCACACAGTCTTCTATTTCACTTCTGCAGCTAGACCAGAAAATTGTTAACACAAAAGGCAAAACAAGGATACCTTTTAAAAAAAAACTCGTCTTTCCTAACTTTCCTCACTTCTGGCCTAATTTCTGATCTCCTCTGATCACCTGTTACCTGTGTATCTGTAAAAAGGCAGAAAGTTATCCCAGAATAGCTCCCTCCTCCTTCAACCTGTCCAGGTAAGCAAAAATATAAAAAGACCAAGAAAAGTAACAAAGCCCTGTTGATAGGGTTAGAATTACCACATAGCTTTCAGGAGAATTTTGGAACTTTAAGGAAATAAACTTTCAGAAGATCCAGGAAGGATGCTTCTTCTTCTCTGAGGCCCAGCAGGGTACCATGCTTGCCCAAGGTCACACCACTATTTAATTGAAGAGCAAGGCTCCACCTCAAGTCTCCTCTCTCCAGAAGTCATGATACCTCTCCTGTGCCACAAAAGTCTATGATACATGCTCATTATGTACATCTCCAAGCCATCAGCTTGAGTCTTCCAGGCCATGTGAGGGTTCCAAAAATATCAGATCATCATTCACAGCACTTTCAAGCTCACGGGGGATCAATTTCAGGCTCCCTCCCCCGAGGTCAGAGCCACGCTTACAGTCACAGACTGGGTTGGCACCAGGCACGCACAGCAGTGCATGCAGAATGACAGCTTCCTCATTTAGACAATGACTCACACCCTTCTGAATGTCACTGGGCTGGGAATGACTTCAAAGAGAAGGGAGAGAAGGACGGGGACGGTGAAATCTCAGTGGAGTGCGCTAATGGAGACACTCCGGCGCTGAAAGGCACATGCACATTTGCATTTCCTCCCTCACTTGCTGGCACTCCATGATAATAAAACTCTGGCATCTGGAAATTATGTTGATAAGGGAAGGACACACACATAGGACAACATACAAAAACATCTCAAGTTTGATATTTTTTTCTGGGTGACACTTATTTGTGCAGATTCGAGAGAAATTCACGCAGAAATGAACTTAATGGTCACATTGATGGACAGAGCTGTCATGTCGGTCCATGAAGCAAAGCGCAGAGACAACACCAATGGCTTAGAGTCTGATGCGAATCCAGACTGGGAACTTGGGGCAGGCGTAAGCCAGCAACGGATAAACATATAGGAAAGTGGTGTTTAATTCAGAAGGAACAATATATTCCCCGGGCATTAGGGAAAAACAAGGATGATCTGAGTGAGACCAACTTAGTCAAGTAAGACTTACTGAGGAAATAAGAGGCGTGTACTGTAAGATTTGGAGGATAGGAAAGATTTCCAAGACACACAAGAGGGTATGATAATGGCACTAAGTCTTTCCATCAGCATTTCTCTATGTTTCTCACAGCAAGCGATTCCAAACAAGGTAAGCAATGAGCCCAGGAAAAGGTAGGGTGGGGATCATTTCCGTTTTAGGGAAGAGGAAACAGGTCTAGTAAGCAAAAGAGCTGGCCTTCCCTAGGACTCATAGCCAGTAATAGATAGAGATGAATCCTGAACCCAGGTTTTTGAACCAACAGAGCATTTTGGGTGGTTCCTTTAAAGATTCTAATGGCTAAAAATAGAAACAAAAACAAAATAATGGCATTTAAAAGAACCCAGGCAGGTGCAGGAATAGGATATCCTTCGATGCTTGGAAATTTGACCTGAAATTTGTCCCAGAGGGCAGAGTCAGGAACACAGCTGTACAGCCACTGATCTCTTAGATTACTGGGTATATCGGTCAGTAAATTTGAGGAAAGAGCACAATAAATGGAGGTTTTAATATTAGAAAATAGTTCTCTCAGCGCAAAATCCCCAGACATGAAAAAGTTACTCCAAATACCTATTTTTCACTGGATAGCCCAAAATACTTTTGCACACACAGATTGGCACTTGACTGTTGATGTTACACTGAGTTGGCTACTTGTTCTTCTCCCTCTTGCAGCCTGACTGCAGAGTTTCCTGCTGGAATTCAGCCACATCTCTACACAGAATCATCCAGCCTCAAAAAGTGTCAGATTCAAATGTGCTCAACTTTTATCCCTAATTAAAAAGGCCAGAGGAATCCTTGGTAAATACTTTGGGTCTAATTAAGTCTGATTGCATTACGAAATAGAATCAGCGTATTCAACTTTTTACATTTTGAAATTCTAAAGTGATTCTGTGCTCTCCAAGCCAGAGACGATAGACTCTCCATGTGGAGCACATGAACTGTTCTCTCCAGCTGGTCAATGGATCCACGGCACACAAACCATAGGATCAACCAGTTCTCCAGCCCTGCCAAAGAAACCAGCGTTCCCCATGCCGTCTCTTTCTGTCTCTAGAACATTGCATTGTCTGCTACCCTCACATACATGAAGGGGTTCTGGTCTTTCTGTCCTCACTGGCATCAGATCTCATGTCAGTGGCTCTCAATTTCTTTGGACACCAGCATTGGAAAGCTTTAGACGTTCCAGTGACTGGCACCATCCCAAGAAATCCTGATTTACTTGCCCTGGAGAATGGCCTACTACTTGATTTTTTTTTTTTTTTTTTTTTTTGAAGCTTCGCACGGCTTCCACTGGGCAGCTGAAGTTGATTGACTACAACTAAATGCTATTATCCAGTTCCTACCTTCTTGAATCCATCCTTAAGCTGTAAGTCCTAAGTTCCATAGCTGGTCTGAGCTGCAGCATGATTCATTCACACTGCTTATTTGACACGTTCGCATGGAGGTCTAAAAAGCTTCACAGACCACTGAAGTTGAAAGCGACCTCTTGACTTCCAGCCACGTCTGATGCTTCCCTTCTCATCTTTCCACTGTAGCTCAAATCAAAACCTGGGGAGCTGCCCTTGACTCTTCCTTTGCCTCGTGCACTACATCCATTTCATTAGCTAAGCTAATCCTCAAACCAAACCAGATCCCATATGCATTGTGATAAGCCACTTCCCAGATGGCCACCAATGATCCCCACTTCCAGGCGTTATGTAATCTTGTATAGTATCTTCCCACATTATTCTAGGCCTCTAAGATCAGTATGTCATGGTAGAATTGAAGGTGTGTAATTTTAGAGGCTAGATTACGAAAAGATTGTAACTTGTGTCTTGTGTGCTTTATCCTCGCTCTCCTCCACCTCTCCAAAAAGACAAGCGTAGCCCTGAGGGATGCAAACTGCAAGCTGCCAAGCTGTGAGTAGCCCCTGGAAAGGTCCTGGTGGTAGGCAACAGAGGCTTCTCACTAATGGCTACAGGTACTTGAGCCTTCCAATAATGCCAGGCATGAGCTTGGAGGTAGAACCTCCAGCCCAACTTCGTATTAAAGTAACTACAATCCCAGACAACAGATACAGCCTCATGAGATATCCAGATCCAGAAACTTCCACCTAAGGTGCTCCAGATTTACAGCTCTTGAAAATTGTGATTCAAGTATTTATTGTTGAAAGCTGCTAAATTTGGGTAAGCAGTGACACACAGACAATCCGGCTAACCATGGCTACCATATGCTCCAAGCTGCCAGCGTTTTTCTTAGCTGGGCTACTGCTATCACCTCCTCAGGAGTCTCTCTGCTCTCCAACAATCTGTTGTTCACATTTGTATTTGTAAAGAAAAATCAACTTCCATCCTTTCCCTGTCCAAGACCTTCTTAGGGCTTCCCACTTGACTTACAAGAAAAACTGGCTCACCACCACATTCTTTCATGAGCCCATTATAAACAATATCCCCAATAAGTTTTCATGTAACTCTTCCTGTTTCTAATCACGTTGCAACCACATTGACCTGAACTTTACAGCAAGACCATTCCTTTTCTTTGCGGTCAAAAGGCTTGGGGGAAAGAAGGGAATGCTTAACATCAAGATCTGGGAAACATTGCTCACAACAGGAATGATATTTTGTTAAATCTCTGGCAAGTGTCCATGAAGTTTGAGGCAAAGTGGTGCAGTGTTAAGAAAAGATGCTGGCGTTTCTGGTGGTGTTGGACTAGACGAGGCGAGAACACCCTTCCAGTATAGAATATCCGAAGTCTGGAGGAAATGCAAAACACGTGGTCAGACCACTGCTAGGAGCTTAGTAAGGAAAAACAAATAGGAAATTAACACAAAGGAATTGAATTCAGTGGAGATAAATAACAGGGCACGCTTTTCCCTTAGGAAGTCCATGGATTTCCAGGTGGATTAGAACCACATTCATATGAAGTTGGAGAAAGAATTCTAGAGCCCAAATACAACAGAAATGTTATCAGCTAAAACTTCAATAGGATAATACCGCAATGGCCCCACAGGGGGAAATTTGTTCAGCTTAACCACAGCCCTTAGAGAAGGAAGACAACACAGAGTCAAAGTCTTTCCTGGCATTCCCTTACACAAAGCTAGTGTTTTTCAACATTCAAGGTGGGAGTTCCTACTGCCAGTGCAGCCTCAGAGGAAAGCATGAATTTCAAATCCAGTTTGAAAACTTGTTCCAGAGTGCAGGGTGTAACTTAGTGATTAAAGCACTTGCTTAGCAGGCACCGGGCCTTGGGATCAATTCCCCAGCACATGAGCTGAGCATGGTGGCACACAACTGTAATCCCAGGACTTAGGAGGCTGAGACACAGGAGCGCTTGTTTCAAGGTCAGCCTGAGATCCATGACTTCAGAAACAGCCTGGACCACAGAGCATGGCACTGTGTCAAAAGAAAAAACAAAATAAGGAAGTTGTCCCAGCTTGAAGGCACTCAAAAACGGGGGATAATGGGAGCAAATAGGGAGGAGTAGGATGTGGGAGGGTCCAAAAGAAAGGGGAAGGGTTTGTAAGCCCAACACAATAGATCTGTACACAAAATACTCAAGTTCAACATAAACATTATGCATCACATATACGTATATGGAGAAAATGGAGGAAAATAAGTAACACAGTCAAAGAAAAAAAGTGTGTAGTAAACTGAAGGAGATAAAATTACCCAGAATGCCCCAAGAAAAACATGAAAATGTAACTAAGAAGGTAACAGACAGGAAAGAGTGAGAAAATGCAACATACATATAATTGTGGTTGTGCAAGATGCGAGTAGAGAGGAAATGGAAATATCTGAAAAGAAAACAGCTTAGAATTTTCCACAGTTGACTCCCAAGTTCTAGGATGTACCACCAATTCCAAACAAGATTTACTGTAATTAAATGAAAGAAAACCAAAGTCAAAAAGAAGATCTTAGAAACAGCTAGAGGTAATGTTAAAAAAAAAATTAAAAAGCTTTGCTTGAGAATCAGTGGTGACAATGACTAGGCTGACAGGATCCCTCACGGGAACAATCCAAACGCTGAGAGAAAGTCACCCTTGGCAGTCGTTGCCCTAAATGTTTGTACAGGAACTATATTTCAAGTCAAAGAAACAGCTGTTCTCAGACACACAAAAATAGAACTCCTTACAAACTTTCACTAAAGGAACATCTGAACTTAAGAGTGTACCTTAGCAAAGAAAAAGTGCCAGAAAAAAAGTCAAAATACAAGAAGAATTGGTGCACAATAGAAAAAAACAGTAAACTTTTCTGTAAATGAAATAACAACTGACAACACGAAGTGTTAGGTAGTTTTCTGACTTGTGAGATTAAGAGAAAATTAAGAATTAAAAACTGAAAAAAAGAAACTTGTGCTTAGGAAGTTTATCTTTTACTAGTGGATTCTGACAAACTGCAACTCAGGATGAGAAAAAAAGCCAAAATCTATTATCATGACAAGAAGATCAGGTCATCTGAGCAATGGCAAGTGCCAAACAAGAAAAATGTAGGTGGGATAATGTGAGATCAGAGACGACTTTCCAGAGAAGGTCTCACTCAAGCTCTCCGAAAGACAGGATGGAATCAGTCATGTAATGTCATATGAAACATCATCATTTCAGGTAAAGTTAATGCAAAGGCCCCATATATGTCTGTCTCAACCTCTCTAAGCCCAGTTTCCTCATCCATAGAACGGGGATAATATTTCTCTGATATTCATCAGAGTGAGTGAGCTTTCATTTGTATGCCTTTTCATTTTTTTAAATTGTAACATGCATGATAATTTTATGGAGAAGACCAACTTTTAATGAAGAACAGACCAGTCTGAACAATATTTAAATCATAGGCTTAATGATTTTTGTGTGACCACTGTGATATCCAGTGGCTCCACATTTTAAGAATGACGTCACGTCATAAAGACCAAAGTGGGAGGGCCAAAGCCAAGGTGGCAGTGGTATAGGGTTGCTTCATCAGTGGCTTTCCACGATTTGGCTGGAAGACAAAGATTTAGAAAAGAAACTTACCCTTAGCTTAGCTGAGGAAGGCAGAGGGTTAGCAGGACTGGAATCCTGACCACAGGACCAGAAGAAAAGGGGTGAGGATCACCAGCAGGTGAACACGAGCTCCCAGACAAGAGAGGCCCCAAGGCCAGGCCTGAGCCCCAGGGGAAGTGAGTGCTCAGCCAGCCCATAGACCACAAGCAGCGAGTGTGTGAGAGAACTGCAGCAAGGATAGCAGCCTAGCAGGCATCAGACAATGTCCTAGCCTTGCATCCGAACAGCAGCCCTTGGCCATGGTGTGCTAGAACGTCGAGTCAGTCTATTTGTGGTGAAGAAACAAGCAGGGGCCACGACTGTAAGGCCTCAACTGAAGGGGCAGTGCTCGAGTCACAGCCGGTGGCCACTGGAAGGCCCCAAGAGTAGAAAGGGAAGTACACTCTGAGCTTTCTCAAAAAACATGCGGTTGACAATTCATGCTCCAAGGAAGCTGGGGACCTTCCTTTCTGGTCATTAAAAAAGAAAAAAATGCCAGCAACAGGGAGAAGAAAAAAGGAAGTGGTCCTTCTGAAAGATCTGAACCCACTGAGATCAAATCTCAGGAAGCATAGATCACATTCCCCAAAACGCACAGCACACGTGGGAAAAGAGCCAGCTTATCTGGGTGTGGTTTGCACGAGGGAGAAGGGAGTGTAAGCACCTTTGGGCATGGGGTCATTCTACCCTTCCTCAACCCAAACTCAGAGGAGTGGCAGACAATACTTTAGAGCAAGACATCTTTGCAGACGGGGACACAGTAAGATAAGGTCAAACTAGCTACACCCTCCCCCTTCGTGGGCAAGATCAAAGGTCTAGAACATAGAGACTTCTCATTCAAATAACCCAGGATGGGGGTAGTAGTTTTGGAATCTGGTCTCTCTTCAAAGGCCTTCTGTGGGCATATTGAACTTATATTTATTTTTCCGCTATTGATCTGTTATTTTTTCTGTTCCTTTTTCCCTTTCTCTTCTGTTAGTTTCTGCACTTCTCTCCGGAGTAGCTCTTTACAACTTTTTATGAAAAGCCTTCCTATAGATTCCTTCCTATAGATTCTAGACACATACTCTATTTTATTCATAACTGTCTTTGTTTCTTCTTCCATTTGTATCTGTTGCTTAAGTCTATACACCTTATTCTGACTTGGGGTTGGAGCTCTATCATGCTTCTCTCTATGGCATAAATATTCTTCTGTTTTTTATCAAGTTAACCCTCAGTCTCAGTATTCTCTCTCCCTACCCTCATCACTCTTATTAATAGTATTGTTAAGTATTAATAACTCACATTCATATGGCTTGACTTATTGGGAAGCAATAACTTTATACAATATAGCTAGATCATTGAGGTAGATTTTTTCTATATTATTAACAATAATTTAGTCTCACCTTTAACAAACTCTTCTAATGTATCACTAGATAATCTGTACAGACACCTCTATTAGCAGAGATCACATATATAATGTTAAGAGTGGAATGATTGCATGTGTTGGTATCTTGCTATATGACTGTAGCCTGTATGCATTGATTTTAACCATTGATATGGATCGCCCTCTAACTGTTAGAGAGGGTAAACCTGTTGGAGCCTAGTAAGTGTTGATAACTTCTGTTGTTTTGTTTTAGCCAAGGTACGTAATATAGAGAAATACTTTATTATTGATGGTAACCAAATACTGATGTTAGGGAAACATGTGGCTAAGGCAATAGTAGGTTTACCTGGATAGATACATTGATGGCATAGACTGTACCTTTTAATGTTAAGGATAGAATAGTTGTAGCATTAAACTGATTATTAAGCTTGTTCAATATTTTGTTAGTCTTAGATTAAAATGTTTTTGTGGATCTCTACTCAAATTGTGGATGATGACATAGACATTGGTCTTGATTTCCAATATATGCCAACAAATATCTTGTCCATAGAGTACATGCAGTTCTATGATCTGTTTCTCCTTCACCAAAAAGTTGAGGAGATTAGATAACTAGCAGAATAGATACCAAAATCTGAATCAACTCAAGGATATTCCAAGGAAAGAAACAGTCTAATAGAAAAATCTACAAAGTATACACACAGTCCATTTGAAAGCTGTTATCATAGGCCCTGAAGTAGCAGAACCTATGGAAAAGGAAGTCAAAAAAAAAAGGACATAGTGGCCAATGAGCTCAAACAAGGTATGCTTAAATGCAACAGATACCTAGCAAGCTCAAACAGAATTTAACCAAACAAATAATGGGCTTAAATAAAATGTCTAATGATTACAAAGAATGCAGAAAGAAAGAGGTAAGATAACACAAGAAATTAAAGCACCTTTCAGTAGAGAAGTAGGAAGACTAAAAGAGTTTTAAGCTGAACTTCAGGGTATGAAAACTCAGAGGAAAACATGGAACATTAACTTGAGGATTTTGAAAACAGATCATCACATCCTGAAGATAAGGTTGAACTACTAGATCAGATGGTTGGTGATAACTGAAAACAAAAAGACAAGAAAGAGGCTGGATGCAACAGCTAATGGGTGACTCAAACAGAAACAACCTCAGAATTTGGGCGATGGCAAGAGAAAATGGAGGCTAGTGGGAAAGGCATAAGGGGTGCTCAATGATGTTATAGAAGAAATGTTCCTAAATCTAGGAAATGAAATTAATTTCAAGCTACTGTAGGCACACAGAACATCAAATAGCCTGGACAAGAGGAGAGCTTCTCCATGACACAGCATAATCAAAATCCTAGACACTCAACACAAAAGCTGAAAGAGAAAAACAGCAAGTAGCCTACAAAGACAAACTCATCAGAGTAACTGCAGACTTTCCAATACCATCCCTAAAGAGGAGATCACATCACACAGAGTGACAACCCAGACAATTATCTAGCAATATTCTTCATCAAAATAGGAGTTAAAATTTTTCACAATACAGAAGAATCTTAAAAGTCATGACCGTGAGACCAGAACTGCAGAAATGTTCAAAGAAATCTTAGACAAAGATAGAAAGACCATAGCACCAAAGATCCCAGAGGAAAGGAACAAGAAGAGTAGAACGAACTAACAATAGTGTTAAACAAGTCATCAGCCTCATAATGGTGACAAGATGTAGCAGACATGCCACTATAATAACTTACAATGTTAATGGTCTCAACTTCTATTAAAAGACAGATTGGCTGATTTGATTTTAAAAACCCAACAAATTGTTGTTTGCAAGAGACATACTTTCTCCATAAAGAAACACATAGACTAGAAATAAGAAGGAAATTAATATTACATGCAAATAGACCCTCAAAATAAGCAGAGGTGGATATACTCATCTCAGTAAACAGCAGATCTTAAGACAAATCAGAAGAGACAAAGATAAACATTTCATACTGCTAAGGGAAAAATCTAACAGGAAAGAGTCACAATTATCCATATAGAAGCAAGCTTCACTGGGGCACTCAATTTGTAAACAAGAACTACTGGACATGAATGGACAAAAAAGCCCCAATACAATTACAGTAGGGGACTTCAATACTCCACCATTACAAACAGACAGGTCAACTAGACAAAAAAAAATTAACAAAGAAATATTAGAGTTAAAACACACTATGGAACAATTAGACTTAACTTATATTTTCAGTGTTCCATCCAAAATCAACAAAATATACTTTTTTCTTGGAAATATACAGGTTACTTTCCAAATAGACCATAGACTATACTTAGACCATATAGGTATGTTTAATTAAGTACAGAGGAATTGAAATAATTCCTTTAAGAATTGTTTTCATATTACTTTCAGATCATAAAAGAATAAAATTAGAAATCAATAGGAAAAGAAACTATACCAATACACAGAGACTAAATATAATATTGAATAAATAATGGGTCACAAAACAAACCAGGGGAGAAATCAAAACTTCCTAGACTCAAATGAATGGAAGCACATCATACCAGTTCCTGTGGGACACAACGGAAGTGGTGCCAAGAGGGGAATCTACGGCTGTAAGGGCACACATAAGAAAACAGTGTCGTAGTTACGTATCTGTTGCTGTGATAAAATATCCAATATCTACAACTTAAGGGAGGAAAGATTTATTTAGCACATAGCTTCAGACGATCTCTCTCACACACAGTCCATTTACGGGGCAGCTGTCAACAGTAGAAGTACTTTGCAGAGAGGGTGGAGAGAGTGCCTTACCGCGCCTCACCCGATTGCAGACAGAAGTCAGGAGACATAGGAGTAAAGTGAAGCCTGCAGACTGCACAGGTTAGAGCTTTTCCAGGAAGAAACTGTAACAATGTTTCTTCTGTTGTCCCTAAGCACACACACACACACACACACACACACACACACACACACACACTCACTCACTCTCTCTCTCTCTCTCTCTCTCCCTCTCTCTCTCGGTGCTCTTTCCTTATTTCCTAGTTCACAAGTCAACAACATACACCTGAAAGCTCTCCCTGAGCACTTGCAGTTACCACATGTTGACACGATTTTTTCCTTATCAAACCCCAAGAATGGGCACTTCCCAGCCAAGCCCTAGCCCCCAATAACACAGTTGCAAACATGAGGCTTTTGGGGGACACTCAAGTTCCAACCATAGCAGAGCAATCTCAATACAATTTAATGATGCACCTGAGAGTCTTAAGAGAACAAGAATTTAAATCCAAAAGAAAAATTATAAAGATTAGAGATCAATGAAATTCAAACTAAAATATACAAATGATCACACATCGAAGAGTTTATTCTTTAAAAGAATAAGATTGATAAATCTCTAATGTCTAGCTAAACTAGCCAAAAGAAAGAAAATCTATATTGGTGACATTAGAGATAAAAAATGAAATGAGAGATACTGCTGAAATTCAGAAAATTATAAGAAACTATTTTGAAAATTTGTACTGCAACAAATTGGAGAACTTGGAAATAATAGATAAATTTCTAGACACATACAAGATACCAAAATTAAACCAGGAACATATGAAAACTGTGAATAGACCCATAACAAATATGGAAATTCAGGCAGTAAAAAAGTCTCTACTTATAAAGTCCAGAACCAGATGGATTTCCTGCAAAATTCTAACAGTACTCGAGAGAAGAGCTATTACCAATACTTCTCAAACTTGTTCCAAGAAATTGAAAGAGAGAAACGTTGCCAAATTTGTTTCTGGAAGCTAGCATCAGCCTGATACCAAAAACAGACAACTACTCAGCTAGAAAAAAATTACAGGCCAATCTCCTTAATGAACATAGATTCAAAAGCCCTTAACAACACACTTACAAATAGAATTCAAAAAGTCATTATAAAGATCACACACCATGATCAAGTTGGTATCCTTCTGGAGATACAAGAATGGATCAACATATGTAAATCAACTAGTGTAATACATTATGTAAATAAACAAAAATCACGTGGCATTTTCAATAAATGCACAAAAAGCCTTTGACAAAATCCAACATCCACCCATGATTTTAAAAAATAACTGAGGAACACAGGTACAGAAGGACTTTACCTCAAACTGATAGAAGCCGTGTACATCAAACCTGTCATACTAAGTAGGGAAAAAAACTGAAAGCATGACATCAGGAACACGACAAGGCCATCCACTCCCACTATTTCAATTCAGTATAATACTCAAAACCTAGCCAGAGTACTCAGGCAAGAGAATGTAATAAGGGTGCATATAGAAAAGAAAGCTGTCAAACTATCCAGGTGACAAATTCTCTATATAGATGAACCCAAAAACTCCACCAAGAGACTCTTAGAATTAACAAATTCAGCCAAGTCGAAGGACACAAAATTAATACAAAAAAAAAAAAAACCAGTAACATTCCTCTACTCTAACAATGAACTCACTGAGAAAGAGCTGGGAAAAATAATCCCATACTCAGTAGCTCCTCAAAAAATTAAATACCTAATTAATATCTAGAATATACAAAGAACTCAAAAACATAAAACTCCCTAAAATAAATAATCCCATCAAGAAGTGGGCAGCTGAAATGAAACTTCTCAGAAGAAGCACAAATGGCCAACAAGCACACGAAAAAGTGTTCATCAGTGGCCAGCAGAGAAACGCAAGTGAAAACGACGTTGAGATTTCACCCCAGTGAGAATGACCTACATCGAGAACTCAAAAAACAAATGGTTGGTCAGGGAGGGTGTAGGATAAAGAGGAACTCTACTTCACTGCTGGTGGGAATACAATCTGATACAACCAGTATGGAAAACAGTCTGGAGATCCTGGAGAAAGCTGAGAATAGAGATTTCATCTGATACAGCTACTGCTCTACTAAGCATGTACCCAAAAGAAATACAATCAACCTATCAAAAAGAGACACACATATTATATTGGTTAGGGTTGTAAGAGAGGCAGGGGTAACAAAATTTATAGAGATAAAGGGAATTTATTTGGAGGGCTTAAAAGCTTGAAGAGATTGAGATAATCCAAATTGACCATACACACATGGGAAAGGTGGTGAGTGTACTAGCCACTCAGGCTCATTCCAGAAAGACAGCAGTCCGAGATGGCTGGGTAGCCAGTGCAAACCTGCCAGGTATGACTGTCCAAGAAAACAAGGCCAAGACGGGAAATTGATGCCAACCTATGGCAGAGATCTTCTGAGCAAACCAGGAGCAAACCCAATTCTCTCCCCCTCGAGGCAAGGACAGGGCCTTTTTTTAATTTTATTTTATTTTTAAGGAAAAGCCTGCAGCAATACACACTTGAAAGCTATTCCCTGGACATTCCCAGTTGCAAAATGTTGACACAATTTCTCCAAAGGGCACATATATCCGTGTTTATAGCAGCCAAATCCTGGAACAACCTGGAAACAACCTACCTGGCCAGCAATCAAGGAATAGTTTAAGAAGATGTGGCGCCCATACACAATGGAATCCTATGCAGCCATGAAGAAAGACATGTATGAAGTTTTTGAATGAAAATAGGGCCACCTTTGGTCAATACTGCTCAGTTAAATAAGCCCAACACACACACACACACACACAAAAACTGACTCTAGATTGGTGTCCCACTTATGAAATCCAAAAAATAAGGGCGTAAAAAGGCCCCAACATGAGTAACAGGGTAGAGAAGTCAGCTAGGAAAAGGGATGAACCTCTGAAAAAAGGGACGGGCACAGATTTCCCAAACCCCATGTCTCTACTGTGCTATAGAATTTGGAATTCATGCATATACAAAATTTAAAAAATTAGATAATAAGATAGTTAAACTTACACACATAATACAATTTTTAAATTTCTGAATTATGTGCCTTTCAATTCATTGAAGTCAGAGATTTGAATTTTTCTAGATGATTGTATACTTTTTGATTTGAATGCTTGTAGGTCATTGCTGAGTAAGTCATTGCTTGTAAGTCACTGCAATTAGTAAAGCAGAATTTCAAAATATCTAGGAATACACCTATCAAAGGAAGTGAAGGACCTCGCAATGACAACTTCATGATGCTGAAAAAAGAAATTTGAAGAGGACATTATAAAGTGGAAAAATATCCCATTCCTTGTCCCTGGATAGGCAGAATTAATGTTATCAAAATGATTCTGATGACAAGACTAAAATACAGGGTCAATGCAATTCCCATCAAATACTGACAACTTTTTTGCACACAACTTGAAAAATAATTATAAAATTCATTTAAAAGCAAAAGAGACCTAGAACAACCAAATCAACGCTAAATCACAAGGCAAAAGCAGGTGGCATTATGATTCCAGATATCAAGTTATTTCAGAGAGGAACAGTAATAAAAAACATGTTACCGGCACAAAAACAGACAGATTGACCAGTGGAACAGAACCAAGGATGCAGAGATAAAACCACAAGTACCCTTGTTATGTATATGAAAACCACAGTAATCATTTAAGACACAAGCCTGACACCTCTTCACACTCACACCACTCATTACTCAAATCCTTCAGGTAGCTTTTACATCCCATGTTACTCAGCTTAAAATCCACAGTCCTCACCATGACCAGGTTGCCACGAACTCACCTTGGCTTCCTCTCTGAACTTATTTCCTATTCTTCCTGCCTCTCCCTGCCCCACTGCACCCGTGACCGGCCTCACTGAAGCACACACACCTCAAGCGCTGTCCTTCCTCTGCAGTTTTGCATTTGACCTTGACCTTTCGTAACCTAGAACACTCCTCTCCTGAATCTTAGTAGGTGCTCCCCTTAATTGCATGCAAGTCTTTGCTCACAGATGACTTAACTCAAAGGCCACCTTTCTAAGGCCCACAACAATCCTCCCTGAACCTTTTACCTCTTCGTACTCACCTACCTGGAACACGGGTTTGTCTCCACAACTAAGATGCAGCTCTCCATGCAAATGGGGATTTTGATTTTCTTTCCTATCTTCCCAAAGCTAGAACGAAGGCCATTCCATCTTGTTATTATAGTTAGTTAAATAAATTCATTACCCCTCTCAGTTTTGAAACATCTACAAATTGATTGTTCACATCAATTATACTTGGCCAAAAAATTGATTTTCTTTTACTTGGGCAAAAGATATAGCCAAATATAAGCTTTGTGTTATGAACAACTGAAGACACATTTGTAAAGATGAATAAATCCAGATCTGAGCTGTGAAGAGCCAACAGACCACTGAAATCTAGATATTTTACCCCATATGCAATGAGATATCATTAAGGGTGTTGTTTTTTTTTTACTGTAAAATGATAGAAGTTATCTCATAAATAACTTTCACTGGGTACATTTTTTTAAACTCTTAGATTGATTTGGAAGCAACTTGACATTTTCTTTCTTTATTAACTGGCTTTCGGAACACGTTGACAAGTACACTTTATTTTGAATGGTTCTAAGCAATTCTCTGGACTAAGGCTGGGACCACTGGGTCATTTGCAAACAGGTGCCCATGGCTGTCAATAAGCAGATTTATGCAACTGGGTCTTCTGACCACATTTTACACTCTTAATACACGTATTTCTTATATAACACCTGTGCATAACTATACATAGCATCCACAGCATCTTGTTTCCATATCATACATATAGATTCTTGCCAGAACTTTCTTCCAAGATAGGGAGTCTGAGAAAAAAGCTGAGGGAACAGAGCGGAAGAAGATGAAGATCAATCTGGCATCCGCTCTGTCGCCAGCTTCTGAGTTTACTGCATGCACGTAACTGTCCCCACAGCTGTCCACAGCAGGGGATGGCCTGGAGAATAGACGTTGTGGCAGCCTGGACAGGGCTGTGCGGCAGAAGCATGGGAACGGTTGAGGCATGCCTAGATTTGCCCACGGACCTTCTCATAGTCAAGTGGAAAAAAAAAAAAAAAGCAGCAGCTAGAGCAGAGGCTTGAAATGCTGTCACCAGACCCCCACAGCCACCGACAACAGCACATCAGGGCTGGTGGGGGCTCAGAAGGCAGAAGGGACAGGACCCTTCGCAGCTACTCACTCTCGGCAGAACAGAACACGTAGGAACCGAGACCAGTCACTTCCGCATTGGAACTCGGAAGTATAATTCACACTTAGTTTTCCTCTAGTTAAGCTATACTTGACCCTGCCTCTACTTGCTCCATCGCCTCCATGACAGGACTCACTGAAGCACACACACCTCCCGCACCGTCCTTCCTCTGGAGCTCTGCATTTGACCTTGACCTTTCCATGACCTAGAACACAATATTCTCTCTCACGCCCTGAATAACACTTAATCCTTTACTCCCTGAGTTCATCTCTCTCTTGCTGACACCGTTTTCTCCCTCACCCACTTTCCATCCCCTTCCCAGTCATTTCTTCCTCTCTTTTCAATTCTTTTGAGCTTCCTGGGTGCTCTGGGTGATTACTGCCTTGACCTCCTTTTCCCTTGAACAACATGCATAAACCTAAGCACAGATCTTTGTCTACTACAACAAGTGCTTCCTGTGCTATGGACCCACAGTAACACACATGACCTCTCCTATCAGTGGGTACTACTTGGGCTGACTGCTGATGTGCAGGTTTCAACAGCTGAGAATAACACACACCAGTACCAACACACACATCAAGGGGACTCAGAGAAAAGTTGTGTTGCTAGTTCCTGGGAGCTGGCACTCGCAGACAGGACGGGAGACATGGCGAAGTCGCGTCCGTGACGCAGCAACAACCATGCGCTACATGTTGCCCTCGTATTGAGCCTACCCTCCATGAGCTGCAGACTGAGTTGTGGGAAGAGCAGACTCCTATCTTCAGAGCTCTCAGTATCTGTTCTCTCCCACTGGGAAAGATCTCTACAAGCCATAGGAGTCCAAAGAGGGGCAGTCAAGGGGTCTGGAGCACACACAGTCCAGTGGTGACCATGGCAACCCCCTTCCTGCGCAGCCCCTCTGCCTCCTCACGTTTTTGTCTCAGAGGCACTCACTTCCAAGAGATGGAGACAAGGCCTTAGACCTCTTCTGGCCCCGAGGCCTTCCTCTCCGGCCTGCCCACCTGGGTCCAAGCTAGTGAGAGGAGGATGTGGTGGCATTGGTGGCTGAACTACAGAAAATGAATCAAACATTTGCGCAAAATTTTTAAATGTTTTTCCCAAGGCAGGATCTCACTCTGTAGTCCAGGCTGCTCCTGAACTATGGAGCCCAGGTGGCTTTGAACTCACAGCAATCCTCCTGCCTCACCTTCCTGAGTGCTGGGATTAGAGCGTTCGCCACCACACCTGGCTTAGGTGGGGCCAGGAAACCGAACTCAGGGCCTTGCCCTTGCTACGCAAGCGCTCTAACTTCTGTGATATTTCTTCAGCCCTGGTTCTCAACCATTAAATTCTTTTAAAATTTTTTTGTTAAACTAGATAAAAGACTTATTAGCTTTTTGGTTAGTACCAGACATGTGAACTCTAAAAATTGTTATTTAAAAAAAAAAAACCTTTCCCTGTGCCCTTCGGGTGCCTAATTCAGGATTCTACGTGCCTATTTGGTGTCTGTGCCTGTTCCAGGTCACTTTGAGATCAGAATTGATTTTTATCTTTATCAGTGTGTCTTTAAAATTCAGGTCAAGGCGTAGCAGTGCTTTACATTGCTAAGATACATATTTTATTCATTCACATATTTCAGAGTAAAAGCACTGTTCTTCTAGTTTCAACCTCTGCGCCCCAATATAGTTCTCTTGAGAATAAATCCTCCATGACATCATAAGTGAATGGAAGGTAAAATTTCTCTCTGATCATGGGCTACTTAAATAGTTAGCTCATCTTCCTGAGAACAGGGCATTTTCCCACGTGCAGGGCAGGTCAACGAGGCAGGAGATCTTCAAGTTCACTGATCTAACACTCTGTGCTACGGTTTTCTCCCTTAGTAATTGTCTATTTATTAGCACCTGGCATTTAAAAACTTCTATCCTTCTCATGATCCTCCTCACCCATAATCATTCTTGCCTTACCGTTGTGAAACTGCTGAGTTTCAGTTCAGTTTTTGTATTAGCTTATCTTCCAGGTTTTATTTTTTTCACTTTGATGAGCAATTAAGGAAGTTATACACTTTTTCTACCTTTAAATAAATAAATGCTTGGAACACCTGCCATGTTTAATCTCTGTGACACAGACAAGAAAGTCAACTGTATCATCTGTTCAGGACTGCAGGAAGCTTATACATTTAGCAAGCAGTTAGGGCTAGCATTTCATAATCTAAGATGCATTTTCTATACGTCTGGTTATTTTACTGTAATTTTCTCATGATTGGCTACATAAGCAACATAGGCTATGTCTTAGCCATATTATGCCCCTAGTCCCTATCTATTGCCTGGTACCTAAGAAATACCTACCAGTTTTGATTAAAAGGAAGAGTTGCTTTCCCTACCCATTCTGTGGTGTTTCCAACTTAGTGTAACTGGAGTCAAACTCCGAACACAAGGCCAAGAATTTGGCAACAATGAGTTTTACAGGCTCTTGGAAAATGACTTTATTTTTTAAAGGGGCGAGGTTTTTGATGTTAGCTGTATATGAATCCAGGTCCGCTGAAACATATGAATGTCTGTCTACAGGCATCAAATGAAGAAAAGACCCGGGAGCATCAACAGCCTGCCTGAAGTCGTGACCTGTGACAACACTAGGGCCCACGTCATAATGTCTCATCATTTATTTCTCTTATGCTTTCTGTTACCATCCCACATTTCCATCCTAATCCACTCAAATACTGTGCCCACTTCGTCCTAAAGACCAAATTGGCCCAAGCAAGAAAATACTGCAGTTCTTTGGGCCATCATTGTTCCTTAAACTCACACATTTCACTTGGGATTCTTTTTAACCCGGAACATCTGAAACAATGTAGAGAGTGCCCTACTTGCTTGGTCTCCACACTCAAAATTCACAAGTCACGTTATTAGTGACGTCTGCCACTCAGAGCCTCTGTCACTAGTGCTGTTTTCTTGATTTGCAGGCTCAGTCTAGTCTGTCTGTGTATGGTCAGTTAGGTTAGTCACACCAGCCAGCACTGAAAAGGCACTCAGAAAGCGAAGGATTCTACCATCTCGACACCCTCACAGCAGTTCACAAGGCTGTTCTCTCTTCTGACACCATCTATATAATCTGAGAAGCTCCCAAGACAAAACTCAGGTCGATAATTTGCTACAAGGACTTACACAATTCACTGAAAGCGATTACAGTCACAATTATTGTTTCCTATAGCTACAGGATAAAGATGCCAGGGGACAAGGGAAGAATGCGTAAGGTAGAAGTCAGGACAATTTCATGCACAGAGTTTCCGATTTTACTCTTCACGTAGAGTCACAGATAGCACTATTATGTCCAGCCAGGATATGTCACATGCATGGGGGTCCTGACAACCAGGGAACCTCCCTGAGCCACGCTGTCTAGAGGGTTTTTTTTGTTTGTAACTGGGGTTCCATGGTCAAACTTGCATACAGTCACTTTTATCTTTAGACCCTCCTGAAATAAAGGGGCCCTCAGCCCCAAAGCCCCATTGTAAATCGCAATGAGGCATGTGGCTAAGGTCCCCAGGTGAACAATGTTAATCTTATCAGGCAGGCTATCTCAAACATCTAGAGTAGCTGAGGATAAAAGACAGAACTCTTTCGGGGCCTTCCACGTTGTTTCAGGGCATCTGCAGCATCCTACAGCTACCTACTTCATTTCCCACTCTAATTCCGAGAAAGGCGAAGCGTCTGTCTCAGAGGCAAACAGGAGAGAGACGAGGGATGATTCTACGCTCGGCATCCCTACTGCTGGTATTGAATGAGATGGCAGTTCCACCAGGCGGTACTGTGGAAGTTCACCCTCCCGGGGCCTTGGAGGAAGCAGCGAAGCCGCTTTGCTCAATGGAATTAAGGGGTTGTTAGCCATAACATCACCGGATAACAAGATTCCTTCAACAAAGCCCCAGTGCCTTAACTTGAAGGAGACCAGGAGTAGGAGACGTATTTCTGCATTCACGGGTAGGGACCTTGTTCTAATCCTGCTCACAGTTCAAAAGAGACTCAAAGCAATCAGTCAACTCAGTATCTTTTTGCCATCTAACAACCTTGTCTGACTCATACAGATGTAAAATAAGCTACAGAAGTTCTAAGTAACTTGGGGTTTGGTACAGCTCAGAAATTTCAGATTCAGGAGAGACGGGCTTATCCCAACCTGAACACAGCAAAGGGGCTGCTTCTCCTTCTGGTCCCACAGAAGCCTGTTCCAGCAGACACAACCCGTGAGTCTCCCTGCCTGGCACTGCTTTGTGAAGGTTGCAAAGGGAGGTAGGGACATGGCCTTCCTCATTTCTGAGTCCCACAGTGAGTTACGATGATGCCATCGCCAGCAACCCAGTTGCACCCACCATGATCCTAACTCTGGGCGTAGGAAAATAGGCAGGAGGCAGCTTGGCTCTTGCTTCCTTGCTGATGGCCAGGTCAGGCCATGGCCCACTCTGATTAGGGGGAGTTAAGTGGCCCAACATAAGGCCAGGTTCAGGGCACTAGAAATGAAGCATACTCCATGCCAATCTTCTGTTTAGGACTGAAAGCTCATCGTCTACAATGCTACAAGGGTCCAGCAGCACAGGAATGCCTATCGCCAGGGACATCCTGGTAGCAGACCTCAGTTCTGCCTCCCCATCTATTAATCATGAAGGTAGACCAGGAGGGCGTGGGCATGACTGGAATGCACCTGACACAGACAATTGCCTTTCAAATTTTCCTGACTCATCTTCAGAACACAGGGCCATTGATCTAACCTTCAGTTCCTGGTTCCTTTATTCGGAAGCCATGAACCTGGTTCTACTTCTCAGCCTTGCCTGGAAGGCAGATGATCCTGGCCGTGGCTAAGACAACACACCCAGATTTCATCTCAACTCCATCAGAAGTTTTCTGCGGTCTTAGCCCGTCTCAACTGTATCCTCCATCAATGGCTCCTCAGAAGTAAAGCAATTCCCAGAGAAGTCCTCCAAAGAAGCGAGGTGACACGCTCCAAGGAGAGCCAGAAGCACCTGGAGCGTTAGCAGGCACTATTTTGATTTCATACCGGAAGGCAACAGTCTTTCCATGCGTGGGCTGTGTTGGTGTTTTTCTGCCCATAATGTTTGTGGTGGGATCATGTCTGTATTTAAACCAAACACAGTATTTAAGCCACAGGAAATAAGAAAACAAAAAGGGGAAAATTCCCTCACATTGGTTCCCCCCTACTCCCCAGTCGGTCTATTCATCCAGATGGTGATAATTAGTGGAATCGCCTGTCTGCACCTGTTATTGTTTATACACACATTCTACCTATAGGAATGTGTGAGGAACTCTCTGGAAGAGTTTCAGTGTAATACAGTATAGCTCTGAGTCAGGTGTAGTCTATAGTTCTAGGGTACACCCTCTAGTTCTTTGGTGGAGCCAAAACTAGATCTCTTGGTGCTAGAGGGACTTGCAAAGCCAGAATAAAGTCAGCTGGTCAAGCCCCAGCCTCCTCTCCCTACATCTTACGTTCTGTACCACATTCCCTGCTCAGCCTCATCAGCCACCAAGATTTCTTAAAATTCTCCACACCAGGGCCTACATTAGACTCTGAACTGAATCCTTTGGTTAGTACATGGAAGATGTCTATCAGTAAACATGTCATGGTTTAAAGAGAAATTGTTCTCCATAGTCTCAGCCCACTGTGTAGAGAGGGGGCTCTTCTAGGGAGCAGTGCCTAAAATGCCTAGCTCTGGGTGTACGCTGCTATACTGGTTTCCGTTAGGGCCCAGGCTCTGGCAACACTCCATGACATCAGACTTCCTAATCTGGAGCAGGTAGGGATGGAAGCAAGGTGACTATTGCTCACTGTCTGAACCCAGTGCGGATGGGGCATAATTCCTCTGCCCTGGGCAGCTGCGTGTCCTCGTGCAGGAGGACTCCCAACGTGACTGCTGATAGGTCCTGGATGTGCTGGGCACACGAAGAACATACATCCACACTCCTCCCCAGGAAGCCCTAGAGAGTGTGGACTAGATAAACCAAATTAGATAGGCACATGGATTCTGGAGCTCCAGGCCATAAAACGTAAGGTTAAGAAGACTACCATTTTTAAATTTGCTGTGATACTAATAAACACTTTTAAATAACCTGTCCAGAGCATTCACATTTAAGCACTTTTGTAAGTAATACTAGTTCTCTTCAACCACCCTGGAGTGAGATCTCCCTCTCTGTTTGTAAACAAGGAAATAGCCTCAGCTGTGAGGGACCAAGCTGGCATCGTTATGAGCAGCCACGCCCACACGGACCCCCACTGTTCCTGCCCATCCGTATCCTATTGTATTTAATTCTTCATTTGCTTCACATAGAAATCAGCCACAGCTACAAGCTGTTCCTCCTCTCCCCTGTCACGTAATCATGGGTTACTGGCTTTGAACTGAATTGTTTGAATGGTTGGTGGCTGGATGGATATAAGGTAGTGTTTCCCAAATAGGATTCCAAGAAACCCTGATTCCCAGCAACATGCTTTAACATTTTTGTAAGCGTGGAATTTTTCTATCATCCAGTTAGAGGAATGTTACAATGTTTGTTCTCTATAGGCAATTAGATTAGCAATTAAAACTCCAAAGAATCCTGCAATGAAGAAGCCACTGTAACTTTAATTCCTCTATATTTGTAGCAAAATTTTGGTCCAGAGTGGAGATGATGCAGGATGTAGAAACGTCAGCATCTACAAGTACAGTCCACATTTGTTCACCAGACCAGAAATAAAGGATCACTGAAGCAAAGGGAACTAAAACCACAATCATTGTCAAATAACCACCTTTAACTCTTCTAAAACGTGTCTCTAAAATGCATTGTTATATTGCCTCTTCAAAGCATTAATCATTGTTCAAGTAATGTGTATTTTCACCTATAATGTTAGTAAATAAAACATTGATTTCTTATTTTCTATATTTCCTAAGTTTACAAATAGGTATTATTCACTAACACAAAGTAAGTAATCTAAATTCACTTGTCAACCGTAGACAAGACTTTGTTTTTTTTTTTATTTACTTATTGATTTAGTTGTAATGGGAATTTAACCCAGAATTTTCACACTAAGCTACATGCCCAGTTCATTCTATTTTATTTTACTATTTTCTTTCCAACAGGGTCATGGTAAGTCACTGCTGCAATGTTCAGAAACCTGATCAACCAAAACAGTCATCTGGTTTTCCAAGTCACAGGAACATCTTAGACCATCAGAGATGAACTGATCAGATCAGCAATGGAGGTTGGGTCCGCCCTGATTGACTGAAGCAAAGCAGGTGGGCACCTCAGCCTGAGACCCTCTCTGGGCAGGAGGGAATCAGGGTCACAGAAGGACAGGGAGGCATGGCGCAGAAGGTCATCAAGTTCTGTCATAGGCCCAACTCTCTCTCAGCCCCCCCACTCACTCACTCACTCTCTCTCTCTCTCTCTCTCTCTCTCTGGCGCCCCTGGAGAACGAACACCTGTGAGCTCACGTGCATACAGTGTGGCCACCCTGCCCACAGCTGACTGGAACAGCACTATAAGCTAACGTTTTCTCTTTCAACCTTTGCTTCCTTCTCTGAAGACCATCCCTGCCCTAGTATTCTCAACCACGTTTGCCATTTTCTTCTTCCTCTGTTGCCATGCCTTTCCTAATATCGCTTCCCTTGCCTTTCTACTCCCCAGTTTACCTCCAACTCCCTCCCTACAGAAAAGAGATGCAGCTGATCTGGGGCTGTTGCGAATGCCCACAGCACGGGACTGTAAACAGTACTTATGATTAGCTTGGCAAGAGAGGGCATGCAGGTAAAACATCTGAGATGTTCCTGCAGCTTGGGAAACACCATGCCCAAGCTGTGTCCCAAGCAGGGCTCTAAGGCCAAAAGCACCGATACACACCTTCACACCCAGTATTTGTTAAAAAGCCAAAGAGTTTCCTAGTGCAATGCTGCCCTCAATTTGCCAATCAGGAGGGGAGAGAGCAACCACCAAGCTAGGCCACCAGTTCCCACTTGAGCTGTCTCTTTGGTCTGCTGTTTCTTGATCTCTTACTTCCCATGCACATCATGCCCAAATGAGCCCCTCAGGTGTCCTTAATTCACCTTGACATGCCCCAGGAGATGGGGGTGATTCAGGGAACAGGGTACCACCTGGCAATACAAAGTTATGTCACTGTTTTCAAGACCACACATACGACAGAAGAATGTTGAAATCTCTTCAGTCTATGATCTTGAAATGGATCATAGGTGTAAATATAAAAGATACTGAACATGTAGAAAGAGAGATGTAAGTTCTGGCAGCTTCATTCAGACAACCATTTCTTAGATATGTCACTGAAACCACAAGCAAAAAGATCAATTTGGATTCATAAAAGTTAAAAAAAATTGTGCTACAAATGATACTGTGGAGAAACTGAAAAGGCGGTGCACAGAACGGGAGAAACATTTCCAAGGCATAAATCTGATAAGGGGTTTGTTTTCAGAATGTATAAAGAACTCTTACAACAATACTAAAAAGATAAGCAACTTGATTTTTTACAACGGGCAAAAGATCTGAATAGATGTTTGTCCAAAGACAAACTAAAGGGTAATACACAAAAAGACCACCAGCGTCATTAGTCATCGGGGAAACTCACACCAAACCCCACAATATTATACCACTTCACATCAACCATGGTGGCTATGGAGAAATGAAGTACTGATGAGGCTCTGGAGAAATTAAGGCCCTCATACACAGCAGGTGGGAATGTGAAATGGTGCGGCCATGTTGCTAAGTAACTCGGCAGTTTCTGAAAATTTTAAGCACAAGTGACCAACGACCTGGATTTACATTCTCATGCACGTACTCAAGAAAAATGAAAACAAAAGTCCACATAAAACCTACATATGAATGTTCTCAGTAGTGTTATACATAAGAGTCACAAAGTGGAAGCCACTTAAATATCACACAAGTTGTGGTACACCCATGCAATCCAGTATTTGACAATTGAGAAGGAATTTTCAGACACATGGGTGAACCTTGAAAACAACATGCTGAGAGAAATAAGTCAGTTACAGAAGGACCAGACACATATAATTCCATTTATATGAATGTTTAAGATTGGTAAATTTACAGAGAAAGTAGACGTGTGGTTGCCGAGGCATGACAATTTGTGGGAAATGGAGCCTGGCAGTGAATGGCCCTGGGATTTCTTTAGGGGGTAATAAAAACATTTTAAAATTAGACTGTGGTGATGCCTACATAGTCCTGTAAATATACAAAATGACCATGAAAGGTACACTTGAATAGTACGCTCAAATTGCACCAAATGCACGATTCAATTTAAGTGTTACATGAATTAGATTCCAATAAAGTTGTTTAAAGAAAAAAGAGAAATGAAACTGATATTACCTCATTTTAAAACGGTTCAAAGCGATTTCACTGCAAATTTTGCTTCGGTCTGGAATCCTTCAGCTCCTCCCTCTCTATCCCCTCCCCCACCGTGGTTTGGTGATCAAACACATGGCTTTCACACTGAGTTACTTACATCCCTAGCCCATGTTTGTAGTTTATTCTGAGACAAGTTCTTAGAAGTCACTGAATTGCCCAGACTGGACTAAGACTTGCAAGTCTCCTGCCTCTGCCTCCCACAGTGCTAGAATTAGAGTCTGTGCCACTGGACCTGGCTGTCAGTTTTGAAACACTGATGGTTTCCTATTGACTACATTTTGATCAGCAGAAATAACTTTTTCAGTCAAACATTTCAGTAACTTTTTTTTATCATCCTGCCGAGACTGTGTTGTCAGTAAAATAAACTGATAAGGAAATACAGTAAGACTCAAGCAGTTGCTAGACATTATTATTTTGAAAAATCCTCTTACCTTGGTAGAACCTTCTGGGATGTGTGACCGCTCACCTCATTGACAGGAGCAGGGAGACGTTATGGTGCCTCTGGGACCCCAGTTCAGGTCTGGGGAGAACTGCTTAGCTCAAAAAAAAGGGCCAAGCCACCTTCAGGGTCAGGGAGTCCTTCTCATTAGAACTGTGAACCCCATGCTCTCCTAAACAGTTTACAAAAACTCCTGATAATTTCTTTTCCACCTCAGGAAAGGCCTCCTGCTCTTGGCACCAGTGACACTCCCCTTGGAGCTCAGGGCAGTTGAGCAGTCTCTCTCTTGCTATGATGGCAGGCGTCTTACACTTTCATTGCTGTTAATGAGCTGGGAGAAGTGGTGAAATTCACAGATGATACTAATTTGGGAGGTGCAGCAAACACCAGCCCTAGGAGGGCAGGCAAACGCGCCGCCGTGGAGGGAGAGGTTAGCACCCAGGCAAGGCAGGCCGGGCACAGCGCCTGTTCACAAACACGGCTGTATTAGTTTGGGTTCTTCCAAAAGACAGAATTTGCAGGTTTTAACACAGAAA